>JACXIL010000168.1:328738-769366 GCA_014737365.1 Bombus soroeensis
ATATTTTTATAATATGTATATTTTTTTATAAAGAAAAACAAAGTATTACTTTATCAACCACTAATATAAATACTCTACTTACTACTAGCAATTCTTGTTACTTAATTTTATTTCAATCATATCCTTTGACACCCTTATCACTTTCTGTTCGTAGCTTTGTAATGCTCCTTGTAATCTTTGATAGCTCTAAAATTGGTATTAATATTTCTATTAATGTTTTTGTGAAAAAAATACATTTATACAATAGGAAAATTACGTACCTCGGAAAAGGTAGGATTTTCTTTGACTTCTTTTAATTCATATAATAGCACTTCTAAAATGTTAAGTGGTAACCAAACTGGTGTAGTTACAGACGTTAAGTGCGTTTTAAGACCGAAATTTTCTTTACCATCACCCATAACAGCATTAATGTATTCAACTCCTAATTCGCTAGCTTCTAATACTCTACCAGCATTTAACATAAGACGAAGAAGTTCGGCAGCGTTTCGTTTCTATAGTAAATACCAAGTGATCTTTTATTATATAATATGATATAATGATTAAAAAATTATTTACCTTGTATGACATCAATAACCACTGAGGTATAAACGCTCCTTCTTGAAGTAATTTCCGAGTGACTGCTTTATGCAACTCACTGTATCTATCTTTTTCATGCTTCAATGTTAAATATTCTAACAATCTCCAAGCGGTGTTTGTAATATTTGTATTCGATAAACCAATGTCAAATATATCGTTTTGAATAAGCCAATCCCATGCATTTGGATCTTCTCCTCGACTTAAACGTATACACTGTGAAGCGAGACTTTCAAGCACGGAACTTTTATTAACTTTAAATTCATCGCATAAATGCAAGGCCGTCGTGTACAATCCAATAGTTGGTAGTATAATAATAAGCTCCGAGGGTCCAGCATGTGAAACAATATGCAACTCCGAATTTATTTTCGATACTTTCAATCTTGCATCCACAATGTAGTATTCCCTTTTTATATCATTTAATTCAAGAACTTCGACTTGTTTTTTTATTTTATAATGCAAAATATCGTCGCTACTGATGCTTCTTCTCGTTTGTACTTCATAATCCATTTCCTCCAAATAGTTCTGATCAATTACGGGCCTAACGATCCATCTATACTTTTCAGAGACAAGATGTAATGCATTAATACAAGCTAACAAGCACTGAGCTTGCCTTGATACGATCGCAACAGATTGTGATTCTTGACTTAATCGCATAGCTTGCTCGTACATCACTGACGCAGCTGTAAAACAAATCAATTACTGTATGAAAAAAGGTTTAACACTGATTTCATAATAAGTTAAAGTAATACCTTTCCGCATGTTCCCTTTGTCTATGTGAAAGCTATATAAAAAATTGTAGTAATTATTTTCTATGAGGTCCACACTCCTGGCTCTACCTTCTACTATTCTCTCTAAATCTTCATACATATCGACATATGGAAATGAAATTAAATCTATTAACTTTTTACGTTCAAAGAGAGTCACTACTAATTGTCTCAAACAATCTACTCTACGTGCAACATCCGGATTCGAATTTAAGCAATTGTAAGCTTTTATATGGTGACCCAGGTTCAAATGTTGCATGAATACTATTGAGTGAAGTGTTGGCAAATTAGGATCATCTTTATCAGCCATTAATATAGCTGTTTCAGCGAGCTCTATGATACAATCGGAAGCATTATGTTCCTCAAATAATTTGATAACTTTCAAGTAATACTGAATTAACGAACTATTTTCGGATAGTACGCTAGATTCGAGTAAGGCATCAGCTAAAAATTCATCTGTCAAAATTCCTCTAGAAGCTCGAAGGAAATGATCGCAAGCTTTATGCGCTTCTCCCATTTCAAGTAACGCGACTGCTAATATAAATTTCCTCGATGCACTGTTCCACTCGCACCATGTATTCAGAAGCCTCACATACTCTTGAACCAGCAAGAACTGACAACTAGATAATAGCCATTCGGGGAAGATAAAATTTCCCGATCTCGGCCATCTGATATATTTTTTATTAAGGAAATATATAAAAATTTTAAGACAAAGAAGAAACGTATACCACGTATATAACTAATATATACGCACGTGCATAAATAAATCGATAGTTTTATGAAAGGATACACGAGCTGTGCGATAAAAGTAATATGCGTTAACATCCCATAATGCCATGGAATTAAACTAGTCGCATCTAAATTTGTATGAGCCATCAAATTGTGAGCATGTTTTGCACCACTGTTTTCTATAAATAATTCTAATAATGATGAAGATCGATGTTGCTTGAATCCTATATTTGCTCTCGAATCAACAAGTTTCAATAATGCTAGACGCTGAACACTAGAATCTAATAGAGATTGTACAGGCATTGGTAATGCTGTGGATTCGCATATCCACGTCACAACATAATAAGCTTGCATTAACACAACTGTCTTAGGTGCTAATGATGATTTTATGGAATGTAATGATCGTGAATCAAACAATTCAGGTCGTAGTAGTATCATTTGTTGCAAAATTAATAAATTTCTGCAGATCGCGAACCTCAATTGCGTTATTTGTGCTACACTTTTCGATATTGCCGAAATGCCTAAGTGACTACTAAAAAAGTGATTTATATTGAGTAACAGTATCGAGGCATCGTGATCATCATTAAGATGTACTTTGTTTGGTTGTCCAAGATCATATGTTAATGTTTCTAGCAACATTGCCATAGCGCTGGATATATCTCTAACGTTTGATAATTTGTGACAGCTAAGATGATGCGTGACAAAGTTACTAATCGGTTCTTCCGACTCTAACATCAGTTTTGACAATAAATCATCGATAATAATGTCTGGACTTTTTAAATGATACAGTTCTCTCTTTACTGCTGTTTTAGTTTCTTCGGACAATTGTTCTTCTAATAGTACTAATGCTGACATTAAAGTAATAAGATCCTGACATATATCTTCGTCTTGTGACAAAACCGGCGTTGTTTTGAATCGGGATGTATATGATCTTTCATTACAAAACATTAAATATTCTAAAGCTTCCATTGGTCTCAAAAGCGAGAAGCACGACTTTTTAAGTAAAACTACTCCGTAAACGCTAGGCAGTAACAACAATCCCACTGGCCTTGTACTATTGGCATGATACTGTATAACCCAAGAATAAAATTTTGACCAACAACGATTGGCAATTTCTAAATAATCTTCATCCATAAGTTCATAATCCATAATTTCAGCTTGTATCTCTGCTTCTACCGCAATACACACGCGTTCTTTCAATTTCGCAGCAGAAAGAATTTTATCTTCCAAAAAATTAGATCTTTTATATATGTTCAATGCTTTTGTTATATCTGCCAAAGAGAACTGACCAGGGTGAAAAATGTAATTGATATATGCTTGTCTTGGATCAGTATCAGCATCACTAAGAATGTAGTCTCTGTCTGGCGTTTGTTCTAGAATCGCAGCTTCCCATTCAGAGTTAACACGTCCACCGCTCAATGATAATTGAGCATGCGTTACTTCAACTGTATCCATATCAGTGGTTCTCCAAACAGCCCATAATCGAGTAGTGGTAAAGAAAAAGTCAACTAAATGTTGCTGTAAAGATTAATACATATAAAAGTTGTTTTAAATGGCAACTAATTTGTAATCAATATGAATAAATGTGAATAGTACATACATCTTGTGCAAACTTGGTACATAATCTAACAAATTTAAACATCCCATTATCTTGAATTGGCTTTAAAATACTAAATTCACATCTAGTACTAAATTTTAAAAAAGTTCCCAAGTATAATTCATTATTAGGACCCAATGCTTTTCTTAATATATGGCCCTGTGCACCTTGGGAAGCAATGCGATTATCTATTGCCGTATCAGTCACGGCCACGCATTGAGCTTTGTTACAAGACCACATACGGATATTACCTTCACGACACAATGCAAACAGATACGTATCACTTTCACAACTATGTATTGTTAATGACATAGCCACATGGGCTTCAGAATTGCGTCCTCTGAAAGCAGTTGCAATACCACTAAGAAATCTTGGCACTATTGAATCTTGTTTTAATTCACTGCTGTGCACAAGACCAGTTTTTGTATCTAGCCTCAGAAGAAGTATAGTTCCAGAATTATAAGCAAGAGCAAACAGTGCTTCTTGTGGTGGAATAAACCATGATGCAGCTGCATGAGGAACTGGAGAATCTATAAAAAAAAAAAAGAGGAAAAAATTAAAATAATTGCTGTGGATATTATATTTAAAAAATATTATTTTTTAAATTCTGTCACGAATTACTAACTTGTAGTTCCTGCATTTGTGATAACATGAAACATATGAGGATCTTCCTTAGTTCTTTTCACATTCTGTGCAGACATTTCACTAAATATTGACTGTGTACCTAAATCTTTATATGTACTTAATGAGTGTTCCTATAAAATAACAATTTGTTAATGCAATATCTAAAATCATACAATATTCTATTACTACCTTCAGAAAGCTACTTACATTTTTATGAATTCTTTCAGGATGAGGAAATGATAACTTATGAACACTAGAAACAGTTGCTATTAATATAATGACTGAATTAATTGTTTCATGTATAGAAATGCCATCCAAAATTGGTGTATCTGTAAACTTATATCTTACTCTACAGTTGGCTAAATTAATATCTAGACTATGTTCAACCAACTCAAGTACATCATGACAAATACGCCAATAAATAAATCGATTCCGTGTAAAATATTTTGAGCCATCATTGTATGAATAGCCTCCTGCTCTCTCTGGAACTTTTATGTCCTGTAAGGTACTTTGGCTTCCGCCTATAAAATAATATAATTACAGAGACAGATACTGTATAACTATTTTATATTTGAAAAATAAGGTTAGGAATTCAATTTATAAGGTTTAAAGCGTAACATTCTCATAATTAATACATGCTTTCATAAATGGAAAAGTATCTGATATACAATAAAGAAATTGATTTTAAATTATTTTTGAAAGAATAATTTCATGTGTTCCGTGAAAATAAAACGGTTATGGCTACATACCCGTGTTCAACGTGATTTCGTTCCATTTTTCTGGTACAGTTTGATCAGGCACAACTTCTCGATATCCCAAAGGAAATTCTTCCATTTTTTACTTTGTTTATGAATAAGTATTATGTCAATTTAACTTTTAAATCATATTGCACTATTGCTCAAAATTTTAGCGGGCACCAAACATCGGTGCACCGAGTGTCACGCTTCTTCACGCTTCGCGCTTCTCAGTTTGGCGCCCTCGACTTTACCTTCTGTTGCTAATTTGCATAATTCAGTGTTTTTCCCGGTACATATCGAAATTTTAAATGATGGTGTATTTTACGAAAAATTCGCTCAAAATGATGCTTATAAAAAATAAATATAAATGAAAAAAAAAATTGACGATACGAATAAGGATGTAATGGATTTGATTAGACCTGTTATCAAAATTAAGATGAATAAAGCATCATTGTTGCATAGAACATAACCAATAATAACTAGCTTACCGATTATATATTAATAATATAAAACAGTGAAAAAAAGACATGAATAAAAAAATTGTCACGGCATTCTATTTGATACTGAATATATTCTTTTCCATTGTAATTGTATTATTGAATAAATGGCTCTACGTTCATACTGGTTTTCCAAACATTACGTTATCTATGATACATTTTGTTATTACTTCTATCGGATTAACAATTTGTGAAAAATTTGATGTATTTTGTATAAAAGATATTGCGATTAAAGAAATGTTTTTAATTGCAATGACATTTTGTGGATTTGTTATGTTAACAAATCTAAGTTTAGCTCACAATACTGTTGGAACTTATCAAGTAGCTAAAATGCTAACTACACCTTGCGTGATAATAATGCAAATAATATTTTATAATAAAAAATTTAGTATACTTGTTAAATTAACATTAATTCCTATTATATTAGGGGTAGTAATTAATTTTTGCTATGATATACAATTTAACATTATCGGAACAGTATATGCAATCATGGGAGTATTTGTAACATCCTTATACCAAGTGGTATGACTTTTATTCTTTATACAGCACTTATTAAATTTTACTTAAAATATCTTAATGTTTCTAGATGGTAAATATAAAGCAAAGAGAGTTTCAAATGGATCCAATGCAATTGTTATATTATCAAGCACCTCTATCTGCTGTTATGTTATTCTTTATTGTGCCATTTTTAGAGCCTGTAGAACAAACATTTACAAGAAGTTGGTCACTTGTAGATATAGTTATGTCAAAGAATATTGTTCATTGGATTTGCAAAGGAATAGAATTAGATAATTGAGTGTCTCTTTTTTGTAGGTCATGGTTGTACTATCAGCTATAATGGCATTTTTTGTTAACTTAACTTCCTATTGGATAATTGGAAAAACATCTCCATTAACGTATCCTTTCACACTACTTCATGAAAGAGATCTAACATCTTATTATTTTTTATTTTTCTTATTATTCCTTATTTATTAATTAGCTACAACATGGTAGGACATTCCAAATTCTGCCTATTACTTTTAGGTGGCTCGTTAATTTTCCATGAAACATTGGCCATAAATCAAGTAATTGGTATAACTTTAACCTTGGTTGGCATTATTTTGTATGCCCACGTTAAGGTGAATACAATAAATTTATAAGCATAGAACATTATAAAGAGTAGTTTACAAATAAAATTTCTATTTCAGATGAAGGATACTCAGGTTGTAGTACCAGATTGTGAGGACAAAGAGAGAAAACCATTGTATAAAATATGATTTTGTATGACTATTCATATACGATTTAATAGAGATTAAATTGCCTGATTATATAGTTTTCATTTTCTTTGTTATTTCAATTTTTTAAATAAATAGAATGTATCTATTGAGAGATAAAAATTAAAAAAAAAGAAAGAAATAACATAATCCAAAAGGAGAGGTCAACGTCACACCTAGAACCTGTTGTGTGTGTGTGAAAGAACACAACTCAACGATGTCAAATCAATGGGAAAACTTTTAAATTATATGAACTTGCTCGAATATTGTGCCAGGTGTATCGGACCCGATAGTACATGTCTTATAACATCTTTATATACAAACTGACTACCTATGTGAGTACTTGGGAGAAAATGATGCGTTTATAAGACATCTATTGTTGAGGAAGAGAATTAATCGTGACCTTCATATAAGTTGACCCAGAGCAGAGATGAATAGGGAGATCGCCAATGTAATATCAGAGAGGAACTTCCTCTCTGGTATTCTACTAACCATATATATTTATAGTATATATTTATAATAATATTCATTAAATACTTCGTACGATATATTTCATAATTTTTTCATTCATTCATGCAATTTTTAATTGATTCAGTATTATGTTGTTACTATTAATTAGTTAAATGGAAATGAGATTTAGGGTTCTAGAGAAAAGATTTAATTTTCGCGGATCCATGAATTTTAATGTTTTTAAATAGTAACGTTCCCTATATGCCAATCCCTGGAACTTTGTTTCCATGGCGATTTAATGTAGTGGGGATAGACGTTGTATCAATCAAACAAGTATTTATGCAACGTGCTTTCTGGTATTAAGATCTTTGTAATTACAAAAGAATGAAGATCGAAGAGGTAAAAAGTACCGCAAAGACTCAAAGAATATCAGCTCATACACACATAAAAGGATTGGGTCTTGACGAGAATGGAGTTGCAATACAAGCTGCAGCAGGTCTTGTCGGTCAAGAAGAGGCTCGTGAGGTTAGAATTATTCGCATACCAATAAATAATAAAAAATAATAAAAATCGTTTTGAACATCCTTTTGTTGAAATATACCGATGCTAATAGTTAATTTTTAAAATCAAATATTTTTGTATGAAAACTTCGTGTTCGTTCTTTGGAACAATATTAAAAAGGCGCTTATAAAAACGATTTTTCCTTATTGTATGTGTTTTAGGCAGCTGGGGTAGTAGTTGACATGATAAAATCAAAGAAAATGGCTGGTAGAGCAGTGCTATTAGCTGGTCCCCCTGGCACTGGAAAAACTGCAATTGCATTAGCTATCGCTCAAGAGTTGGGTAACAAAGTACCATTCTGTCCCATGGTAGGCTCGGAAGTCTATAGTTCTGAAATAAAAAAGACAGAAGTTTTGATGGAAAATTTTAGAAGAGCCATTGGTCTCAGAATCAAAGAGACTAAGGAAGTATACGAAGGAGAAGTTACAGAACTAACTCCATCTGAAACAGAAAATCCTATGGGTGGATATGGAAAAACAATATCGCATGTAGTAATTGGACTAAAAACAGCTAAAGGTACGAAGCAGTTGAAATTAGATCCCTCCATATACGAGTCCTTGCAAAAGGAAAAAGTAGAAACAGGAGATGTAATTTACATTGAGGCAAATAATGGTGCTGTGAAGAGACAGGGCAGAAGCGATAATTTTGCTACTGAATTTGATTTGGAAGCAGAAGAGTATGTTCCTTTACCTAAAGGTGACGTACACAAAAAAAAGGAAGTCATTCAGGATGTAACATTGCATGATCTGGATGTTGCTAATGCCAAACCTCAAGGTGGTCAAGATATTATGTCTATGATGGGTCAATTAATGAAACCTAAAAAAACAGAAATTACAGGTAACATAATTTGAAATTGTTAAAAAATATTTGTGTATTTTTATTTGAAATTAAACGTAAATTAAAATTGTGTATTACAGATAAATTGCGCAAAGAAATAAACAAAGTTGTAAATAAATACATTGACCAAGGAATTGCAGAATTAGTACCGGGAGTTTTATTCATAGACGAAGTACACATGTTGGATATAGAGACATTTACATATCTTCATCGTGCGCTAGAAAGCGCAATTGCGCCGATAGTTATCTTTGCAACGAATCGAGGTCGCTGCATAATCAGAGGAACTGAAGATATCATATCACCACATGGAATACCTCTTGATCTCTTAGATAGATTGTTAATCATACGAACGCTTCCATATTCTAGAAAAGAAATAGAACAAATTGTTAAACTAAGAGCCACTACGGAAGGATTGCAAATCGAAGATGAAGCTCTGTCAGCTCTCGGTGAATTAGGTACAAAAACAACGCTTAGATACGTAGTGCAACTTTTAACTCCTGCGGCATTAACGGCCAAAGTAAACGAAAGAACAATAATAAAAAAAGAAGATATCGAAGAAGTAGGATCATTGTTTTTAGATGCAAAATCCTCTGCGAAAATTCTTACACAAAATAAAGATAAATTTATGAAATAAATGTGTTCGATTGACTGTTATTTAATAAATTGTTTCCTGTAGCTTAACAAATTCATAAAATATTCAATTGTAACTTTTATAATTGACTTGATTAGTTTACCATGAATAAAGTTTAATTTATATGAAATATAAGTACTAATTGTTTTAATTAAACCTTATTTGCTTGGATAAAGTGTAAAGTAGACATACATGTAACATAATACATGCGCAAAGGTACAACTTAGGGTCACAAAAGATAAAGCTGTAATCAGAAGTTATGACATCACTAGATGATGTGTTAGGGTATAAAGGTTCTGCTTCCTTTGGTATACTCTTTAGTTGCCTGGAATCTATCAAGCAATTATAGTGTTTAATTCTACCATTAGAAAAATAGTTAATTATTATCAAATCTTTATTTTGTAATTTACAATGTTATACCTTTTTGAGCTAGCAAAGTGTACAAGATTATTGAATAAACGCAATATATTTCGACACGTACATGGATTAACGTCAAATAACTTACAAAATGAAAATGTTAGTGAAGTTTTTCTGCAAAAGGATGAATTTCAAATTAGACATATCGGTCCTCGACAGTGTGAACAATTGGAAATGTTGAAAACTATTGGGTTCAAGGTAGTATTTTAACTTAGTAATAGAAACATCATTTTAAGATAGTCATTAAGTTATTTAATTAATTTAACAGAGTTTAGAAGAATTAGCAAACGCTGCTGTCCCAGCAAAAATTCGTTACAAGGAAGAATTAAAGATTGAACAGTCAGTCAGTAAGTAAAATGTGTAACTTATTTGAAATAATATACTACAGTAGTTGAAAAAGAAACTATTACGATACGTAGAAACGTGTGAAGTCACGCGACTGTAGATATGAAACACGTGTAAACTGATAACCCCATGATATTGAAATGAACACAGTGGATGAGTAACAAACATTCTTGAAGTATATTCATTCATAATTTATTGAAATTTTGCACATTAAATATTTTAATAAGTCGATGAATTAATTGTGTTACAAAATGAGACAGTTTTTTCTGTTGAAACATGCATTAGCTTCATTATGTTTCATAAATAAGATGGCCTTTCATTGTGAAAAGAACGTATCTTGGGTCAAAGATCAATCTCGTGCGGTCAGATTAGCATTCACGTGATTTTTGAAAGCTGAAAACTAATTGTAATACTTTCGTCTAAAATGTCAAATATATCCTAATATTCTGATAGAGCAGATTGCGTAAAATGATAATTACATTTTAGCTGAATACGAATTGTCAAAGATGATTACACAGATTTCGGAAAAGAACGACGTATGGCGTTCGTATATTGGCATGGGATATAATAATTGTTGTGTTCCTCACACCATTATGAGGAACATATTCGAAAATCCAGGATGGTATGTTTCTTAGAGTGCAATTTATCGCTGATTTTAACGCGGCTACAGTAACTGATAAAGTTCTATTATAGGACAACACAATATACTCCATACCAACCAGAAATTTCGCAAGGTAGACTCGAAGGTTTATTGAATTACCAAACGATGATATGCGACTTAACCGGGATGGAAGTAGCGAACGCATCTCTTCTGGATGAAGGGACTGCGGCGGCCGAGGCTTTGGGTCTTGCTCACAGGAGCAACAAGAGAAAGAAACTGTTCGTTTCTGACAAAGTTCATCCTCAAACAATCGGCGTGATTGCAACGCGTGCTACTTCTTTGAGTCTCGATCTTGAAATCGGAGATGTTTTTCGAGTTGATACCAGCGCAAAGGACGTTGCTGGTATCCTATTCCAATATCCTGACACAACTGGATCTATCTACGCATTCGAAGATGTCGTGAAGAAGGCACACGTAGACGGTGTATGTATTTCGA
The DNA here is from genome assembly GCA_014737365.1 of Bombus soroeensis. Classification (NCBI taxonomy): domain Eukaryota; kingdom Metazoa; phylum Arthropoda; class Insecta; order Hymenoptera; family Apidae; genus Bombus; species Bombus soroeensis. The sequence goes on from JACXIL010000168.1 coordinate 339,854, forward strand.
GATCTGAAATCCTTGAACAAATGAATTCAATTACATTTAATGCGTTTCATTGTAGACGCTCGTTTGCGTTGCTGCAGATTTATTGGCGCTGGCCATACTCAAGCCTCCAAGTGAATTTGGAGTTGATATATGCGTTGGCACCAGCCAACGTTTCGGAGTTCCACTTGGATATGGAGGACCTCATGCTGGATTCTTCGCTTGTCGTCAAAGATTAGTTCGTTTGATGCCGGGAAGGATGATTGGTGTTACGAAGGACTCGAACGGTCAGCATGCGTATCGCCTAGCCCTTCAAACACGCGAACAGCATATCAGAAGAGATAAAGCTACTAGCAACATTTGTACTGCACAAGCACTACTGGCAAACATGTCTGCGATGTATGCTGTGTACCATGGACCTGAAGGAATAAGAAATATTGCAAATAGGGTACACTTCTTTAGCCTGATCCTAGCAAAAGGTTTAGAAAAAGCAGGGAATAAGGTGGTCAATGAGTACTTTTTTGACACTATAAAATTATTACCTACAGTGCCTTCAAAAATTATAAAAGAAAATGCGATTGCGTTTAAAATAAATTTTAGGTAATTGATCAGAAATTATCGTAAACGAATAAAATACAGGTATCACGAGAGTAATGTATTTCAGGTATTACCAGGACGGAGTTGGAATATCTCTGGATGAAACTACTACGGAACAAGATATAAATGATATCTTTAAAATATTCTGTGCGGATACAACCGTTGAAGAAATGTGTAGAGAAGACGTTTGCCTAGAAAGAAACCTCAATAAATCCCATTTCGCTCGTTCTACACCGTATTTGCAACATCCTGTATTCAATAGCCATCAATCCGAAACAAGTATAGTTCGTTACATGAAGTCCTTAGAGAATAAGGATGTATCTCTCGTACATAGTATGATACCACTGGTAATTGAATGGGTCATATGAAAATACATTCTACACTATTGTCAACACAATTATATTTTCGACTATTTGAACAGGGATCTTGTACGATGAAATTGAATTCCACGACGGAAATGATGCCCTGTAGCCTACGTAGATTTACCGATATCCATCCCTTTGTACCTATTGAACAAACGAAAGGATATCAACAGCTATTTGCTGAACTGGAACAGGATTTGTGCGCTATAACTGGTTACGATAACATAAGTTTTCAACCGAATAGTGGAGCTCAGGGGGAATACGCTGGTCTAAGAGCTATACAACGTTATCACGAGTCAAATGAAAACAAGAAGCGACAAGTCTGTTTGATTCCCACTTCTGCTCACGGCACTAATCCTGCTTCTGCTCAAATGGCCGGTATGCAAGTGAAGCCTATCCTCATACAGAAAGACGGCTCTGTGGATATCGTACATCTTACAGAAATGATCGATAAGTACCGAGAGACGTTGTCTTGTCTGATGATAACATATCCGTCGACGAACGGTGTGTTTGAGGAGACTGTCGCTGATATTTGTGCTATGGTTCATGAAGCTGGAGGTCAAGTGTATCTAGACGGTGCTAACATGAATGCTCAAGTTGGTCTATGTCGTCCTGGTGATTATGGCAGTGACGTTTCACACCTAAATTTACACAAAACATTCTGTATACCTCACGGCGGTGGAGGACCTGGAAGTGGTCCTATTGGAGTGTAAGTAACGTTATTTTGATATTTTAATGTAAATATGCAGCACAAATAATGACTTTTATGTATAGAAAACGGCATCTTGCTCCATTTCTTCCATCTCATCCTGTAATTAATTGTTCGGGTAATGGTCATAACAACATAAAACAAACTGGCGCTGTATCAGCTGCTCCTTTCGGATCATCAGCTATTCTACCAATTTCATGGGCTTACATTAAAATGATGGGTCCAAACGGGTTAAAAAAAGCTACCCAAGTTGCTATTCTAAACGCAAATTACATGAGCAAAAGACTGGAAAATTATTACAAGACACTGTATAAGGGAAAGACAGGATTGGTAGCGCATGAATTCATTTTGGATACGAGGGATTTCAAGAAAACGGCAAATATTGAGGCCGTAGATATTGCTAAAAGATTAATGGATTATGGTTTTCATGCTCCAACAATGAGCTGGCCTGTGGCGGGTACATTAATGATCGAGCCAACCGAATCCGAAGACAAAAGAGAATTGGACAGATTTTGCGATGCTTTGATTCGTAAGAATACTAAATATATTCACTAAAAATGTTTGTTTTTCTTTTTAAGAAAGACATCGATAGATATTCAAAAGTTTTGTTTTGTAGATATACGACAAGAAATTGATAATATAGAAAGTGGTAAATTAGACATTGTTAAGAATCCATTGAAAATGGCACCACACACTCAAGAACAAGTAATATCAAGTAAATGGGATAGACCATACTCGCGAGAATTGGCAGCATTTCCAGCTGTAAGTGACTATACTTGACATTCATTAGGGAATGAATAATAAATAAACTATATCCATATTTATTTACAGCCATTTGTAAAAGGAAGCAACAAGATTTGGCCGAGTGTTGGAAGGGTAGATGATATATATGGAGACAAAAATTTATTCTGTTCGTGTCCCCCTGTCTTACCACATGAATAAGTGATTATAGTTATTTTTCGTGTACAGTTAGTTATAGAATTATTCAAATGTTTATTGTAATTTTTTGTACAAACATATTATTTATATAAAACTTCTTATTTTTATAAGCAGAGAAAATATAACAAAGATTTCACTTTAAAATTCTCTCCCTTTGTAGCAAACAAAACTATATCATTTCTTCGTTATTCTTAATTCATTTAACAATTATGTACGTCTATTCAATTTATCGATATATTTACATTGTATATTATTAGATTATTTTTTTCATTATTTTTACATATATTACAAACCAGGCATAAGATACGCAATATTGTCGAGCATTTGCGAAAGTGTTTCGTGTTTAGCTCCATTAGTTTCTGGTACTTGTTGTGTTAGGCAAATCAAAGGACCCAGTGCACAAAGTAGAGAATCCAGCAAGACCGACAGACTGCCCGATACCGCTATTTGCCCATCGTGTTCTTTTAACCGTTCACCGATGATCGTTAAGCTCTCACCGAGAAGCTTGAGATGAGCAGCTACATCGATAGGTTGAGTACCAACGACTTTGTACATTCCTGTTCCTATCATTGGTTCGTTAACTAAATCTTTCCCAGTTCGATTTGACGGCGGCGATACAGGAACATTTCCTACAACCGAGGGTAGACCTAGTTGAATAGTTTTTTTGGAGGTAGCAGGCTTTTGCTCTTTCCCATTACCTGTAATACAAAGAAAGACAGAACATAAAATGTTACAAATGTTATCGTGTTGTTCGATTTGCCTATCTCTAAACGAGATGCATGCATACAAAACAAATGATAATAAGACATCTACCATATAATTCTTAGAGGCATAAAACATATAAACGATATATTATTTGAAAGACTTTTGACTAATACGCGTGCACGAGAAGCAAATCAAGATGAATAAACTACCATATAACTTTTAGAGATATACTCGTAAAAATGATGTATACATGAGAACCAACAAACCCACCAATTTTATTAATGAATTTTTTTCGCGAAGCAGGCGGCGGCATTTTCCAAACAGGCTCATCTTTACTCGCAGGTAAAGAATGAGGTTTTGCTGCCAAGCGTTTTGCGCGTCTGCGCCAGTTATATTTTTCCAGATTTGGTACTGTAGCCCACAGTTCTCCTAACCGTTTAGAAATTGCTGCAAAATCTACAAAAAGCAACGTTTCACGAATAATATTAGCATCGATTTTCTAAACTGACCGTACATAGTATGGAGAAACAAGAGTGAAGCTTATATACCCATATAAGGACATTGCTCTAGTAACTCTTGCCTAATTTCTTTAGCCCACAACATGTACGCGGTAAATCTCGTTTTCTGAAAACATCATCGAATTGTGAAATAATCATCCCCTTAGTAACTTTCATGTGTACATACCCCTTTGTCTTTACGTTGTGCCTTCATTCTACCTATTATTTTGCCATCTTTAATAATTAGCTTTTTCTTACATTTCTCAAGCATGTACAAACTATTTGCTTGTGAAGGTGTTTCTTGGCCAGGTGGTTCAAGCTTTCTAAACCCTGCTTCTCTATCATCTATCATAAGAGGATCTACGTCATCGTCGCTTCCAGAATCCATACTATATCTTTCATCCTCGTTCAACCCAGAGGGATCATCCGACTCTGACCCTGAAGACTGCCCTTCGTTATCTGACAATGTCTCTTGTTTAACTCTTTGCTGTCCAGAGTTGGAATTTGAATTCTTCCTTTGTCTTCCACTACTTGCATGTTGGATCGACTGATTTGGTGACATACGTTGGGAATCATATCTGTCCAATAATTGTTGATTTTGTAATTGCTGTGCTTTTTGACGTTTGTACTTGTTATCCGTAAAATCATCTGGCGATTCAAAGTCAACGAGTTTGGAAGATTTCTTTCTCACACGGCCACTGCGGGAGATACCCGTGACCTCTAGATCTGAAAGATAAAGCGGACTGCACCTTGCCAAGAAAGAGAAAGGGACCAAAATACTTTGTAAGATCTAACTACCACTCTCATAACCTTCTGTGATTCAAGATCATTATTTCTATGCAAATATACATTACACGAAGAGTGTGCATGGGTATCCAAACGTAGTTCACTGTATACTTGTTTGAATTATAATTTTTTTGATCGATATTTTGAAATTTGTTAAACTAGATGTGTCTGATACCAATTATTAGATCTCGTGGACGCGTATTATGTGTCACATAAATTTTACTACATACACATAAGTACAAAGAACTTTCTCTATACCTGATGTACATAAACATACTACATATTGGAACGAACATAACGAGTATTACAACTACTTCAGATTATGAGTACAAGACAATTGCGATTTTCGAATAAAATTTTATCTGTTTGTTTGTTTTTTGTAATAATCGTTCTCTGATTGGACCCTGTCTCTGTTTCATGAAATTTCTCAAATTTAAAAAACCTGACTACGAATGAATTGTACACATCATTAGTTTAATGACTCTCCGCTACGGACAAAAGCGCTAGTAACCAAAACGCAAATTGGAGTAAATATTGCAAAGAAATTGATAAATTTGCTACGAACGCGCGCAAATCATGCGGAATACTGCAAGCGATACGAGCAAACAAGCAACTGGTCTACCAAATATCTCTCCCTATAAAATGAAAGCTGATCTCACCGTCATTCTTCTGACGTTTCGGAGTCACGAACATATCCATAGCGTCGTTCCGTTGCTCTCGGAGCTTCTTGCGCCGCGGCGTTTTCTCAGATTTCGCGGGCTTACGAACATTGGCGCGCATCACGCGCTAATAAGTTCTTGCTTCTTTGATGTAAATGCATCTGTTCAAATTTTCAACACTCTTCCCAAAGAAATTACTCCTCAAAACCCAAACTTTGTTTATTTTTATGGCGATTTTAAAAACAACTGCTACGAAGGAAACCAGAATGCACTGCGCAGCGTGAGTTACGCATTCAGGACGCAACGCGCGAAATTTAAAAATAGGTGTTTGATTTTAGTTTTTGTGGAAAACATAGATTGTTTTAAAAGTTGCATAAACTTTCCAACTTACAAGATATAAAAGTAGTAGTTTACATTATTTAAAAAGATAAAAATCTAGAATAATAAATGTAGTAGATCTAATGATAGAAAAATAATAAATCTAGGATATATTATAAAAAAAATGTATTATTTACATTATCAAGTTCGTCGAAATAAATTAAAAGAAATGCATACAAATTTAAATATCATCTTCTTGTTGCCATCCATCTTCGTTAGATAAAAATCTTCTTTTGTGGCTAGTATTCATGTAAGGTCTTAACGCCCATTCCGTATCAGCTGCTGCTTCTGCATCCAAAGTACCTAATTTAATTTGATATAATTTTAATTGAAATCTGGGACCAACTTCTACCAGTTCGATGTCCTTTCCATGAATCTTTTTATAAGTGTGATGCCGGAAGGATATGTAGTCATCGTGATTGGCAAAAGTAATTAATCTTTTGCTATCTTCTTTTGGTACTGGGAATAAATATTTTAAAACACTCATAACACGTTCACCTAACTTTGTTTTGAAATTGTGAAATATAAGGTGAGGATATTGTTCAGACATGGTTCCAATATCAGGAATATCGTGTCTCATAATAACATCCGACATGGTGAAATATGCAGTAGGGCCATAGGGAAGATGACAAACAATAAGAGAATCAGGCACACCTCTGTGTTCATGCACAATTATAAAATCTGTAACATCGTTTGCTCTACAGGCATGTATCAATTGTTTCATTTCATAGTTTCCTCGATTCATTCTTTGAGAATTAGGAAATATCAAACGCAATTCTTTGACAAACATTTTCAATCTGGAACTTGGATCGCGAGAAGTGGTAATCACAATTTTTGGATCTTCAACTCCAGCCCAACGATATTCATCATCTTCATGAGATCCCACAGTACCTCCCATTTCTGTTCCAATAGCAACAGCCATTTCTGGTCCAGCATCTTCCCAAGCTAATTGTTTTTGTATGTTCAAAGCGTCTTTTCTTAGATCTGGATGTATAGGTATATTTTGCTCTAGGCTGCGTTTAAGTTTTTCCTTCTTTTCTTGAATGCTTTTTAACTTATCTTGAACGGATTTTCTGTAGAGATATTCTCTACGAAGCCTCGCTTGTCTCCGTAACATTTTGATGTTTCAATAAGTACCTTGTACTTAATAAATATTTCTCAAAACTATAGGGTTATAGGTTATAAGAATCACACACGTCCTGATGTAATATAAACAATAATTATAGCTGATAGAAGATAGATCGCGTGATAATAAAATTTAATTTAATTAATTCAGTTTTAATTTAATTAAGTTTTTATCATCAATAATAATAAAATTATTATTGATTAATTTATTCCAAATTAGTTATATTCTTGTATTGTATATCTTCTCGCTACATATATTCAGGCGGTAACGCGATTGGTCGAGCTGGCGGTGGCGAGCCAATTACAGCGTTCGAGCGGTGATGGCGTGTTTTCAACGACTAAATTTCGAAATTAGTAAGCAGTTAATAACTTTGCGTTTTCGAGCTAAGATCGCGTACGGATCGTGTACTTGCAAAAATGAAATTTGTGCTTCAATTTGCGTCGTTAATGAAAATAAGCGACGGTGAGTTTTCTTTCTCTCTTGATATAATCATATATATATAATATAATCATAAGTAGATCGAGGATTCTTATATATCTATAGGAAATTTGAAAGTGCAAAATTGTACAAAATTTACATGATACGAAGAAATATATAAAATATTTAAATATAGTATTTTCCATAATACTTGCTGGGTAAAACAATTTGCTAGGTTCTGTTTTTTAAATTATATTCTCAATGAAGTATATGATATTATAGGTTTATATTTATCGACATAGCTTTTGTTGTCAAGCTTTTTCGGAGCATATGTGTCTAATGAAAAAGAATTTGCTATATGTATACAACAGGATTAAACTTGTACGAGAGAAGAACTATCATTTAGGACAATAATGAATAATGAAATATCTTTATTGTGATTTTATAGATGATACACGGAAAAATCTGTATAGAGAACACTTCGAAGGACCAGCTTGGAGTCGACTAACGGAATTGGTACGTAAAATATAAATCAGCGTTCATCTTTCTCTATTCAAACTATATTTTACCATAGTTTACAAAGAACATGTTTGGGTAATCGAGAGAATCTATATTAGAATGAGTGTATAGGATAAACAACGAGTACAAATTTTGATAGTTGTCAATAGTAGGAACACTAGAAAACTTTGCGTGTTGCAGCTTCCGATATATTTATAATCATTATACGTGGTAGAAATTATTCGTTTCTTGCTTGCGAATGAAATCTTGAAATTAATTGCGCGCGAGATTTGAATTTGACTATTTAGTGGCATCTATGCCAACGATAAATATTTCCCTTTACAATGTCGGTAACCTTACCGACCAATCCTTTGCATCTCATCCGCGTCGATAATAAGTAATCGACGTACTCGCGAGTAGTAACTAGTTTCAAACAACGACGTCAGATATCATATCAATTATTTCTTTCTGCCTGTAAACGTAGAAAAACTTAAACAACGAATAGACCGAGTCTTTATATCATTCGATGTACTCATGATATGTCAAAATTTCTTTCCAACGATCTTAAAAACTAAAATGAAATACGTAAATGGATTTAGAGATTCCATAGAATCAGAGTTCGTTCGTTGGCGATTTATGAAAGGATAGACGCGAGTCGGAGGCTTTTTTCCCCCCTGGTTAATTGCAACCAGCTTGCGATTTCCCTGCTGTCTCTTTGATCGAGCCGCCCACTCGCTATTTCTCTTCGCGGAATATGACTTTTCAGGCTGCGCTTAATTAGCGACGAACTTTGAATCATAATCACAAAGGCATTCTTTGTAAGCGTACTACTGCTTCCTATTCACAACGATTTACAAGAGTTTCGAGTTTCTTCCACCGAAGCCAAACGAAACGAGACGAAACGAAAGCTGAAAGAAAAAATGACGCGAAACGACGAAGAAAAAAGAAGAGTCTAGTAATGGACGCAGAAGAATCGCGGTGATTTGGGAAAAAAGTGTAATGGCCCCGGGGATAGGGCTCGTGCCGTGCACGGCGCCTCGTAATTCATTTAGACGGTAGCTCGACGAGACAGGCTCAATTACAGTCGCGGCAAAAAACCGCACGGGAACGAGTAGCTTCTTCGTACGACGTGCGTGGTCCGTGTTCGTTGCTGCTTCGTCTCGGCGTACACGCGCGCTCGTTTTCTCGTCTCTTTCAAGGAGGAAAGAAGGGCCGCGGGCTCGTGTCCTGCGTCACTCAACCGGGCACACCGCGGACATCGTTAAAGCCTCTTTGTCATCCGTTTTACCCGACCGGCTGCCATTATGGCCCCACGCTCGTTCCTACGTGCAAAACGTTCGGAATTCCTCGCGCGTACCACCCGCTTCTAGGAGGTCTGCCATCTATAGCCGAATCTACACTCGGATCGTTTACTTTTTTGCGAAACTCGAGTTTCTACGCGCAACATTTTACTTTATAAATTTCTGCCACCTGATATTTCTGTCTATTTATCGTTACTGTACCGTATCGTACGATATTATTTAGCGATATTTTCGAGAAGCACGGTCCACCTTTGTCATTTTATGTTTCTAAAATGATCGTACAATAGCACCGATAGCGATAAATACGATGTTGCAAGTAAAAGAAATATTTAATTAAAGTAGTATTATATTATCATTGTTGTTGTTATCGTTATTAGTCGTAATGGTATTGTTATTAACAATAATATTATTGTTATTATTATCAATTATTAATTATTATTATTATTATTATTCTACTGAACTTTTGAGACTCCTTCTGAAAAATGCGACAAGCGGACGTACCGTGTGTGTGTGTGTGCGCGGTAAACCACCATTTCCACTCATCGCGGATGATTCATCGAATGTGAAAGATGAGAGTCGGAGTATTTATATCAGTTCACCGAACGAATTCGTTTCGCTAGTCTTGAAAAGTTTGATCGCATCCAACTGATCATGAAACGTGCCGAGGTATTCTCCATTCGCCTCTCTCAGACAACACGTTTTATTCCTCTGTTCGATTACTTTATTCGCTTCACAGTTTATTTCAATTAATTTTGATTATGTTGATACAATTGATTTTGATTATTTTGATTAATCTGAAAAGCTTGGACACACGACACTGTTCGTACTTAGAAAACACGTTTCATTCCTCTGTTCGATTCTCTTATTTGCTTCATAGTTTATTTCGATTAATTTTCATTATGTTGGTACAATTGATTTTGATTATTTTGATTAATCTGAAAAGCTTGGACACACGACACTGTTCGTACTTAGAAAACACGTTTCATTCCTCTGTTCGATTATTTTATTCGCTTCACAGTTTGTTTCAATTAATTTTGATTATGTTGATACAATTGATTTTGATTATTTTGATTAATCTGAAAAGCTTGGACACACGACACTGTTCGTACTTAGAAAACACGTTTCATTCCTCTGTTCGATTATTTTATTCGCTTCACAGTTTGTTTCAATTAATTTTGATTATGTTGATACAATTGATTTTGATTATTTTGATTAATCTGAAAAGCTTGGACACACGACACTGTTCGTACTTAGAAAACACGTTTCATTCCTCTGTTCGATTCTCTTATTTGCTTCATAGTTTATTTCGATTAATTTTCATTATGTTGGTACAATTGATTTTGATTATTTTGATTAATTTGAAACGCTTGGATACAGGAAATTGTTCAGTTTGTACTTAGAAAACACGTTTCATTCCTCTGTTCGATTACTTTATTCGCTTCACAGTTTGTTTCAATTAATTTTGATTATGTTGATACAATTGATTTTGATTATTTTGATTAATCTGAAAAGCTTGGACACACGACACTGTTCGTACTTAGAAAACACGTTTCATTCCTCTGTTCGATTATTTTATTCGCTTCACAGTTTGTTTCAATTAATTTTGATTATGTTGATACAATTGATTTTGATTATTTTGATTAATTTGAAACGCTTGGATACAGGAAATTGNTTCAGTTTGTACTTAGAAAACACGTTTCATTCCTCTGTTCGATTACTTTATTCGCTTCACAGTTTGTTTCAACTAATTTTGATTATGTTGATACAATTGATTTTGATTATTTTGATTAATCTGAAACGCTTGGATACACGACACTGTTCAGTTCGTACTTGGTTAGCAGTTCGTAGCTTGTCCGAGTACACGTTTGGTACAGTTGTAGCTTCTCGCGTAAAAACAAACACGCACATTGTAAAATATGCTTTGTATCTCGTGGCGTTTCGTTACCAACGAATCATCGTTCGATTCATCGAAGGAACTGTTGTTTGAGAATCGCCAGATACAACAGAGAATCGTTGTTCCATGTTTCTCAACGAGTTATCCTCGGCGATCGTCCAAAGCGGAAACGTGTAAGATTCCTCGTCGGTCGTTGGCTCGTTTCGTTCTCTCGCTGCTTCGCAGGCCAATTTTTCTCAGCCTTGGTTTGCACGCGATTTTCAATCGCGCGTATCTACCTACGTACATTTTCTCGCCTATAAAATTTCGAAGAACCGATAGAACCGATAGCGGGATATCGATAAATAGATTGGCGAGGAGAGGCGGCAGTGGCCGAGGATGGTTTTTGTTCAGCAGAAAGAAAATGCAGCTACTGTTCTCGTCGGAGGGATGTCGGGCAGGGTTAATCGGCCGGTTAAGCTACAAGACAATGGGCCTCGGTGTTGATGGCAATATTTTAATGAAGTTAGCAAGTTCCCGGTAGCGGGTCGCCGTTGCGATTCCAGGAGCGTGAACGAGAGGAGCCCTTAAGGGCAGAGGGCGGAGGCGCCACCCGGCCACTGATTTCCACTTAGCGATATCGTCCTACAAAGCAGCCTTCATCTGCCACAGTTTCTTTTCTCTCTATCTTTTTCTTTTTTGCTCCCTCTATTTCTTCTTTCTGCTGGCTTCTCTTGCTTCGTATTTGCTGCTTCTTCGTTATCGAATCTCAGATGGAAGAACTGCAGGGGGAAAGCGAATGGAAATGAAATGGAAGGTTGGCTTTTAGCGATGAAAACGCGCTACGTTTTGCGGTGGTTGCGTGGCGTCGAGTGACGCACAGGTTTGCCAATCGACAAAGATGTTTGATCGGATTACGGCTCTCGATCATTCTCCAACGATTTGCATATATACGGTGGAATAGAGCGTGTGGCAGGAGGATCGCGATGATCGGCGCGCGTCAGTTAGAAACGGCGCGGCCAAACAACGAGTCGCTTTGCATACGGCCGGATTAATTTGATCGATGGCACAGGGTATATACATCGGAGAAAGCGATTACGCTGCGACGATGGGATATTTTCTGGCCGATTTTCCAACGCAGTCGCGTTCTGTATTTCTGTTTCCTTTGGAACGGGGCACGCGTTAATCGATTCACTGTGCAGGCTCGTCTGTAACGTTATTCCTTTTCATAGTCGACTCACTTTCCGTCGAACTTGCTTCACCGCGCGCTAACGAGACGCGTTCTCCGGTTTCTTAATTAGTCGAGCAATTAATGCGGAATCAGAAACTGTGAAGATAATTTAGCGGCCGCGGGATTCGCGGCCACGCTACGCCAAATCCACCATCGCCGATTACGACTCGAATATTCGCGCACAGATCGGTTTCGTGCATTTAGGTGTACGCCAGGCCGGCTATCATTAGGGAGAAATCACATGCAAAACCTGAGACGTTAAGATCGCCCCGTTCGGCCGTAAACTTTCGTAGATTCTAATCGAGCGCGCGTAATTAGAGCGGCAGCAATTGTCGGTAATTAATTGGAGGTAAATTAATTAGCTTAGATCGAATAGAAAGTGGAAAATTACAAGGTATTCGGTGCAAGTCGAACTGCGTTTCTCGGCTCGCCGGCCTAAACGCTGTCGTTTTCGTCCTCCAATCGCGCTCCAGTCGTCCGAAAATACGCTCCAAACCTCCTCTCCACCGAGCAGTCCGAAAGAAGATGTAAATCATTGGAAGCGGAGCTACCGCCCGCTTGAATTTCACCAGGTCGACTGGGATAACGCGAGACTAGCAATGATAGTAACTTACGCGTACACGCGAGATAATATTTTACTATTCCAGCAATACTTATTATTATTATTTAATAAAATAATAATATACAAAGGAGGCTTAATAGAAGTGCGCGTGTGTTCAATCATTCATTTTAAATCTCTTCCCTTTCAATTCGAAGGTTATCGACGAGCAATCGAAGGCTGTTTTAACGCTTTTTCAATGGGAGAGAAATGGGAGCGAATTCGCGTCTTACGTACTTGATGCGGTATCTTATGAAAATGTTAACTATTGTTAAGTGAAACAGTAAAATCGAAGCGATGGGTGCTCTAAATAAAATGTCACGAATGTGTTTTTACATTACATAATTGAATAATATGGAACCGTTATAAATATATTGATAAAATATTGGTCGCTCGGGAAGTTTGTTCCGATTTTTGCGGAATTTAATAAAATAATAAATCTTGCTTGGTTGCTTTCCATCTGGAAAGTTGTTTTCAAGCATATCGTCCTAAAAAACGTTACCAGATAAGCATCTTTAAATGTGCTGTTTGATTTTTAACAAAATATTGCACTTGTGAAATGCTGCTCCGATTTTTGAGAAATTTAATAAAATAATACATTTTGCTTATTACCTTCGTATCTGGCAAGTTGCTTTCAAGCATATCGCATTAAAAAATATTATTAAAAGCATCTTAAAATATGCTCGTCGATTTTTAACAAAATATTACACTTGTGAAATGCTGCTCGGAAAGTTCGTTTCGATTTTTGAGAAATTTAGTAAAATAATAAATTTTGCTTGGTAGCTTCCCATCTGGGAAGTTGCTTTCAAGCATATCGCATTAAAAAATATTACTAAAAGCATCTTAAAATATGCTCGTCGATTTTAAACAAAATATTGCGCTTGTCACATGCTGCTCGGAAAGTTCGTTCCGATTTTTCACAAAGTTAATAAAATAATATATTTTGCTTATTACCTTTCCATCTGAGAAGTTATTTTCAAGCATATCGCACTAAAAAGCATTACTAAAAGCATCTCAAAATATGCTCATCGAGTCAAAATGTACATTTCGAATAAACGTTGTAACGTTTTAAAAGAAATTTTCAAACTCTATAAAAGAACGAACTTGCCGAGCGTCTTTTTGAATCTTCTCAATAGTTCGGAAAATACGCGCGAATTCCGCCTGTATGCTTGTCAAAGCAAAGTGTTGAATACAGCTACGTACCTATTTTACACGGTACATCACGACAGATTCAAACTTTGAATCAAGTCGTGGGATACCGCGACAACAATGAACCGTTTAAATAAAAGACGTTCGTGGCAAATGAAAGACGAAGAACCGCTGACTATAGCGCGTAGCTTAGAGAATGCAAAATGGTAATCGAAAGGTTACCAAAATCTGTGTTCCGGAGAGGGACATGGATATATCCGACGACGATTATAGTCGTATCGTCGTGTCTGTCGATCCCTCGAAACTTTACCCTTCGAATTTCTTTCTCTTCTCCCAGCGGCAAGTTAAATTGCCGTATCGATCGACGAACAAAATTCCGTGTTTCTCCGGTGGCGATCGATGGGACCAATTTGGACTATTAAGCGCGCTTTACGATTCTACTCTGCGAGAATAGTCAACTATCGACAGATTCGAACGGTTTCAACCGACTTTTCACAGACGAAGGCGAACTCGAGGAAAGTAATTTCTTGCTTCTCTCATCAAACTCGCCTTCTTTCGAGGATAAGCTATCGTCGCAGGGGTCGCTTTCGGGATAAGGTACAGTTTACGAGGGATTACGTGGTTTATGAGTTGGAGCGGCGCTCTCGCGCTTTTTAACCCTCGGTTTCCTCGATTTTCATCGGTCGAATCTCCTCCAGAGTCACGGTCCTTCCTTTCGTCCAATTTTACGAGCGCGCCTCTCTCGTGCTGCTGGCTCGCAAGATCTCTATTGTTTTCTGTTCTTGGTGCTTTTCGTCTGGAAAAGCGGAGGTTAAGGTCCCCGGACGATCGTAATTCCGGGGTCGTCGAATCCGATGCGCGGAAACTCGATTTCGTAACTCGCGCCGCGCGTTTCTTCGTCTCGCGGCCAGAGAACGCGCCCCCATCGAAGTTGCAGGGAGGCAGCCAGGTGTGCAATGGAATTTTATTTTTCACGCGTCGTCCCACGCGAAATCGATGGCAACGAATTAAACAATTTTTATGTTTACGCGTTGGTCGCAAACTTGGCCACGTTTCGTTCGAAATAAAATGGAAGATAACAGTTTTGAAATAACGAGCTACCGCCACTGGTCCGCTATTTTTATTTTGCAAATAAAGAGCAGGCTCGTTTCGTCTGAAATTCCAATAAATCATTTTCAAATAATTCCTCCGTCCAGTTAATTATCGTTCGAATAAAGTAAGAGAGCTTGTAAGCAGGAGATTGCGACGAGATTACGTTGGTGGCGAGG
Source organism: Bombus soroeensis (assembly GCA_014737365.1). Lineage (NCBI taxonomy): Eukaryota > Metazoa > Arthropoda > Insecta > Hymenoptera > Apidae > Bombus > Bombus soroeensis. The sequence goes on from JACXIL010000168.1 coordinate 354,923, forward strand.
TCGAACTCGATAGAAACATGTTTCCAGAGAAACGCGTTTCAAACTTTTAATTTCTTTTAAAGGGCCGACACGATGAACGCAGCTCGACGATATTCCTCGATGATTTTCGATTATTTTGATGCAACCACGATCATGAACATTCGAAAGTTTCTCTTTTCCAACAAAACCTCGTTTTCAAAATGTCCAGTTCGCTTCTACTACTCGCGACGCTCATTATCTCTTATTCTACTCGAATCGACTAATTTCTATTTCACCATGATGAATCCCTCGACTTGGAATCCGTAGACTCTCACAACGTGATTTGAGAATCGTCTCGTCAGGATCGTGGCAAACCCATCATAGCGAACGAACAGCAATATCCCCGCAGAGGCAGATGGTTGGAATTTAGCGACATATTTGAGAAAGAAACTTCTTTTACACGCGTACCGCGGGTTAATCTCGATCGACATTCTTCGTCACTTTCGTGCGATCGAACCGGTTCGACTTTGGAGAAGCGAAAAGTGTGGTGCCGGTACTTTTCCTATCGCTCAAACTCTCAGCGTGAGATATAAAAATTTAATTGGTCTGGCGGAATGACGTGCCACCCACTTCGACTTTCTTTCAAATTCACCCCTGGCTTCGTTCTTCGTCTTCGCCTTGCTTCCACGACTCGAGATAGCGATGGCCTCGAGACACACCTCCGGTATCAATTCGGCCCGAGTTTCGCCCTTCTTCTTCATCTTTGCCCACCTCGTCCTGCGAACGTCTTCCACCGCTTCTTGGCTCGGTCACGGGGAGGAAAAAACTTTGTCGATTGTTTGGGCCGTTAGCGGGATCGTTGCCGGTGGAGAACTCTTTCGTAGTAGATGGTATCGTAAATATAGAGGCGAGAGGGACGTTATCGAATTAATTTGAAGATCGCTGCCAGTGTAGCGGTGCTCGTTGGCCATTTTTCCCCCGTAATTTCGTCAAGTCGGCCAGGTGTGAATTTGTTGGACGGTTTATATCGCGATAGAGCCGCGTAGAAACGGATCGCTTCGGGCCGAGTTTTTGCGAATAACGTTAATAATAACGGGCGAAAGGGTAGATAATTTCGGGCGAGCGTAACGCTGACACTAGCAAATTAAATTGCCCGGAAGAAATGAAGTCGATAGTGGGAATGAATCGCCCGGAAGCTGCCTGTCGAACCGATCCCGATAACTCCCATCCTCTTCTCTTTCGCCCTTGCTGCGCGCCCTTTCTCGTTCCTTCCTCTTCACAGTAGCCGGCCAATCGATACGCAGCGATTTAAAGAGTCACGCGTTTCCTTTCCCAGCTACCTTTTAACGAATCGTCGCGCACATTGCGCGCATCGATCTCGCTCGATCTCGGTCCAATTTGCAATTTGCGGCGCGATTTACCCTCGGCGGGCATCGATTTTCTCGTCGCTTTTCCCCGGCGCAGACTCGCCTTTCCGCGCCGAGGCGGCTCAAGCGGCAGCTCGAGCGTCGAAAGATAGCTGGAACGCGTTGCCAGGGTTTTGTAAGCAACACAGGCAATCTCTGTCTGCGTTAGATAACGCCGACAACGCGTTATAGACGGAGGGGGTAGCTTTTCATCTTAGTAAATCGCACCCTCTACGATTCCGCGCGCTTCCTCGTCTGCCCCGCTGTGTCCTGTTCGCCGTTGCATCTAAACAACAGCTTGCACCGAGTGTGTAGCCGTTTCAACGGATAACGAGAGAGGCGCGCAAGGCGTTGCTTCCGCGTTTTCGTAGAAATTTCCGCGAGTCGAACTCGCCTGCAATTGCTGCGCACACGATACGACTCTGTCTGTTCGCATGGCTGGAAGAAGGTCCGAGTTGCGGCGTGTCGGCCGTAAATCGAGCGACGAGGCAGCCTGTAGCGTAACGCAGACCGGGCTGGGCCACCGGCGTAAAGCACCTACGCCAAAGTCATTTCCTAGAGCTTTGGAGCAAGTTACTGCAGCAACATCGGCAACTCCTCGGCGGAGGGTAATAAAGCCATCTTGCCAACGGGGTGGTTTCGCCTCTTCCACCCTCGCAGCCCGCCCCTCAGGAGGTGGCTGGATAGCGATCTATACTGCCGGGCACCCCTCTCGTCGTTGCCAGGCAACCGTCCCTCTCTCTGTCTCTTTCAACCCCTTCTACGCCCGAGAGTTCTTCCACCCTCCCTAGACAGAGAGGCACAGAGAGACCGAGCTGGCCTCTCGATTTTCCCTCTGTTTCGAATTTTTAACCGATTTAATCGTCGGAAAATTCCGCTGGATATTTCGCCGGTTGTTAAGTGCACGCGTGAAGGAAAGTCACGTCGGTGCAGGCGCAACCGGCGAGCCTGTTACCCACTTTTTTCTCAATTTGATTACCATTTTGTTAGTTTTCACGTGACAAGTAGCCATCGAGATTAAGAAAGAAATTTCACTCTTATCGATGTCCGCGATTTGGAGTATTTTAGATGGAAGGCGCGGTTAAGGAATCGTATATTTTGTAACGTAGAATATACAGGCCATTTAAGCCTGACGCGTGTTTCGTGGGTTTAAAAATACCTGGTCGAACGAAACTGGCTATCGCGTACATATGCAGATGTAGAATCGACTCGCACGAAGTGTCCCGTAGTTTGCTGTACAAACGTCGCCGGTGTGTTTTGCAGATAAAAATAAGAGCGGCGAAAACTTGGTAAATGCTTCGTTCGAAAGTTGTAACAGGAATACGAAGCGTATACGTCGATACTCTTCCTCTCGTCGTTGATTTAACACTGACCTTAAAATTCGAAATTTCATCTAAAATCGTTATTTCTTTCATCCATTCAACTTTATGTAAATTATGTAAAATTGAGGAATTAGTTAATCGTATAATATAAGACAATAATTATATAATTATATACATACGACATATATATATATATATACATACGTGTGTTTATTACCCTTGTGCGACTTGCTTTCGTTCTGGTTATCAAGTTTTAATCGCGAGAATGAAACTCTACGAGAAATTCGATAGCGCGTCGATGTCCACTTTTCATCGATGTCGTTCTTTAACAGACCCGTCTTTTACAACGATGCCTCTTTATACAAACATGAAACCTAATCGAACGTTGTGATCCTTATTTCGATAGAACAAAATGGATCAAAATTTGATAAAATAATATAAAAGGAAAGAAATTTTTCATCGATCAAATACGTATCTGTGTATAACTTTACGTTGCATAATTTTGTTACAATTTTTCAACATTCGTGGAGTTGGTGCTACGTGGTGACGTTTTAGTCTCATGTTCGCCTGTAGAACACGCTTGGAAAGTTGGTTCGTCGAACGCGCGGACACCCTGTACGAAAGAGGAAAGAAAACGAAAAAAGAGGAGGAACGAACTAGAGAAGGAAATTCGGACGCGGAAAGGTTGAACGATTTCTCGAAGAATAGGGGAAAACGCGTTCCGAGAAGGAGCGAGGGTTGGAGAAAATTTGATCTCTCTGAGAGGGACGGGGAAGGGGGTGGACAGGGAGCAGAGATTGCGCTCTTATCTCGTCAGATACCGACCGCCTTCAGCTTCCGTTTCGTCCTCCTCCTTCTTCTCGTCCAGACCACCTCCCCTTCCTCTCTCGACTGGCTTTTCCTGGGGGAGGATTGACAAGCACCGAGGGCTGCATGCAACGTCCGATTCGATCCGCCGCAATAAAATTAGAACCGCTGCTTGGACTCTTACGAATTTTTCCTCCTCCCTTCTCTCCTTCTCCTTATCCTCCTCCAGTGTTTTCTCGTTTGATCGTTCACGAAAATTACGAGCGTACGCACTCACGATATTTACATTCGCTACATTGTACATACTGCAATTTCCTTTTAAAATAGGATGCAAGGAAATTAAGTAGTCCGGGAAGTTTCGTTCGTTTCGTAAGGAAACAATCGACGCACGACGTTTTTCCTTTTCTATTATTTTACCGAATTACGTACGATCCATTTTTCCTTTATTATTTCCTTATAAAACGAAAGAAACTTTTGGCTCAGCCTAATATTAGGCAACCTTAATATTCTTAACTATTCTACGCTTTCCCGACGCGTATCCCACGAACGATCGTAATCCTACGACCTACAGAGCGACGCTTTATTCAAATTTTCGGTGCTCGAAAAGGTACAAATTTCGCGCTTTTTCATCATCGTCGTTCACGCGCGGATAGCTTAGCTCTCTCGCCGCGTCGGTCCACTCTTTCTCCATTTTCCACTGCCTGCAGGCCTCCCTTCGAAGAAAGAAGGGAGGCGGCGTGCTGATAACGAGTTGATGTATGACCTAGTGACGTCACCGACGAGACAACCCCCTTCCTCGACGGTCGAGAGTAGATTACAAAAATCGATAGCGCGTCGGGGACGAGAAAAATGCGCGAGTCGGGCGATTAACGTGGTGAAAACCAACAGAGAAAGAAAGAAAGACAGAGAGAGAGAGAGAGAGAGAGAAAGTTCGGAAGAAGCTTGGGAACTGAACGATCCGATTGTTCTAAACTCGTTAATCGGCTACGACGTCGACGACGAGATCTACTTTGCGACAGAGCGAATACGCCGATAGAGAGACGAAAGCGCGAGCAACTGTGTGGATTTCTCGGGGAAACGATACGAAACGGTGGCGAGAGCCTCCTCCTCCTCCTCCAACCCCTTTGCCAGCCCCGTTTTGTCATTACAACAACGGAGCAAGGGGCGAAGTGGCGGAAAGGAGGAGGCGCGGTTAGAAGTTTAATAACTGCTGGAAAGCGATGCCGTGGTGCGGTGCGGCGCGGCGGCGGTTGGCGTGGCGTTTTCTCACGGAGAATTCCGCCAAGGCGCGCACCAACTCTCCGCACAACACCGGAGATGGAACCCCAGACGTAATTTCCGGTTTCGCCGCGGCACTGCCGCGTTAGCTGAACCAAAAGACGATCGCTCAGCGAACGAGATAGCCCGAGATAACTCACTCCCTCGCGGTTCTCCTTCTACGTTTCTCTTTCCGTCCCTCTTTCTCCCTCTCGTTCGTCCTCTGTCTCCCTCTCGCGCCTCGTCTTCATCGACTTCGAATCTGCTCCGCTCTGCTGCCGTCTTCTCAGCTTGCAAGTCGAGACGCACCTGCCACCGATGACGATCACTCGTCTCTCTATCCTCTGCGATCGATCGTGCAGCAGATACGCGCGTTCTCGTTCCACGGACGAACAGCGGCCGTTCGAGCCTCAGTTTCCGAACGATTCGTTGCTTTTTTCGAGATCGTTCGAATCGCCTCGGATAGGACTCGATACAACTGGCGTACGTCTCGAACGTCTCGTAGATTTTGCGAGTCTCGCGAGAATATTTCGAGGTCAATCGCGTTTCCGGCATATTCGACTTCCTGCATTTTCTTTCTTCTTTTATGCCAGTGATGTTGTTTTTTGGGTCAGTTCCACGTGTCTGTGAAATATCGACCATACGCCGAGCTTCCAACACTCATCGAAATAATCAAGATCTTCAGGATCTTCCGACGTTTTCACGACTCCTAAGACCTTCAGCGGCTTCTTAAGCGACCCTCGGACAAGCAATATACATACGTATATCGCCAATATGGAAAGATCCATATCGTCGATAAATATTGAACGTACGAGGAAAATGCACTTTGTCAATAAGTACATAACGACGATATCGTATTGGCAATGTATATATATGTCGGAGATGAAAGAACATCGGGGCTTTTCTTTTGGAATTTTTGCGAAGATCCCCAATACTTTAGTCTAGACTATTTATTATAGCTGTACTTAAATAATAAAGCTTGGAAGTAATTATTTATGATTCAATCCAATTACGTTTGCCTGAGATTTGTGACAGTGGGCTTGGGCTCGGAGTGACACGACTGGTCGCTAAACGTAGCCACGGTCACGGGATGGACGTTTTTGTCTAACAGAGGTATGGAATAGTTGTATAGCTTTCCTTAAAAATATAGTTGATCCAAGGGGTACAGAGAGGTACAGAGAAAGGTACAGGAGGAGTTACACTTGGACTGTGGACAAGTAAGTTGAGTTACACTTGAATTGTGGATCAGTAAGTTGATTTCGACTTAGACTTTGGAAGAAAACGCATTTGCTATTCCGTTGACCGTGGATTCGTTATTGAACCTAAGATAATTGTCATTAGCATCTCGAGTGTCTAATCATCACGGTTATTTATCAAATTCTGTAACAGTCGTATTTGTACCAGTAAATATCTTCTCTATTGTATAACAACAATGGCTAATCCAAATGAAGATTTGTCACACGTCCCTAACACTAATGAGAACTCGACATATATAAATATTTTTGTGAGTCACTTACAATGCGTGTTTCTTATAAATGTACCATAACTCCTACCTACGTTGTTGAATTCTTCTCAAATTTTACTGACATAATCTCAAGACTTCCATCTTCCTATTGATATACACTTCTCTAAGCAAATTACTTTAATGCACATTATTTCGGCCATTCAGTGTGCCACTGTATATGTATACATTAACGCTAGAACTATCGATAGTTAACACGAAGCTATTTCTACAAAACCAGTGAATATGACTGATTTTTAAAAAATACGTAATAATAGAATATTTGTATATTTATTGATTTATTACTTATATAGCACGAAGTAGGAATTTGAAAATAAAATTGTAAAACCAGTTAATTTAACTGGTGTGGTAGTTCTAGTGTTAATTTCTAGAGCTTTCAATTATATTGTAGCAAAATAATCGTGATGTTTTTAAGGCTCGTCAGATTTTGAAGAGTTTCAGTATATCGAACCCTAATCGAAGTTATTCGCATGATCCGCCACGTACTCGTATTTGTACAGTACTTAAGAACCCACCGGTACGAGCGAATATTTCGTTGCTCGCCATCGATTCGAAGATGGGAATTTTCCAAGCGAGAAAGGGACATCATCGTCGTCATCCCCTTTCGAAACGCATTCTCGCAGCAAGCGTATTTCGCAAGCGAGACGCCGATCGGTTCGCCATGATTTCTCGCGGTGATTTGCACACAAACGCTTTCGATTTCGCTTTCGATTCATTCCTAATTCAATTACGCAACAGCGCGGTCCGCTTTCGATCTATGAGAATGCCGGGACAAGCTTTCCTCCTCCTCGTCGCCGTTGGAAACGGCGCTGTTTTTCTCGCTAAATCACCGCTCGCGAAGAACCGCTGCCAACATCCCATCATGAATAATAAACGAAAACATCCATGTCGCGTGATATACGCACTTGTGCAGCAACTGGTTCCAACTTATCAAACCTTTCTTCTTTCGTTCTTCTTCTTTTTTCTTTTGCCACTTTGTTCACCTTTCCTCGCGAATAAACCTCGTAGGGATATTATCAGGAATATTCGTTGCATCGCGTCGTGCGCACATAAATCCGAGCGATTCGATTTTAACGCCAGCTTCTCAACGAATTTACTCTCTTCCTCTCTTTCTCTTCTCTTTGCCTGTCTTCTTCCTTTTCCCTCCATCTCTACCGTGAAAGATGATATCTGGCGGCCCGTTGAAATCCAAAGACGAGGTCTCTTTGGAACGGGCAAAGATTACCATAATCTCGTGTACCATCGGCGCAGTGACTCCCTTCTATCTGGTTTGCAGCGTTTTATCAAACAGGATACGCTAGCCTCCACGTCTCTCGACTTCCGTTAGCGAGAGCGCGGTCGCGAGCCATTTCCATAAGGATTTCCGCTCGTCCTACGCGCGGAATTTTTGCACGGCAACCTCTCCTCTCCTCTCCTCTCCTATCCTCGCGTGGCGTGCCTTTTCTCTTTTCTTGTCTCCTCCGCGTTTTTTCCCTCTTCCCCTCTGGCCTCCACCCTTCAGGCCACTTGAAATCTCTCCGTTTACGTTTGAACGCGGGGTCACGCGCGATACCATCGCTCGATTCGAGCACGAAGGCCAGAACCTAGCTGTCCGTGCTTGTTAGAGGGAAACAATAGCACGGTTTTGTTCTCTCGAGCGAGTTCCCTGCGAGTCCACCAGTCGGACTGAATTTTCCTCCGGTTTTCCGCTCTGGGAAACCTTGTGCCGGCTACCAACGTTCGTTCGCTCGCTCGTGGAACCTCGTTGCATCGACCGTTAACCGGAATTTCCGTCTATCCGCTCGATACGCACGAACACGCGCACGGATGCAGAAGGAGAATGGTGAAAGAGCGGCAAATTCGTAGCCCTTCGGCTCAACTGAAATTCCAATAAGTCGGCTGCGGATTTTTATGCGCTCGTGGGACGTTTCAAGATGCGAAAGGGCAAGCTCGTGATATGCGAAAACATATAAAACAGCGAAATTACTTTTTACAAGGTTTAGTAGATGAAACGATCTTGCATTCGAGTGCTATTTTTTAAATTATACTTGTTCGTAAAAGCACGAATTTGCATAAATGTCGGAAAGTTGTAAAATATATAGATATAGTCGGCGATACTCCGAAAAGCAAATTGGAACACTTTGACTTGAAATGATCGTAACTTTGAAATGGAAGGGCGAGATGGGAAAATTCAAACGTTATTTTACGAACAAAATTAGATATTTACATAGAGGTTATCGCTCAAATCGTTGATTAATAAAAATAAAACGCGAGTATATTAATAAAAATAAAAATATCACGGAACAAACTGCAATGTATCGAGCATGAAGAATCGTCGTTACGTTTCAGCCCCTTTTTCTTCTTACGAATTCAGACATTTCTGTTGAGAATTACGGATCTTAACTGCCGAAATAATAGTGTAGGAACACTAAATTTACACTTACAATTTATATTAAAGTAGTTATATTTTTATTCGGTAAACGATTGCAAAGATATTCATCGATACACACTTGCACGTATCTCAGCACTTTCTTTGCCTCACCATCTTCCATACTAGACTCTTAACCGACTCTTAACCGACTGAACAGTTTACATTCATCTGTTTTCGAGGCGGCGCGTACACACACACATATTCACATACATGTATCAATACTACGCTGCTAATCTGTGTAGCACATAAAATTACACATATTTCAATAATTTCTTTCGTGACATATTCGTCCTGCTTTTACCTTAGAACTTACAGAACGACGCCTCATTAGGATTTCAGATTCCCAAAGGGGATTTTGAATTTGCCGCCCTGCGATTACCGCCCTACCAAGACTATTCTCTTAAGGTAAAAACACAATAATTTCTTTCGTGACATACTCGTCCTACTTTTACCTTAGAACTTACAGAACGACATCTCATTAGGATTTCAGATTCCCAAAGGGGATTTTGAATTTGCCGCCCTGCGATTACCGCCCTACCAAGACTATTCTCTTAAGGTAAAAACATAGCGAGCAGATGTAACGGACAAAGCGAGTAAAACAAGTGCGCAATGACACAGAGTGATAGCGACGATGATAGTGATGCCGCGAGCTGATTAGTCAGTTGCCTCTCTGTGCGATGTGGCGCTTGTTTCACTTGCTTCGTTTTGTCGCTCAGCCGAACAACCCTCTGCACCGCCACCGAAATTTGCTCGCCGTGTTTTCACCCTTGCGGCGTCCATGGCATGGTGGCAGGAATTTTTATTGCAATTTTACTGTTCTACGGGAAATTTTACGAACGTATCCCAGAGGCCTGGGATAACGTCTCCGTCGTGAAGCTCTTGCATGAAATTTCCATTTTGCCTGGTCGATTCGCCGGTGCAACAAAAGGGCGCGAGATAGAAGGCTCGTAAAAACAGACGGCGCCTCACCGTGCTCGATGCTGTTCTCTGGCTCTCGTCGTACGTGCGCCAGCGAGCTCGTAAACCGTAGTTAAAGTTTTAAAGGGCAGTTAAATTTCGAGCGAGTTCAGCCGGAGCATTATAATGGCGCGTGCCGGTCGGGGGTTGGCCGTGAAGGGGTTGCCAACGGAGATGATGGATGTAGAAATTTCGTACGCAACCCTTCCGCCGAAAGGGCTTTAAAGTGGGCGTAGTGGGAAATTTACTTTTTCTATCCTTTTTCCAGCGACTACAGGGTGGCTCGTAATTCGCGGTACAAATGGGCGAGTCTATGGCTCGAAATAAAACGAAAATCAGGGGTAGCGCGTCGGAGATATTCCGTTTTCAGAAAAAACGGTTCGAAGGTTTACAAAGTGTACGTAAACGTGTTCTATTCCCGCTTGGACAATCGATGGGAGGTTACTCTACGTGTGAAAAGAAGTTGAAAACGTAGTTTTTTTCGTCCCGAGCCTCATTCTCCAGAGAATCGAATTTCAAAATTTGCCTTTGCTCGTAAGTATCCCGATCATTTGTAGGTCACTTGCTACTTTTTTATGTAATTAAATAATTTATTTTATTATTTACTCTACATTCGCTGTTTAAGCATCGCTCGTTGTATCCACATCCGTCGTCTTTCTACCTGTTCAAAATATTTTTCTCAATCTGTTTTACAATTCGAGAATTAACCAATTAGTTGCGTTTCACGCGTATCCTCGCCGTCCCTTGTATTTATTTACTCCATAGACTCCTAACCCCATGAGAGATTTCTGAAACTAAAATCCGCAGTTACCTGGTTAAAGAATCTGAAGATAAAGAGCTTGTTAAGGAAGAACGTTGTTTTGCAAGGTGCGGCAATTACAAGGTAATTTTACTTTATTATCATATATCGACTCTTGAAATTCAATTCAAACGATAATATAGTACTATTTTACCATAGTAGTAGTATAGTACTATATAATAATATACATGTACTATACAATGTACTATCACGTAGAATTATAATATTCTACGTAACTATATATTAGGTTGTCCTAAAAGTTTCTTTCGTTTCGTAAGGTGATAATAGACGAACAATAATTTCTGTTTTATATTATTTTATTGAATTAAGTATGATCCATTTCGTTCTATTTCTACTATTACGTTTGTGCATAATTCAATAAACTAATATAAAACAAAAAACATTGTGCTATTCTATTACTTCCTTATAAAACAAAAGAAACATTGCGGAGAACCTAATACATAGAAATGTATTGTATAACGTACTATTATACATCGCCAAGTATTGTGAAGAACCAAATGATCGTAATTTTGCAATTAAATTATACCTTGTGAAAAATAAACAATCCGAATACTTTGCAGCGTGTATCGAGTTAATTCTTCGCTAGCACGTTCAAGCAGAGGACTCGAACGAAGTCGTTCATCGTTCTTCATTTTCAATTTACTTTGGCGCGTACAACAATCTCCTCCATCCAAGAATCGGTCAAATTCTCATACGTCTGCCAAATTTCCAAACTAGACTTTTTCAAGAACACATTCTGCGACGCAGTTCCTGCTTTTCGTCCCATTTCGAGCCATAGAATCTGCCTGATCCCATTCGCAGCACGAATTACGGGTCATCCTGCGTACCGCTCGATTTTCCATCAACGTTAGAGCGCTTTTCCACGAAGAAACGCCGATGTATCCGTCGACTAGTCGATCGGTCGGCAGTTTTTCCGCGATAGGCTGGCATTCTTCCATTGGCAGCGAACAAACTCGCTCAGCCACGGGATTCTCATGGGTATCGGGTGTGCGGTGTTACAGTTGTCACTGTCAGCGTCGATTGGAGCATTGAAATGGCAAAGAGGGGCGGCGGGACAAACGTGCCGTGCCGCGAGCACGCCTCCTGTCATTTCGATGCACGCGGAAGCGAAGCGGATCCGTCTTGTATCGGCCATCGTTTTTTGCTCTAGGACAAGCGGCGTCCCGCTTCCTTTCAGTCGTCGATGAATGCCTGCACCAAGGACGGGGAAAAACGACGAGTGGAATCGTCTGTGCGAGCAACGGCGGCGTTGACTTGCTGATTTCCAGCTTCACACTCCTCTTCCGTACTCCGGCGGTTTCAGCGCCGCGGAATCTCGTTGCAGATTCCAGGCTGTCCAACGGTGAACGTGGCAAACAGATCCGTTGCATTTACCTTTCGATTCTGTAGGATCTGAGAAATCCCTTCGCTTAAAAAGCTGTTTGCAATCGCGTGATCGTAGCTGAAGGTAGAACACGCTGCGGTCTTCTTATCGAACAAAGTACGCTCGGCTGATTGGAAAAACGCGGCGTAAATTGCTCGATTCGCAGGACACAGAGGACCCTGTATTTAGCAAAATGATAATATGGTAATCTCGGGGGAAACGTTGATGATATTATTTTTATATTCAAAGTGATCGGTAACCTTGTTCACTGTTTTCACTTGGCTTATTAATTTCAATGGTCGTTCGCGTTCCTTACGTAATACTCCGGTCTTCCGTGTTTGCTTCTTTATAAATGATATTGCGATAGATATTGCGTGTCCGTGACAGGAACACGCAATTATGTAAGTAGATGGTATTTCCGACTGAATCGAAGCTTCTCTGCTTCCTTCTGTAAGTTCGGACGACTAGCTTCCCAGTTATTTAACTCTCATTAACAAGTTGTTACGGATCAGTTTCTTGTTACTCCTTTTGCTTGTGTATTTTACATTGTAATTCTTCTCTACCTTTGTGTAATATGTCGGCTATGTCGCAGTTATATTGTCAGTAAATTAATCAAAGGATACGGATGTTCATTAAACGATAACCCACAGGTGTATATTGTAGGTATATCAAGAAGCAATCTGAAGCAATTAAAAAACACCAGCGATTATACGTAATAGTTAGCAACAAAGGTAGCGACAAGATACAAGCGTAAGGACAGTGAAATTAAGACTAAAGGCTCGACCCAGAATTTTAGATCAGAAGAACATTGCCATATGAACGAGTATGTGCGCGTTAATCATGCGGATTTCCTACCGGCTGAAATTAACAAATGTTACGTCCTGTGCCCCGCACGAGCCGTAACGCGGAGGGCTGATCAAGAACAACCCGTGATTCGAAACATTTTGGTAAGCAATAACTGGTAATTTCAATCAAGGCAATTTAAAATGTTTATTTGAAACCGTGTTTGCGATATTTGAAGTAAAAGGCAGTTAAAGCTGTATAAACTATATCTTGCGATAAATTTATAGTTATGTTTAGCCCAGCTATGTTTTTATAATTATCTAACGATGTTTTTATAATGACATTAAGACAATTTAAATTGTAAAGAAAGTCGGCAATTTGAACAAACATTGGGCATCTCCCCAAACATTTTCAAAAGTAACACCCCAATGTCTTTTCATTTCCGACAGTTATAAATAAATGTAACGACTCAGAGAAGTCAGTGAATATCAATTTGTTAACCGAAGAGTTAATATCATTTTGCAAATCGAAGAGTTAATATCATTTTGCCAATCGAAAAGTTAATATCATTTTGCCAATCGTCTACCAAACAGTTAGTCTATAGGAGAGTCAGTTATCATTTGTCTGCTGAAGAATTAAAATTGTCATCTGCTAACCGAAGAGTTTGTTAGTCGATTGTTAATATTGGAACCAATAAGATTTAAATAAATTGTTGTATATTTGTAGTATCGCGAGCAAGAAGGCCTGACGAACGTCAAACAAAACTACAAAAACAGTGTCGTTTGTCCTTCAGTTGTTTGTTTACATGGAAAAAAGATCTATGTGACTAAAATCACCTAGTTCTTACGGAGACACCCAGCAAGAGTTTTTCTTCTGTCACAGTGCCATGTAAACTTGTGACGTAGATTATAAACAAAAGAAGGTTACGAAAAGAAAAAAAAAGGAACGTTAAAGAAGAAGGACGAATTGGGGGTCAAAGAGTGTGAGTCGAAGAGTCGAGGAGTAGAGTTGAGAAGTCGAGTTGCGTTGTTGAGAGATAGAGTTGTTAGCGTTGTCGAGTTGAGGGAGTGTTGCTGGGAGCGAGAGTTGCGAGTTGATTGTCGAGTTGTCTGAGTTAAAACACGATTTTACATTTAGTTCAAGTTAAACAACCATCGTTTTCTGTCTAACTAATATATGTACAGCCAATTTATTGTAAATAAATCGTAAATAGTTGGGGAAAAATTATAGAAATATTCCTACGATACTACAAGTGGGGTCTCGTCCGGGATATCACAAAAAAAAAATTTGTTTCACGATACTACATATTGATAATTATTTTCGAACAACTTTAATCCTCTCTCGTGCCAGTATTCCTGCACATGGCAGGTTAGCCGAAAGTGGAACTAATTGCCAGTAGTCTTAACGTTAATTAACGCTACCGAACGCGGCAACTAAATAAAACGTGACAACAAATACACTGTATCGCTCGTAAATTACTAAATAAATACATAAATAAAAATTCGAGCGAAAACTAGTTTTCGATTGACTGGGAAGGGTGTTACAAATTTGACCGCCCCCCTGTTTGCCCGGCGTCCACCCCTCTGGACCATATTGTCGGTGTCTCGAATCGATATACTTGAAACGTTTCACACGCGACGATCGACCGACCAACCCTTCCCCTCTAAAATTTTAAACTCGGAAAGGGTTGCGACTCCGGTTACTTATTTATTAGGCCATTAGCTTGTTATCGTTATTGCGCGAGGCTGGTTCGAGACTACAACGATTTATCGCCGCGATCTCATTCCCAGCGGCGCGTTTCCTCCGCCTCCGCCGCGATATTATTCGGATTTCACCGAACGAAAATATCAACGCGTGTATATTTCTACTTTCTAAACTGCTGTGGTCTGAGCTGCACGTCGGACGATGCTCGCGTCCCCTTTCCACGGCTACGAAGATGATGGACTAACTCGCGATCGGTTCATTATCTGGTTAATGGAGCGAGAGCAGACGCGCGCAGAGATGCTCGTTTCCCATGTCGTCGGACAAAAAGGAACCGCAACTGGTTGATGGAGGATGGCCCTCTGTTCGCGCTGCTGGATAGTCGATTAATCGCGTTCCTGCCAACTGGACTGTGAACGAGGCGTCGACGAGCCACGTTACCCTCGTTCTCGTTCGTTCGCGTTCCACGAAATTCCGCGTTCTCCGACGAGAAGTCTAATCCGATCGAAGAGTATGAAACGCACGCGGAACGACAGAGACGAGGGCGTAAGGTTTCAGCGGACAAAGTTAAACGACGTTAGGGGGATGTATAATTCCTGCAGCCTGTGAGAATACGATGACAAACTCGACGAGAATGGTGGGTGTGTTTGTTTTACGTGGATCTAACGGGGATTACGCGCCCCCTGTCGATTTCGTAATCTCGAAGCGTAATTCTCGTTCCCATGACGAGGCCACTGCGATGACAAACTGAAAAATTATTCCGCGCCGATCAAACAGCACGATTATAATATTAAGAAAATAGCCGGCGATTTGTCGGACACCGACGAGAATTCCTGACAATTTTCAACCACAAATTTCTCCAGGCCCTCATGAATATTTCGATCGAAGAGGCAGACAGGACCGTCCCAGTCACCGTGTGCCGTCTTCTGTGCCATGCTTTCCACGATTATCCGAAAATCCGGCCGATCTTTCGTCCGTGTTATCCGTGCAGCTACGCAAGCTAGCAGCCAGCCTAGCGAGAAGGCGACGTCGATCGTAGACGGTTTTAATGCTGCACTGACGTAATTCATGCCTTCTTAGCGTGTCGTGCGTCGTAAATTCCCGGCAAATTCTCCGGAATATGGTTCTTCGGAAGAAAGCACGGCCGTGTTCATTACGGTTAATGGCCGCATACATTATGCGCTTACAACCTGGAATTAACGATACGGTGGGGCCCGGTGGCCCGATCGGGGAATCGCCTCGACTCGTCTCGCCTCGCTTCACCTTTCCTCGCGTTGCCTCGGTTGCTACTCCGTGTTGCTCGTTGCTAGTTCCGCAATCCGACCGGGCCGTGCAGAGCCAACGAATATTCGTTGCCTGGTAAATTAGAATTCGAGCAGTCATCGGGCCCGGGCAGCAGGTGATACGCAACGTCCGCTGAATATCCAATAAACCTGGGGCCAAGACACCTTTGGCTCCACCAGGACTGGGCATTATCGAGATAATCGTTTATTCAAGTAATTACTCAAATATATCAAATAAAATAATACCTGTACAATGTAATATACATACAGACGATACTATACGATGCCATACGAACCATATGCCGTAGGTTTATGGGTAATAACAAGGCGTGCAACTCTTAGGATTTAGTTTATTAATGGAAAAATTGTTGAAAATGCTGGCCATCGTACGGTATTCTCCGAATTAAATCTTCGCGCACGCTTTCCAACGTATTTTAATTATTTTCTCGTTTTTGATTGTGGAAGACTTGCCTTGTCTTAGGAATACACTTTTGATTCTGTATAAATGGATCGAGGTCCGTTTACCAAGAATATTATTTTTAACGACAATTATTGTTATTTAGCAGTAGTCAAGTGCATGAGTACTCGGAGGAAATTCAAGGGCCATTTTCGACTTATTTTCTCATGTATTATACAGTCTCTTCATCCACGATACTGGGACACCCTGTATATTAATTAATTGTTTTACTATTTATTACTAACTTTTACTAATTAACAATTAATTACGAAATAGTAATTATTACTATTATTACTGTTATTATTATTATAAATTAATACTATTCGTTACCTGATTTGAAATTTAGATATTCGTTGTTTGACTTTGAACATAACGTTCGAAACATAATTGTCTTTCTTTCGTAGTATGAAACTTCCGTTTCAAAATTACAGACTTCCGATACGTGTGATTGCTGGTAGCGTCTACTTCTATCTAATTAATTTCGTTTTATATTCCGATGCTCCGTTCCAATTATATCATTCTTCTTATATTCTTAATTCTATTCAGATATAACATGACTAGCATAGTGCGTACCCTTTCAAACATGATTGATCTTGCCAACAAATGCTCTTCTTCCATTATCAGGTCCAGTTGAACGGCTGTTTTCTTCTTCTACTGTTATATTAATGATCATACAGTCCATTATCTGACGAAGTGTTTGAATCTGGAATGCTATTAACAGCGAATAATTTACAATAATTGGTACATCTGTTATATGTATATAAACCAAAAACTGTTATTTCTTATTTTACGTTACAATTCGAAATTGAGGTTTGAAAAAAACCAATTATAGTAATGTATAAATTATAAGATTTATTACATTTTTATTCGTTATATTTTTATCACAAACCACACGACTATAATTAGTTTTCTCAAACAAAGTTAATAGAACACCTTATCTTCGAACAGACTCATTTGTTATTGAATTTCCACTAACTGTTTGTCCTATTCATTTGTCGTATTTATTTTAAATAAAAAGACTCTGGGCTCTACTGGCGCGTAGGAAGAAACGGAGGTCACGTCGTGTCGTGTCGTGTCTCGTCGGTGTGTCGTAATGCCTGGACACGGTTCGATGTGACGGCTCGGAGGAAGAAGCTCGTGTTGCGTGCTGTTTTCTTCGTGTTCGATCGCAGCCCGAGATACCGCGCTTTATTGTTTCTTACGGTTTGGCAATATCGTGCCGCGTAACGCGCCGCTGCGCTCTGCCAATCTATCGATACACCGATGCCGGTGCTTCATAGTAAACAATTACAAGTTGGCGAAACTTGGTTAGAAATTACGGGGCAAGGTCGTCCTCTGCTGGATTTTCGACAGCCAGTGGAATCGTAAGTCCTCGTCACGTCGATCCTATCGAGGCTGATCGACCACGATGTAGTCCACGCGCCTGCAATTACAGTCCGACTACTCGTGACCTGGCGTATCGTTCTCGTTGCCGCTACTCGCAAGAGACGCGCTTGTCCGTTGTAAAATTTTAATTGGCCCGACCACCTCTAATCTCCTCTTAATGATCTCATTCCGATGGGCCGCGGCCATCCGTTTCCGGCGTAAAGACAGTGCACAACTCGGCGATTCTACAGCCCAGAAAAGATTATCGACGATGGAAAGAAGACTAACAAGAAACGCACAACTCGGCGAGAATATGTTAATTTGAGGAAAAAATGCGAAGCACTTGGCTGAAATTCCTCCACTAGGAGATAAGGATACTCGCGACCTTTTTATTTACCGTGTCGTGTCGTAGCCAAAGAGGCGAACACGACCAGGAAGGTGCTGGTAGTTTTGGTGGATGGTTTAAACCAACACTTGCTTTGTACTGAAATTTTATTTCATTTCATTTCGTTTGATTTAATTGGATTGAAATTCATGTAGTTTATTAAACTACGGTCGAATGCCTATTCTAACACGTGCAATATCGCGTACAAATATAGTCGTAAACGTATACCAAGTAATAGAAATGTACAGAGTAAGTAAGTAACAATTACCCGGAAATGAGGTATAAAAGAATAATAGCCGCAAATATTTTATGAACTCTCCGTTCCGGGTAATTTCAACAACCCAGGGGATAAAAAATAAGTTTTATTCACTTTTATTCAGATGAAAATAAACGGGATAGGTCTCAATTAGTACACATGCAATTAGCAAATACCATGTTGTCTCAAGAGTTTCTTTCGTTTTGTATTAATAGAACAAGATGACAAAAATGTTAGCGATCCCAAGTTCAGTAGCGATGTTTAGTTAACACTAGAACTACCGATAGTTAACACGAAGCTATTTTTACCAAAATCAGCGAAAATGACTGGTCTTTAAAAAATACGTAATAATAGAATATTTGTATATTTATTGATTTATTACTTCCTTACAGAAGCAATTCCATGTTATGTAGTACATTTTTCGTATTATTAATACACATGATCGTTAAACGAGGGTTGACAAATTTATAAAATTGCAGAACTAGTCGTTTTGGTTGGTGTGGTATTTCTAGTGTTAGCATCTAGCGATCTAGCGATCGATCCGGAATTTTCCTGATATCTGATATCGTCATATCTAATGATACGCGGTAAAAATGTGCAAAACGCTTGGCAAGTTCTAGAAAACGAGGAAACTGCTTAATTGGGGTTCGATAAACAGATTGCAAGACTCTTTTACATTTTGACTGGTATTGGTGTAAGTAGCCTCGATACAAAATTATTTTCAGTTTGAATACGTAAGAAACAAGATAAGATTAATTATATTATTCTCTTGGTTATCGTTGCGAAAGTCATTACATCATTATAAAAAAAAATAACATGGTGTAAAACCAGTTAATTTGTCTGATGTGGTAGTTGCAGTGTTAAAGCAAAACGAAACTTGTAGCGTACGAATGTGGCGTACTACTTGTAGGGACTTGGAATCGCGACGGTTCATTCTCCTCGGTGGCGATTTCACGTCCGGGCACTTGTGTGTCCCGGGGCGGCGTTAAAAGGGCGGTTAACTCTGGGATGCTGGTTATTTAATCTCTAATCCCGACACTCGAGGGTGACACCGTCATCGATAGGCCAGATTTCCGTGCTCACCCTACGAAATCATTTTCGTAGGGGGTCGGGTCTGGGCGCCTCGGCGCGGGGTCCCGATCGATCTCCTCGCCCTTCCACCCTCCCCTCTCGCCGGCTAAGATACTCGCGTACAACAAGGGTGTAACGATTTAGCGTTCATCGTATCGTACATCGGTTATCGTCGTTGTAACGTGGAACAAAGCGGCGGATGTAAAACGTTTTCGAGGATCGGGTCCTACGTTTCGACCGCTGACCGCGATGTAGAGTATGAAAGTCCGATCGAGAAAGTGTGACTAGCCTACGGGCGAAAGTGGTGCATAGCCAAATAACAGCTTGCACCGGCCAGCTCTTCTGGCGTGTTATTAAATCCTGAGTTGCGACTCGCGAATGACACGGAGCTGAGATTTACGAGGATACTCCCTCTGTGATTAGTTCTTTCCTCCTGCACAGGATTTACACTCTCGCTAGTAGACCAGCGTGCACACGCTTTTCGAGTCTCTCTCTCTCCATTTTGTATCGTCGTTGTTTTACGTTTTATTGGTGGAAGGAAGCGGCTCTCGTGCACGCGCGAAGGAAATGGTTTATTATACTTTCCAGCCGCGATTTATAATGAAAGAGAAACCGTGAAACAGGATCTGTCGGTTGCTCGGGCTCCCGGCGAGAAATGAATATTCACTTGGGAAAACGTCGATGCGGTTTAATTCTGCGATCGGACGAGTTTCTAACGAGAAGCGTTTCGTCTTCCGTAGCCATCGTATTCTTCTTTGCTCTTGACAGAAACGTTTCCACGTTGCGAACTGAAAGACCAGCGATCTTTCGTCCCTACGACGCGATAAAATTTCATCGTAGAAGCTATAATAGTACGCAACGAGAAAACCGTGGCACCTGCAAGCGTCACGCATCAGCTTTATCATTTATGGACTTTGTTATTCGAGTGTCACATTATGCTACATAAATACGATCGAGAAGATTCTGCCAAATTAATAAACAGACTGTCGTGATTCTGGCAATGATATTTCAAATTAGCTGGCACCTGGACGAATGCGTATTTCATTTGAACGTGTCATCGATAAGACTCGAAATAAGGAATATTTATCTCGTATAATCTGTACGAAACGATTTGAAAAGAAGATAGCGAGTATTGGTTTCGATTTTTAGTCCGCTATTGATTTATAGATCTTAACGATATTCCCGTATTGTTATCGTAAATCGAGCAAGCTGTTCGTTCAACTACTTACGAACGACAGTGTACGTTAGCAGTGTACACATGTGTAAGAATTTAGCCGGGTTCACAGAGTTAAAAACCGGAGCTCTGCCGATTGCCCGGAATCTCGTCTACAACGATCACTGAGCGATCGGTGATTACGAAAGGAATCGTAATCCGTGGAGGAAGGTGCGAGATAAAAATACAGCCGGGGAATCGTTTACAATGGCCTCGAACGCGTATTTTCTCAGCGGGTTGCGCAAGAATTTTTTATCGAGGCGCAGTTTCATCGTTCTTTTAATTAGACTGACGTAACCCCGACGCGGCTTGGCGCGGCGCGGCGTCTGACCGAGCGCGGCACGTGAGAAAACGAAAGTCTTTTTTACGACCTCGTTCGCCCGCGGGTCGCATTTTCCATTTTTCATCGCGCTGCGAGTTTCCTTCTTCCATCCGTGCCGTATGATCGACGCGCAAAACACTCTCGTTAACGCTGGCGCACCGCGCGGCCAATTAATTTTTGCCCGAAATAATGAACGCTCTTTTTAATTACCTGAGAAAATGGAATGTTTACTCGTCGAAATCGTGGCTGATTAACAAGAGGCACGGAAACGCCGCTCGGTCGAATTACGACGATGCAACGTAACGAGTAATCGTGAATTATCAAACGACGAGTCACGAGACCTTCCGTGCCGCAGGAAAACGATAGATAAAAGTCGATTCTCTCACAGAGATCAGCCGCTTACAGGATAATACGTATAATCGGATGTCTGGTGGCTAGCGTAACGAAAGGCGACTAACATATTGTCCTGTTAGGGATCGTCCGGAACGTCTATATGGGGTCGTTCTCTTTTCTTCGGGACCCCCCATGGGAACATTTCACACCGGTAACCACCGCAAACCCTCCACCTACCCCACCCTCCCCAATTTTGGTTACGCAAAGTCGATTTAGTTAGGGATGGTTTGCCGACTGATTTATAACGAGCCAGCGCCCAGAGTATCGCCAACTTGCACGGTCCAGGCTTCCACCCTTTATCGTTCCTTGGCATCGTTCTTCCCCCGTGAACAGGTCAAGTTGCTGCATCGATAAACACCGTGTATATTTATCTTTCGCGTTTCACCGCTCCACCGTGCAAATAAATTCCACCCTCCGCCGGATTGCGACACTTTCTTCCTTTTTTACTTTTCGTTTCTTTCGACTTCTAACCCTTTCAAGCCGTAATGATACGTTCTGCGAAATTTGCCTGTAAATTCACGAGTTCCAGCTCCATCTGCTCGAAAACTTTGCCTCCTTCGATTATCTTCCTTTGTTCTCTTCGTACACGTTCCTGAGGAATCGATTCGAGCTCGTTCGTACGCGTCATTCGGTCTGCAGGTATATTCGTCATCGGAGCTGGCTTCTAACGCCAGATTTTTAAAGAACCGACCGTTTCTCGATTCTTCGTCGACCGTCGCGTTGCTGCGTTAATCAATTCGTCGAGACGCGGAAGAGTCCGGCTGGAGGACGCTGGTTTGTCCGCGAGTTCTTTGTCCCTCTCTCCATTCGTTGTGAAGATGTAAGTTTTTAGCGAAGAAAATGGGCGAGCCAGGTGACAGGACACGGTTAACACGTTCACACCGGCGCCCGAATTCAGTGTCTGCTTCGTGGGTCGGCGGTGGGTCACGTTAGACTGTTCGACAGGACCGCAATTTTTCAACTTTGGCCTCAATTTATAGCAAAATTACAAAAGCTATACGATTCCTGTTGGGTTCAATGAATTCCGTGGACTTCAACCAGCACATTGATATACAATAGTTCGGCAATATCAATTTGTATACATCTATAAATGTCGAGTAAAGCTGACGGGACCAGCTTTGGCCCTAATTTTCTACTCTTTTCAATTCTTCTCAAAAAGTGGAGGTCTGACGCGAATTCTGACCATCGTACGCAATTCTGTGAACATTTTTCTATAAGAAACGTTCATAGCGCGAATCAAAAAATCAAAGAATGTTGTAAACGCATTTTTAGAATACAAGGTAGAGAGTATGCCGCGAAAAAATCGAAAAAAGTAACAACATATTGTGATCGTTGTAAGGGCCAGCCGGCATTCTGTCTAACATGTTTTAAAAAATTGCACGAGGAAAAGAATTAATTTTTTAAAAGGAAATATTTTACTATTGTATGTCTGCTTATAATGTTGAGATAAAATAATATAAACCTATTTTGTGAAATACACGTGCGGCCCACCGCCGCCCCACGGGACAGACACGCGCGACCCACCGGTGGGTCACACCGGCGTGAACGTGTTAAGGATAAAGGTAAAGTCGTGGTGGCGTCAAAAAGTTGCGAGCAAAAAGATTGGAATGGCCGTTACCGAGGACAGTCACTCTCGTTCCCTCTCTTGCTCGTGATTGCCCGTGTTCTCTGCTCGTTCGTTCGAGCCAAGAGGCACGTCCTCCGGCCGAGATGAAGATACTAGAAGTGGGCGGACTTCTCCGTACATAAATCGTTGCTCTAGCGAGAGAGGCCGAGGTGCTAGGTGAACGCACTGCGCGGTCTGCAGCGTGTAGAACCGCATTGTTAAACTTTGCACCTACGACGTGCCTGCCTCCGGCTCCTTTGCACCCTTTTCTTCCCGTTTATCGGCCTCCCTTCTCCGGCTCCGACTTGCTTTTTCAACCGTCCGTATCTTTGCTTTCCTTTCTTGCGTTTCTAAGAGACGCTCCGATCGATCTCGCCAACTTTTCGCGCACGATTTCCATCGAGCGTGATCCCAAGTGACGGATCTTGATAATTAAGGACGATAGGAAAGACGTAGCTCGGCTTAGGTTCCAACAAACTTCGTAATTGCATGGTTAAGTAATGACGCAAATTACGTGTGCGCGTGACGTAACGTACGTAAGTAGCAGCATACTTACAGCGGATTAAGATATTCTGATAGACCGATGATAAATAAAATAAACCTGATCCGATACCAGCAACTTGAAACTTTTCAGCAAGATTTTCGTAAACGCCATTGTTTCCAGCAACACGACATTTTATCGTCGTTGTAGCTAGAAATATGAGAAACCTTCGGTAGTTGTCCCGGTTGCACCTTTGGAAGACAAAGAACTAAAAATCTTAACAACTGTAGTATCTTCTCGAGTATATTTATATTTTACATCAGGTTGCACTAAAAGTTTATTTCGTTTTATAAGAAAATAATTGCACAATATTTCCTGTTTTATATGGTTTTATTGAATTACGTGTGATCCATTTTGTTCTGTTACGCTGTTCCATTTACATTTGACATTTCTATCTTATGTTTGTATGAACATTGCCAGATAAACGTCGTAATGTATCATATTTTACGTTAATTGTATTCGGTGTTAATTCGTTCTAAATTATCAACGAGGTATAATTCCCGGGATTGTGGATGTCATCGCGTCAATTCGTCGCCAATTCGTTCTACCAAGCAATTTTTATTGTCTTCATCCACCAACTTTACGTCGTTACGAATGGAAACTTCCATTTGATTAATCGTTTTCTTAACGATCTGGATCGATTATTGCGTTGCGAACAGATAAGACTAACGAACGAGTGTGTACGTGTACATGTACAGAAGTAGTCGAAAATAATCCGTACAGGTTTGATATTGCCAACACAAAGAATTTCTCTGGGTCGATTAGATTTGCTATTTTCTCTACCTGGAAATAGCCCGGCGAACGTGTCGGATACGCGAAAATGTACACGATGTATGCATCGATAAGCAGAATTCGGGGCCGCCTATCTCGCTCGAATTCCAATTAGTATGCGATTGGATGGCTGAAAGGTCGTTTCGAAACGCAGTTTCGCTCGTGTCGTCGATTTTTCCCTCGGCGAAGAGGAGCCAGTTGAAAAAAAAAAGAAGGGAGGGAATAGTTCGGTGACGAAAAATAGAGAGAAATTGAACAATCGACGGTTTAAAGTTACAGGCGACGAGAGTGGTGCAGGGAGATCGATTCACGGTAGATTTGATCCTAACACCCTGCCCTAAATGATCCCACAGAGATCGGCACGTGGCTGTCGCACCCTCTGACATCGGTCCGCATAAAAGTCGGGGGTTTCCAGCCCCCTCCTCCGGCGACAAGCCTCTTCCTTTCGACAAGCAAACTCGGATTCATAGGGTAAACGGATGCCAAGTCACCGACGTCAACAGGGAATCAGATTTTTCGAGTATTTGTTCAGGGAGCATCGTTTGTTTCCTTAGGATCTGCCGATCGTTTGTTCGCGTCTTTGTTCGGCTACTCGAAACTATTTGCAAACAGACTCGTTGTTCGCCTTCCTATTCCTTCTTATTTCGTTCGTCGTTCGAAATTTTATTCCAAGTATGCAGTGGCTACGGGAAATATTTCCTCTTTAAGTCGATTCTCTTCGACTTTGCTGCGAGATCGGTATCGGTAACGTCGCCTCCTCGGTTCCCATGAACCTGCTGCTGCCGCTGCTCGTGACGTAATTCCGCGAGTGGGCTGGAAAGAAGCGACCGGTTCCCATATCAGGCATGCAAAGCTTGATGTATCGATGCTGTATGACGCGACGTCGCCGAACACAGACCGCCCACCCCTGAAAGGGCAGCCCCGTGCGCAACGTCACCTCGGCGCGGGGTAAAGTCACCCTAATGGTCGGATTAGTTTCCGATAGCGGTGCTCGAGGAGGCCGAGCGAAACTACGTTAAACGTGGCCCGACTACGTTCCCCCTGGCGTTATTAATTATTCATCCGCGCGTCGTACGCGCTGTCACATTCCTCTTCGTCACGTCACTCGTTTATCGCTGTCGAAATTCATGGATAATTCTTTTTTCCGGGCCCGGGCGACTCTCGACGCGGAGAATTCGGAGACGCTGGCTCGCTGACCGGTACAAATATTCCCGAAGGAAGCGGCCAATAAGTTTCGCCTTGGCCATGACAGGCTTCTGTTATTCAATGTCCTAGCGGAGGCCCGGACCCTCGTCGTGGATCTCGTACGGTTCTCGGACTAATAGCTCGAAACGTTGACCGTGTCGAGTCAATATCTCAATATCGTTATCTGTGCTGTCCCGAAACACGAACGTCAGGCAGCCGGAGAGACAGAGAAAAGAGGTCTCTAGTCCCAGAATCGGGATCGACTCTCTCAACGATATCTCGTGGAATATCTTCCTGGTCGTCGAAGAAAGCTGCTCCGAATGGGGCTCGGTTCAGCCCCCTCGAGAAGTTCCCGGAGGACGTACCGAAATGGAATCATCGATCGATAAGCGATCGGCTCGCGAGGCCAACCTTTCAATCATGCGACACCTATCAAACCAGAAGGCTTCCAGTGTTCCAAATGAGCGGCCGCCGCGCTCTCGAAATCTACGGGGCGAACGACGAGGACGACGACGGTGGAACGACGATTGGTATCAGTGATTCATGGCCAATGGCTGCGTATTTATTTGAATCGCCGTTTCACCGGTTCCTCCGCGAAACGCTTACCAGACGAGGCTCCCTGCTTTATGATCGATTTATCGAACCGGCCGCGTGGATCGCAGCTGCCGCTACCGGAATGCGTCCACCAAATTCTCCCGCTTTCGCCACGTTCGGCGCGAATCTCTGGCGTTTGTAAAACTCGCACGAGTCAACGTGGAAACGTCTAATTAGCCTCGTCGTTCGCTTGGTTCTCGCGCGCGTGAATATATTCCGTATAGCAGTCCCGAGAGAAAGAAAGAGAGAGAGAGAGAGAGAGAGAGAGAGGGAAAGTGTATGCGCGCGTGTGTGTTAGATTTTTTTTAAAACAGCTCGTCGCTAACATCGTGCAACAAACAAAAGAATAGATAAATTTCTGTGGCTTGTGATCGCCTTCATACCTCGAAGAGCCTGCTCGAACTGACTTTTCCAGTTTCTGAAGAAAGTACGGATCAAGGATTCCATTTTGGATTCATCGTACTCATCCGAAACCTAAAGGAAACCGGTGAAAAATCTTGAGATAATCGCATATATTGATATCCTATCGATGAAACGTAACGCGAGCCACAACTACATAACGTGCATCATGTGATAAAATAATATCAATCGACGAGTTTGATAGTATAATACCTGTTAATCGACCAATAATAGATACTAGAATCGGTCAAATAAATTTTATATTAAAATTTAATTTAGATCCATCGTCGGTAGCTAATCATCTAAATACTTTCCGTGTGTAATTCTGTGAGTATCATCGTTCATTGTACTTCGACATACAGAGAGAAAGAGAGAGAGAGAGAGAGAGAGAGAGAGAGAGAGAGAGAGAGTCAATTAACGCATCGTCTGGACTACAGCGGATATTCCGCGGCACGAAATTCTGTTGACGTCGCTGGATTCGCGGAGAGCGGAGGCATCATTTGTTCGTCCGGCTGACAGTAGGTTCCTCGGTCTTATAAATGATTTGACGAAGAGCTCCTTCTCGAGGAAGGATGATCGGCGGAGGAAACCGGGCAGATGGATGCCCAGACAAGACTGGGAGCGAATTATTGATTGTGCCTGTCTTCGGCTACCACTCATAACGGATTAATCGTGGTGCGCCGTTATTCTCTGGTTCTGCCTCTTGTCGCGAAAGCCTCTCGTCCCCCCACCCAGTTTAATTAAAAACCGGCTGAAATCCTGGGGACCTTTTGATTTTTCTTAATTAACGTGGCGCGTTGTCTGACAGCGAGGTTGGGCTAAACGCGAGCTCGCGTGTAATTCCGCGTGTCGTGGATCTTCCCTCGGATCGGGTAAAATGGCGGTGTGTTGAAGCCGCGGACAGAATAAAAAGAACGAAAGAGAAAGAAAAAAGAAGGAAAAAAGAAAAGGAAAAAGCAGCGGGACGAAAATGGTGGCTGGGAATATTGTCACCGGTCACGAGAACTCGTCCCGCGTGCGTGCGCGGGGGCGTTCACGATCTTCTCGGAAAGGAGAGCCAATGGGAGCGGAGAACACATTGCGTGACACAGGATGGTCTTTTTCACACTCCGGAACGCGCTCCACCCGCGGCCTCCGACGCCGGCCTGGCCTCGGCCGATCCGATCCTCAGAAACTTGGCCGAGCTATCGCTTAAAAAACGCTTACGAAAATCGTCCGGTTTTCGCTGGCCGACGGAGCTGGCGGATTAACGAAAGGGGGCGCCCGGGCCAATTTCGCCAATTAGGAAGTGGATCTAGATCGCGGGGTGGCAGCGCGATTCATCGTGTGTCGAATATCACTCCGGTCTATCTTTGTCGGCCATAAATCTCAGACGATATTGCACGGTTCGCGCAGATTCGAGCCGTCGCAGGCCGACAACAACACCGTTAGTGAGATTATGCCGCGGCGTGTGTCACAACGCTTGAGGAATTTATGCTTAGGCCGATATCTGGTGCTCGCGTTTTGCATACCCTCCACCCTACATGCGCCGCTAAGATCGCGCCGCCTGATTACCCCTGAAATTTATAATGCCCCCCAAAGACGAATAATCCTCGGCCCGCCTTCGCGGGTCCCTCCGTACCCCAAAACCGATAAAGTTCCCAATGCCAACGAATCGGATCGAAATTTGGTTCACGATCGTGCGAGACGTTAGACCCGAAATGGAAAATTTTAGCTTCGACGAATCACGCGCGTCAGAAATACGAAACTCTAAATATATATGTTGAGTTAGTATTGGGGTTAGGGGCGTTTAACGAATCTTCATTTGGATTAGCCATTTTTTTAGTATACAGTATAGATGATAGTTAATGGTACAAATTTGATTGTTACAGAATAAAGTTCACTAGCAATTAACAATTTCACTACACAATAATAAGTTCTCACTGAAGACTTGTATAATAATAATAATGATTACTCGGTCACTAAATGAATATAATAATAAATTCACAAGGTGATTATGTGACTATTACAGAATTTGACAATTAACCGTGACGATTAGATACTCGAGATGCTAATGACAATGATCTTATATTCAATAACGAACACACAGCCAACAGAATAGCAAATGCGGTTACTTGACAAAAGTCCAAGTCAAACTGAACTTACATGACCACAGTCCAAGTATCCCCCTGTACCTTTTGTGTACCTCTCTGTACCCCTTGGTTCAACTATATCTTTAAGGAGATCTATACAATTATTCCATATCTCTGTTAGATAAAATCGTCCATCCCATGACCGTAGCTAGATGCGTCATTTCTAGCCCAAGCCTACTGTCATAAATCTCAGGTAAACATAGTTAAATCATAAGCAACTATTTCTAAGTTCTATTATTTAAGTACAGCTATAATAAAATGTTTAGACTAAAGTATTGTGGATTTTCTCAGAAATTCGAAAGGAAAGGCCCGGATACTCTTTCATCTCCAACATATATAATACATCTTCGTTATCTTTAGGTCACATTGACTATTGTTTTCGGTGATTCATCAAACAGAAACCGATGCAGATAGCCTTCTGTAACATTTACGGCCTTTTGAGAAGCGTGTACCTAAAATTTGTTACAAAGGAAAGGACATCCACTTCGTTTACGATATGAACGGTCTTTTCGTAATAAGTTTTGTTTCGTTTTGACCTGCGAATATTTACAATACCTTAAAATTCATGAATATACTTTAGTCTTCATTGAAATTGCGATTTAAATGATAAGTTGTAACTACTTTCTATTCTCATGACGACTATACTCGTTGAAAACAGTTAACTGATGAAAAGAAGCTGATCTCTTTCTCATTCGTTGATCGTTTTCAGCTTCTAATATAATAATACTATCTTTGACAAGAAAATATATGTTAAATACAAAACTACAGTGAAATTAAACTGCGATCATTTGGAACTTCGTAATCACCGCAGCTACGTACGAGTGTAATGATACCTACGGTAAAACTGTATTTAACTGAAGGAAATTTTAATTAATGCACGATTAACGAATATTCGTTGAATTCATCTGTCCGAACAGCCGCGTTTATTATATGAACGAAAAATAATAGGCGGCGAGGACAATCGGGCAGCTCCTATTGTATTATACGAACTTCAATTAAACAGGCTGTAACAGAACATGTGGGACCCACTTCGTACATTGTACACCTGAAAACAATGAAAAAAGTTCGTATGAACGTATGTTCTTATCTATCTTCGTCCATGAGATACAGCGGATTTTCTTTTTTGATTTTCTGTTACCTAATTACCTTCGCAGAGGGTGCTCAAAGAGATCATCGTACGTTTCAAAGCGAATCCGTAGATCTTCGTCTTGTCATGGAACCAACGCTTTGAACGATTCCTGGTGTTTCCCGAATTTGTCAAAAAGCTTGTTCTATTCTCTGAACCTTGGTATTTCTACATTTTCCATAAGTATCATTTGGACAAATTAGGAAGCGTATTCTACGCAGATAGGGAGACTTAACCGATGTTGGTACAACCAGTGAAATTTATTAGAAGCAAATATAACATCATGTAACATTAAATGTGGTTGGACGGGGAAAAGGTGAAATGTTAATTTTATCGAATTTCGAGTTTAACTTTTTTCCTATGCTCCTGCGCGCGCTTTTTGTCACTGGTCGTTATCTCGTATTAATTTGAATAACAATTTTCCGAGTTTCGCGCTAGTTGTAAGAGGCCGAGGTATACAACGTAGCTTGTATTTTTTTATAATTTAATGCGTTACGTGTTACTTAAAATTAGAAGCAAAAGTTGGAAACGATGCGGAATAAAGGGAAGAATGAAACGTTTTATTTTGATATAATGTCTGTGAGGAAAGACGAAGTTGCAGAAAGACGTTATACATACACATTTTGTTTCCGTGAGAAATACTGAAACTTAACGTTCCCCTTTTCCCCTTAACGGTGTCCCTTCGTACGTTATTACAGAGAACTTATTAAAATTAATTATCTCTACGCTTTTTAATATAGTAATTAGTTTAGATCAGATAGAATATGTAACGTATCAGATTTATATTCCGATGATTTCACAGAAAAGTAGTAAGCGTTGCTCGTAATTATTAATTCATCGTTAATTTCTTTGATCAAATTCACATCTTGTTAAATACTACAAATTGACCAAATCTATCTAGATACTTGTGAGCGATAATACACACTATATTTATCACTCAACACTTACTTTCATACTTATATACATAATACTTTCATTGATATATTAATTAATTACCGAACGTTGCATCTAACAGCAGCAAAAATCTATTATACAGGGTGTGCAGATAACTACGTTCACCTTGAACATTTCCGTCATTTGTAATGATATGCGAAACGTTATATGGAAAACTTGTTTTTTTTTATTTGGAAGAATTTTATAATCAATTCTCATTAAGAATTATAAGTATAACGTGAATAATAAATGATTATCGTATATTTGATCCTAGCTGAATCTAATGCTTAAATCTGGAGGATAATGTCGTGTCAAGTAATTGAGTAATTAGTGGGTTTTAATGGTTGTTAATTCTTATGTTATATCTATTACTGAATTTGCATATTTCTTCTTTAACTGTAGGTATCATAAGGGCGCGATGTATAGTTTCGTTGGAAACATACCAAGGTGCATCTATTCAGAACCTTAGAATTTTTCATTCGATACAGCAGATATTAAAACAAATTATCACCATGCTTTCTAATATGTTTTAATATGCTTGTTAATACGTAACGCTGTCGATTGCACAAAAAGATACCAAGCGCCGCTTCCAATTATTAATTCATCCTTGATTTCCACTCTTTGCTCAAATTCGCATAAAGTTACTATTGGCTTGGCAACTAAGTGATTGCGGATTTTGTGAATACCACCTAATGGCACAATCCGCAATCACTTAGTTGCCAAGCCAATAGTAAGTGTCCGGATGCTCGGCAGCAGCAGCCTATGCTGTTTGAAAAGAAAATTCTTATGTTATACCTATTACTGATTTGCATATTTCTTCTTTAACTGTATCTTAAGATTGCAATGTATTGTTTCGTTGGCACATACCAAGGTGCATCTATTAAGAACCTTAGAANACTATTGGCTTGGCAACTAAGTGATTGCGGATTTTGTGAATACCACCTAATGACACAATCCGCAATCACTTAGTTGCCAAGCCAATAGTAAGTGTCCGGATGCTCGGCAGCAGCAGCCTATGCTGTTTGAAAAGAAAATTCTTATGTTATACCTATTACTGATTTGCATATTTCTTCTTTAACTGTATCTTAAGATTGCGATGTATTGTTTCGTTGGCAACATACCAAGGTGCATCTATTAAGGATCTTAGAGTTTTTCGTTGGAATTGTTGAAGAACTCCTATGTTGGAATTACTCGCTGTTCCCCATAGTAGGATATATGGAAAACGTGGATAGAGGCGAAGCGGATATTTCAAGATCATCCCGACAAACATGCGCCGTTGATCTTTCGCGTACGATCGATTGTCATTAGGTTTTAGAGAAAAAGGGCAGATAGACTCGTTGGATGCGAGTGTGGCCTGTGGCCTCTGGTGCGTTGTGTGGTCTGTTCGAGGGGGATCGAAGGCTCCGAGGCTCGACGGTAACGATAAAATAACCGGAGGACGATGGAAGAGTGCTCGAGGTACGAGTGCACATTGTGGGGCACGCGCAGCTACTACAGATGCCGCGTGCACTTCGCTTCGAGTACACCGCATATGTTTCGAATCAGTTGCGAAACTTATCCGGCCGATTGTCTGCAGGCGTGCACGCAGTTCGTGCCGGCAGCTATCGGCCGCGAAACTTCCTCTTTCGCAGCGCGTCGGCACGCGGCCATCCTTGCGAAATTCAATTCACAGCTCGCCGAGCATGTCGCAGATTATGGAGAGTAACTGACCGTGGAAGGACAACTTTGGAAACGGCGTTCGTTAATGCAACCGCCACAGGTTTCCTTCCCCCGCTTTTTCTGCCAATTTCCGTTCGAGTCGCGTGCATCTTCCACGTATACACCACCTACGACAAACGTTATTCCACGATTAACACTAGAATTACGGGTAGTTAACACGAAGCTATTTTTAACAAAAGCAGTGAAAATGACTGGTCTTTAAAAAATACGTAATAATAGAATATTTGTATATTTATTGATTTATTACTTTCTCACAGAAGCAATTCCATGTTATGTAGTACATTTTTCGTATTATTAATCCATCTAGGACCATGATCCTTAAACGGGAGTTGACACGTTTATAGAATTGTAGAACCAGTTATTTTGACGTTTGTGTGGTATTTCTACTGTTAGCATCTAGCGATCTAGCGATCTATCCGGAATTTTCCTGATAACTGATATCATCATATCGAATGATGCGCGGTAAAAATTTGAAAAACGCTTGGCAAGTTCTAGAAAACGAGGAAACTGCTTAATTGGGGTTCGATAAACAGATTGCAAGACTCTTTTACATTTTGACTGGTATTGGTGTAAGTAGCCTCGATACAAAATTATTTTCAGTTTGAATACGTAAGAAACAAGATAAGATTAATCATATTATTCTTTTAGTCATCGTTACGAAAATCATTACATCATTGCAGAAAAAAATAACATAGGAATTTTAAAATAAAATTGTAAAACCAGTCAATTTGGCTGATGTGGTAGTTCTAGCGTTAAACCAGTTCACTGTTTTTCACGGGTATTCTCGTCACGAATAAATGGCGATATTTCGTGTTACGACCAGACCTGTCGGCAATACAATTAAGAAATAAAACAGTCGTTTCGTTAGAATTTAATTCTATATTATAACAGCCACAGGTACTCCGTGCTGGTTGACGAGTATACTCGTCGTCGCTTACTCTTTGCGACACGTTTCAGGTACACGCTTGTCGAAGAGGTGGCAACAGCCAACTTTCAATCTTATTTCAACTTAATGTTCCATCTCAAGTTCGATTTTCTCGAGATTCTATGCGTTCTCCTCGCTTTTTTCCACGTGCAATCTCCTCCGTTCTCGTTTGTACCATCGATACCGAGACACCTTGTATTTCGATGGAACGTATTAATAGGTGCAACGAGGTGCTCGGAATGGAAAGCTCGGAAAAGCAAGGAAGCGGGTTTCGGTCGGCGCGCACCAATAGCCGTTAACTGAATCGAGTGGCGGAGATCCGAGCGGCCAAGACAATTACGAACCGAATCCCGCAGCAGTTTCAAGATCTGGCTGCACGGGGAGGCGCGCGCGCGCCTAACAATGGGGGCGTCCATAGTTATATTATTGGATGGTCGGTGAGGGAGTTTGCGAGCTAAAATTGAAAGCATTGTCGGCCGACGCGGTGTGGTCTGGCCACCCCTCTCGTCCTCTCCCTCTCGCCCTCTCCCTCTCGCGATCTTCCGCAACGAACGGTAGCCTCTATAAGTTGAAACAATAAAGCTTAACTACCACCACGACGGCACTCGAGTCATCCCTGAAGTGTTCTTTGTGAGGGCACGCGCCCCTGTCACACGAAGCACCGGCGAGGCTGCGGTAGGTTTAGGGGCTGCTGCCGCCGCTCCTGTCGCACACCTCCACCACCAGGGAGGAGGCAGTCGACACACACGTTTCTGCTTGGCCATTGTGTCCAACTGCCTAGGCAAGGGCTGACAGTATGCTCGTTACTCGTGTGTCGACGTCGGGAACAACGACGTTGGTGCAGGGGGTTGCAGCACTTTGCGCTGACCCGGGGTCGAGTTCGAGTAACAGTTCAACCGGTGCTACATCCCCTTTTCTCATTTTCATTTTTCCGTGGAAGCTGCCAGGCCGTGTCCCCACCGAGCAAAGGGAACGAAGAGAACACGTGGACCGCTGGAACTCGCACTTTGCTTTTCTTCTTCTTTCATCGTTGATAACGATAACAGCAAAGGCTACAGCTGCAAGGAGCGAACGTTGTCGCTTGTCGAAAGTGTTTTGGAAGGTGCGGCAACGAGAGGCGACGAGAAGTTGCTGGTTGTTGCTTCACAGGTTGTTGTACACCTGTTCCAGTCGTGTCTTTCCTTTCCATTCGAACGTCTTTGAAATCGCAGCGAAAATCCATCCTGTTCGTTGCTTAATCGCCCCCTGTCCGGCGAATCTTTTAGCTTTTTTACTTCTGTTACCGAGTCGCTGGCTATATGATTTATTTGCAAGTTTCTGCCTCCGGTTAGTTTTCTTAATTATCGCGGCAAAAGTTTCTGCTTAGCCAGCCGTTACCACGCTGCGCAGGCATTTCGTTCAAATTAGTGGAAATTAATATTCGTTTCGATGCTGACAGACGAGGAAACAGTGATGCAAACTCACACCGAGGCGGAATATTCTTTGCCGAGCGAATACGATTAACGAATATGCTTCCCGCGAAGGTGATCGTTGCAATTAATTCGGTGGAAACCGGGCGGAATCATGTTTCACTTTCTCGAACCTTTCGCAATACTTTTTCGAGCAACGTTTTATTAAACACACATGAAATATCGACACCGTTTGTCTCGCTTCGCTCGTTTCCGCTGAACGTATTCGACGATCCTACGCTTTTGCCTTGGACGTGCCAACGTCTTTTGTTTATCTTCGTTCCTCGTCGAGTCTTTTCGTCCAACGAAAGCCTGCGCGGTGTTCATCAGGCTGCGGATGTTTAACGATATTTATGCATTTATGGCAACTATAACAGCGTGAAAATGTGCAATTGCGTAGATTCGTGGATTCGTGGAAAATACCTAAAATACCTGAAATAAAGCGCTCATTGTAATATTCAGTGGGTGGAACAAGTCTCTATATAAATTCCACTCTTTTTAGCTACATCCATAAAAACATGAAATTGCATAAAAATCCGCAGTGTAGTCGTTACATTGTGCGTGTTCGCTAGCGCACGTTACACTCATCCTATCGTATTTCATTTCTGTATCGTATACAATATAATTAGCCGCTTCGTTAAATGAATTCTAACATCTTCTCCAACCCGAACGAATTCGCAAACCAACTCCAACTCCGACTTTCCTTCGACCGTCGTCTCCGCGCTCAACGTTTCCTTCGCGCAAAGTTCTTGGAAAAAAGAAAATAAAAGAAGAAAGTCATCCTTGAAGATTCAACGGTCTAAACGCGTTTCGAAATAGGCGAACGATCCGAGCAGGGTGTTTGGCGTGCGCGTCGACAAAGGAGCCGGTGAATCGGAGAACGAGAGGAGGTCATCCCCGAAGGAATGGAAACCCTCGAGTAATCTCGTTAATTTGCGTGCTGGTGCGGGCTAACTTAGGCAAGGGTTGCCAGGGGGATGGCAGGAAGCAGGACAAGGATATCCTTGGCGGAATCCTTGCCGAGATTCCTGGTGGAGCGAGAGGGTTGGAAAAGCCAGCCGGGGAACGGTTATATAGAGGAACGATAACGGAAGGCCTTGGTTGTCTGATGGCAAGATGGCGTCCCACGATAGTGACGTCACAGGTGGTGGGTCGAGATGGCCGAGGGTGAGAGGACGAGCGGGAAACCGGCGCGAGAGGCACCGGGATGGAAGGCAGAAAGAGGGTGGAACGGGGAGTAGAGGATGCGAGGAAGATGCCGGAAGGCGGAGGTCTAGGAGTAGCGATGGGTGTCAGGCTCTCTGCGTCGAGAAGTTTCCGCGAAACCTGAAATCTAACAAGTCGAGAAACTGGAATCTTGGCTGGGGAACGACCGCCATCGAATACGTATAATGGCTTCTGAAAGCGGTAGATGGAAATTCGTTTGCCGATAGATTCGACCGGTAGATTTTTCCAACTCGTTTGGATCTGTGCGCGACGAAATTCCACTTGTGTTCGAAGCTTCGACGATAGTTGGATCGTTCGTAGAGGATAGAGGAAAGAAGCCCGTGCCACGAGTTTCAAGCGATCCCACGCGTTTTGAGGCCATCGCTAGCGCGGAAGCGAGACGGCGGGGCGGCAGCCAGGGAAGAGGTTGGTTAGGGGATGAGGGTGGAGGAAGAGAGAAAGCGAGAAACGGTAGAGAACGGCGGACGAGGAGGAAGCGGAATAATCGGGCAGAGAGAAACTGCGCGGCGAGTGGGAACGAGGGTGCTGGGGGCGGGGGAGGGAAAGAGGGAGATTACGAGGGTGAGAAGGAGAGGGTGGAAGTGAGAGAGAGAGAAGCATAATATTGATCGCATCTCCGTGGCTACAGACAGCATCTACCCTCTGTTGACGGGGTTGTTACTTGGAGGATTTAACTTTGATTCGTCGTGCCGCGTCGCCACGAAGATCATAGGCGTGACTGCGTCGCTCGCACCAATATGGCGTGCATCTCGCCTCTAGAAAAGAACCAGCATGTCCGATCTACGAAATATAAACGCTTCGTCGAACTGGTATCTACCGTTTCGCGGAATATCGCAACGTTATTCGACGTTGATCTACGGCGGATGGGGACTACGGTGGCCGTTTTCGTCGGTCGGACGTGGCGTTCGCGTTTGCCCGTGGGCGATCGCTGGGCGACGTTAATGCACCGGCCGCGGCACTGCGCGACGAGACGCGACGCGATATCCGTTGGAAAGGTGTCTCGCGGTGAAATTAAGCCGCTTATCCGATCGAAACGCACCGCGGCAGCTGTTTTCTCGGCACAGCCGTTTAATTCGAAGTTGGATATCGGGCCGGCCTTAACTCACGCCGAGGAGAAGTGTCGCCGAGGAAGCGAGGCTGTCGCGAAGGGGAGAAGTAATCGAGGCTGGGTATCTGCTAAGCGAGCAGGCTGCGGCCAGCCATTTACATACGCGCGCGTTTCGAGCACGTCGATGCATGACGCCCCGATATTCCGCCGATGGATCGAGATAGAAAACAACGTTGTACGCGGACGTCAGTCGGATAGGATCGAAATTGGCCGATGGGATTGGCACTTGTTGCGGTCGACGTCTTTATTGGCGTCGGGACATCTGTTTCTGCTTCCCGTTCTCGTTCTTCGTCGTTTATCGTCCAACGGTTGGTGTCCGCGCTCGTCCTTGGACTCGCGCGACACACAAAACCGTTCCCACTTGGCTGTAAATTTATTCTTCTTCTGGCTGCTGGATTGGATCTCTTCGAGGCGCGTCGAGGTTCACGGAATTCGAAAGCAGCCAAACAGTTGGCACGTGAACAGGAGCGCGCGCGCGCGCGCCTCCCCCCCCCTCCCTCCGATATTTAAGAGTTACGCGGATAACGAAGCGCGAGGGCCGCTAATGAAAGGGCCTGTAGCAATAGGACCGCTAATTAACAGCTTCTCGGCGAGTTAATTTGAATACAAGCTGGCCGGGCAGCTTACACGTTGCTGCCGCCTGTACGTGCGAACGCACACAGGCCTGTCGATCGACGTGTGCGTGGATCCGCTTGTGCGTGAATACGTGTAAACGTGTAGCGTGTAGCTCGATTCCCGATACTCCGAGGAGCCCGGGACTCAGAGCTACCAACCGTAGGAGCGACTAATTTAAATACACATGTCGATGCGTGCGAAGATTGCACCTATGCCGCATCCCTGCCGAGCTACGATGCCAGATACACATAATGCTATGCGAGCATCCTCCTCCTGTATGTACTCGGCCGTGTAATACACCGGTATTCGCTGGAAATACACCGGCAGATAGATTTCACGCAGCACCCTTCAGCCAAAAAAAATCCAGATCGAAGCGGAAAGGCTACGCTCCCAGCCGAGCGTGTAACCGCAGCGACGTTAAACATCGTCTTTCCGAAGATTAACGACACCTCCGTATCCGTTTATTCGCCTTCCAGACGTTGCTTTATCTTTCTACCAAGATATTTGTTCGCTCTGTATCTGCTACGGGGCTTTAATTGCCACCGAGCGAATTTTGACAGTAAATGTAGCGGCGCGTCGCGCACGGTTAGTCATATCATTCGGATGGCAATGAATCCGAAGCGGAATAGCTAATGAGACCGAGAATCGACAGCCTGGACGAAAAAAGGAACCAACTCGTAACCAGCCAGGCCGGTTTCGTCGATACTCGCTTCTCCCTTGTTCCATCCACACTGATGGATTTCCGAGGATTGCTTTTCGAAATAGTCCACCGTATCATCGACATTACAAATCATCATGGATATCACAAATTTTACGAATTACAACGATGCCCATCGCTAGTTTTCGTAAAACGCGGATGGGGCTTGTTTATCGTCGTACAAAATTTATTAGCCTTTTTCAATTCACCAATAGCGTCGTAAATTAATTAATCGCGATATTACGAGCATGATATTTCTCGGAGTTGAGATAAAGAAGAGCGAAATCAGATTCTCCGAATCTTCACCTACGTCGCTACGATTTTCAACTTGCCATATGATACACTTTCTTCGTCTACGATGTCCTCGCGATAAGAAGAAGAGGAAGGCTAATAATTGTTACGTTAAGAGTCAAGAGACGACAGTTTCTCGCGTACACAAAAGCTGACTCTCAACAGTATTCAGAGATTTGTTCATTCACAAGACATATTGCGATTATAAAATTACAACTCACATCAAATATGTTGAAGTGTTCACTTCTAAGAAAACTCTACATCTGGTCTTTTTAGTTTTCTCAAGCGCTGAAGCCATCGGCAGTGTCACGTCGGAGACACAATAAATCGTGAAAGCCGATAGATCGCCGGTGATCTCCTCGCGTCACAGTTCGAACGTTTCACGAATAAGGTGAAGAAATTGAACTTTATGTATAATAACAGAATTTATTATGCAAATCCAACCGAGTGACGGTTCGAAGTGTTACAAAGTGTTACAAGAGACTGGGTCAAAATATTTTAACGGACTGATTCGAGCGCTTATTTTGAAAGGTTCTTATACTGTGGTTTTTGCTTCCTCTGGAGGGGTTGTCGTCTGGTGTGTGTTAGAGGCGTCTATTTCGTTACTATTTGGTTATTGTGGCATGCAAGATGTTTAGCCTATCCTATTGCCGTTTCTAAGCGTGTGGCCTTCTTGAGCGTATAACAACAGCGTATAGATAATAGACTGGGAAGAAGACCATAGACACTAGACAGGTGACGACATGGCTACGGGGTTTTCGGTTATAGGGTAACGCTGCTAGCGTGCGGATCGAGAGCAGCTCAAATTATATTCCTACTTGTACTTACACTTCCGTATTAAAATATATTTTCTACTTTACAATCTATCCACGCGTTCCTCTGTTCATACATCTAATTAGCTCAACAAAATATGTAATAATTTGTTCGTAATAGGACCATAGCTATGTATAACTCGATTAGGCAGATTGTAGAGGCGTTCGTGAAATACCAATCGTTACAGAACTACTTCGTTTCTTCTCAAGATCTTTATCTACAGATTCTTTGACTCTCAAATTACAAGGCGGATTAAGAGCAATATCTGATGTTGAGTAAGAGCCAGCGATATATAACGCTAACCTCAATAGTCCCAATCGAACGATCGGTTTCAAAATTGTACATTCGTTCTTATTTCTTTCGTTCGTCTAGCTTTCTGTAAATTATTTCTATTAACAAAAATTGAAAAATTGTTTAATCAGACGGTATAAAACCTTGACCGGGTCTGGCAAGCTTAGCTCCTACACCTACAGCAGATATTTCTTCTTATTTCTTAATTTCGAAGTAGTTTACAATTAATTCTGATTGAGAATTATAAGTAAATTATTCTGACGTGGTACTATAACGTGAATAATAAATGATTATCGTATGCTTGATTCTAGCTGAATCTAATGCTTAAATCTAAAGGGTGGTGTCTTTTTAGCCTGCGGATCTGATTCGTCGTGTCAAGTAATCGAGTAATTAGTGGGTTTTGGTGGTTGTTAATTTTTGTGTTATATCTATTACTGAATTTGCATATTTCTTCTTTAACTGTAGGTATCTTCAGGTCGCGATGTATAGTTTCGTTGGCACATACCAAGGTGCATCTATTAAGAACCTTAGAATTTTTCATTGGATACAGCAGATATTAAAACAAATTATCACCATGCTTTCTAATATGTTCTAATATGCTTGTTAATACGTAACGCTGTTGACTGCGCAAAAAGATATCAAGCGCCGCTTCTAATTATTAATTCATCCTTGATTTCCACTCTTTGCTCAAATTCGCATAACGTTACTATTGGCTTGGCAACTAAGTGATTGCGGATTTTGTGAATACCACCTAATGACACAATCCGCAATCACTTAGTTGCCAAGCCAATAGTAAGTGTCCGGATGCTCGGCAGCAGCAGCGTACGCTGTCTGAAAAGAAAAACCTCGCGATTATGCAAATTCCAATTCGTCCGTTCCAAGAGACGTCCTACAGCCGTGGAATATTCATTTGGCAAAGATTATTGCAGAAACACGTGGAAACCGCGGTACGATCGCTTGCATCGTTATAGACGCGTCGGAACGATCATCGGCGGAGAATGGAGGTTCTTTCGCGTTGGATCGTGGCCATTCATTGGCACGTTGCGGTGCGTTGGTTAAATCAACGTTCGATCGATCCGAAATCCATATCCTTCGCGAACGCAGATAACAGGGAGGAAACGAGAGAGCAGGGTTCTGAGAGGCATTGGCAAAAGCCGCGTCTGTCAGTCACACGTCAGCCGGCAACAATATCTATTGTGCCGAAGTGAATCGTAATACCTTGCGGGATATGGACGTGTATATCTGATACGATAACCCGATATCGAGATGACATCGACTACCATGGAAGCCACGCTGGCCAATGACGAGTGATAATCGTGCACCTTCTCAATGCTATCTGTCAGTTCCGCTGCCAGGATTACGGTGCGTCAGACGAGTAATTAGTCGTTTCGCGTGCGCGATTAGATTTCCAAGCAGCATCTTTGAATCGATGCCAGAGAGAGAACCGGGATTCCGCCGCGGTATCTCGAATCTTGACGCGGTTATCGATCGCCATCTGCGCGCGTGTTTGTCGGGACATTTTTCCCTCCAGCCGCTGGTGCATCGGTTTTTAGTGCAGACCTCTTACTACTCCGGTGTACCTCCAGCATTCCCAGTGTTTCTTTGTTTTATTTATCTATTTGTTTAGTTACACGTGCGTTACGAATAAAGGAAAGGGAGACCTCGTGCTTGCGATATTAGCGGAACACGTAAAGATAATGAAAATAGAAGTCAAAATATGATATGAGGTGGAGATAGTTGATCCGTGATAGGTGTTGCTGCTTGTTGGCTGGTGTAGAAGGCGCTGGTGGCTGGGGACACTGTTGCTTTTTTCTTCTGTTTTTAGAATCGTGGAAGAAAAATCGGAGACAGGGGAGAGCCGGGATTCGAACCCGGTTGCCGAACGTTCGTAACCGAAAGCGCTAACCACTGCGCTATCGTCGTCCGGTGGTAGTTGCTGTCGAGTGCCGAATTATGCGACTCTAGTCTTCTCAGTGCTCGCTTCAATTTAACCTTTGACGCTTTAGTTTCAGTTTCACACTCAGCAATTAAATTCCCGCCTTTTTCTTCCAGGAATTGATTGGCAGCTGATGAACACGGCACGTCGAGCTGCGCCCTTCGAGATGCGCACTTCGCAGAGGTGTTGCTGGTAAAAGATTTCCGTGCTGCGATCTCGGTAAGTTCCTCTCTGGATTTGTTGCGTCTACCTGCGACGAAGTACATTAGGATCTGAATTGAATGAGCGTGAGAGGTTAGTAGAGGGTACTGGGTTAGGCTTAGGTTTTATTATATTCGTGTTGAGATATGCATAATTTTGTGTGCTTAGACTAGATTAGTCGCGTAGTAGTGGCACACGTATGTGAATGTGAGTGTTTGGAAGTATGTGTGCGCGCGGCGTCTCGAAAAGCAGATGAATGTAACTGTTCCGTTGGCAGTCTGGTACGGAGGAAGGAGAGAAAAGAAACTACTAAGACGCGTGCAAGTGTGTATCCATGAATATCTTTGAAATCGTTTATCGAATAAATATAGAACTATTTTAATATAAATTCTTAGTGTAAATTTAGTGTTCCTACACTATTATTTCCGCAATTAAGATGCAAAATTCTCAACAATTCGGATAGCCGAATCTAAATCGATCGAGTATCCGACTATTGAAGCAGTAGATTCTTCGTCGTAATTTAGACGATCGCCTATCGGAACTAGCCATTGCGTTATTCTTTATCGCAGGACTGAAATGGGCTCTGCGCAACGCGAGAGTCGGACGAAAGTCGCGCTTCCATCGGTCCGACGTATCGCGCTGCTGGCCGCGTCTCGAAAACTGCCGGTAGACACGAGACTCGGCCGAGTTACTCGCACACGCATACACAACGTCCCGAAACCGATCCCTCCTCCGATTTGAATTTTTCCCGCCCCCCGCCGGCGGTTCGTGATTTTTTCTCTCGTGGTCTTTTTTCGCATGGCAATTAATTAGCGGATAGTATCGCGGGCCGGAGCTCACGTACGGCCGCGCGATAAAGGTAATGCCCCGGAAAAATGTTTCTCTTTTGCCGCGCGGCCGGCGGTGAGGAACGAAAACGGGCCGCGCCGCTGAAGAGACCGCGGGACATTGGAGCGCGTGTGTGGTGCGTTCGAGAACCCGGACAGAGAGAGAGAGAGAGAGAGAGAGAGAGAGAGAGAGAAAGAGGAAGCGGAGTGGCTACGCCAGCGGCATAATATCCGCGCCTCGAGAAACGCTAGGTGCATGCAACCACCGAACAAGGGGTTGGAGGCGGCCGAAGGGGGTGGGAATGCGCGAGACGGGGGTTGGTCGAGGCGAACGAGGCAGGCGGAAAGGTGTATACGCTATAAAATATAAAGTATAACGTATATAAGACCATAAAGTCCGATAAGGGAGCGGCATAGATATACGGCCGGGCTGCGCAGCACGCGAAAAAGGGTTCGCGAAATTAGAATTTTTACGGTGGACTGCTGGGAGAATAATAAAAGGAGAGATGAGCCTGTAACCTTTGTCGCGATACCGCTCGGTCGCTTACCGCTCCCTCTTCCCTCGCATCAGTTAATGAAATTCTTCCACGTGCCTTACGTTCTGTTTACCTTTCGATGCCCGATGCCAGTCGACGCGTAGTAACGTTCGAACTGCGGATCAAGCACTTACGCAGCCAGCGTCTATACAGCGTTTGTTTCTTGCGACGTACAAAGACAGACAGTGAAATTAAAATATGGCGTTCGTGCAGGAAGGAGAGCGATAAGACTGCATATTACACGTATGTATGTTCTTCGTTGTGCTTTACCTGATCACGTATTACAATTTGTCAGTCTTTTCGATTCTTTATTTTTGTGCACGATGATCGAATCTACTTGGCTTAACTCGATGTAATTTAAAATACCGGTTAGCTAAGTTGTAAATAACAATAGCTGATGATAATCTGAAATGAAGAGAGAACGAATGAAATAAAATAAAACGACGCGAAATAGACTAAGCTAAAGAAACGGCGATATAGAATGCGTAAATGATACATTACGTGAACAATATATTGGAAAAGTTTGTATCGGTTAGAGAATGGGAAGCGTAGCGGCACACGAGTCATTCAAATCAGAGTGATTCATATTGTGCCTTGGACTGTCAACATTGTTTTCATTTGCCAGGTTCAAACGCAAATGTACTCCGGAAAAAACATTATCGGCGTTATTTATAATCGTCAACCGGAATTACATTTGAACTTTTTACAAGCCGATCGATACAAATAAACGAACGTTCTCTCTAGGAGAATAAATCAGAAAAGCGAATCAGTATAGCGAGTCATACAGTAGCACTGTCTCTGTACTTACATTTAAAGTGATTTAAATATTCACAGACTATTATAATTCCATCACTCGTCTCTTTAATAAACTAACACGTATAACAAACCATCTCAGAAGTAGAAGGCGAGTAAGTAAAATAAGAGAGAGAACATAAATACGAACGTTTTTGCCGTGGTCCTGTGTTTCTAACGATAAGTCTATTCTCCTCTTTGTCTTTCCCCTCCTTTTTCATTCGCTTTTATCTTCTTATCGTTTTCCGTACGGATATAGTAGAACGATAATCTCGAAATATCTGGTAACCGAGCTGAACACGTAGCGAGCGTTGGAAAAATCGTCGGTCAACGAACCGAAATTTCTTTTTATTCCAAATCTTACGCGAACGAATTGTCACGAAAGAACGAGCCGACCGACGTTCTACGATCGGTGAAAAATTAAGTGTATAAAAAATTGCAGGAAAAGATTTCGAGCTGTAAATTCGCGCGCTGCCGCTTCTCTCGCTGTTCTCAGAGAACAGAGGAGGGTGATTTGGACCGGAGGAAAAATCAGAGGCCTCCG
This sequence comes from Bombus soroeensis, assembly GCA_014737365.1. Lineage (NCBI taxonomy): Eukaryota > Metazoa > Arthropoda > Insecta > Hymenoptera > Apidae > Bombus > Bombus soroeensis. The sequence goes on from JACXIL010000168.1 coordinate 399,231, forward strand.
AGTCACCCCTGTGAGCAAGTATCGCGGTAGTAAAGCGAAACGACCGGTGTATAAAAGCGTTTTCGTCCGGGCAAGCTAGAAAACAGGGGTTGATGGGAGTGACGTTGAAACCGCGATGTCCTACCCTCCCGTTAGGGGATGAACAGATCTTATCTGGTAACTGCGAGCTACCGCGTGCCTCCTGCCCCTTCTTCTATGTCCGATACCACCAGAAAATCCGCGTTGTCGATCCGTATCACTCCGTAGATGGGATCTCGCTGCTGCATGCACATTGTTGTCCGGCAATCCTATTTGCTTTGTTGGCGTACCTGTGCGTGGCACTGCTCGATCCTCCATACCAGAAATCGCTCGCTCGTCGATTAATTCCACTGTCCTCCTTCCGATCGTCTCTTTGTCTTTCGACAGGTTCGCCGTGAGCAGAAGTCTGCAGGCAGATTTTGTTATTCGTAAAGTAGCGGTCGTTTGACCGTAGCTTAAGTCACGTTAGGATTTTCTACTATCGCAGTCGCTGCTCGGGCTAAATAGAAGCGTCGTGTCGCGTCGATCGGCAGATCGAACATCGTTCGGAGAAGAGGGCGTTGGTCCGTGGCGTAGGCTCGTTTCGAACCAATTCCGTGGAAGGAAGATGACATCTCGTGGCCCCTGAATAATAAATGAAAGAGAACGTTTCAATTAGGGAGTTCTCGTCTCTCTCAGCGTGGCGTCCCTCGGAGTCCCGCAGACCACCCCCAACGTAGCCCGACAGAAACCTCAAGGTTCCATTGGACGATCGGTGGACTCCATATTATGCGCTACTATAGCGATGCTACGGTGGAAGAAAGAGGCGCGCTCATGACGAATGGGGACATTATGCGCGGCTAACGTTAGGTGTCTGCTCCTAGTTAAAAGAAACTTACCCATTCATCGCAACTTCCTAGGATTCTGGTTGTCCTGATCGTGACGTATCTATACAACTCGTTCGCCTCTAATCATTTTCCATACGTACGATTTCCCGCTTTCTCTTCCTCTCCACGAATATGTCAATCCATTACCTGCATATATTTGCATATTTACATAACTTAGATCTTAATCCTTTGCGGTCTATCGTATTTTCGATCTTTCGTTCCAGACGACCCGCGCTGATTTCGTCGAAAATCGTCAAAAAATCATCGACGTACTGCATCACGTCGATAATTTCATAGAGTCGTTAAGGTTTTGTCAGTTTTTGCCTGGCGCCTGACAGTTTAAAAATCTTCACAAAATTGAATTATAATTGACAAGTTCGATAAGTAGATATAACACACGTATATTCTACAGTAGACGACTGTCGTGATAAAAAATGTCAGCTACAAAATTAGCAACAAACGTACGCAATATGTAGCATTCTTTAACCTTCCCGTGGGCCACGGCACCTACGTGCGCACCGTGAAACAACGATGTCTCGATACAGGCGATACACGTTCGTAAGTGGTTAAACTCGATCGAAGAGAACAGAAGCTGTGCCCTTTTCTCTTCTTTCTCCGGGAATCGAGCCATCTTGCGAAGAAAGGCAGCCGGTATCCCGGCAATCCATCCGAACACAGGTAGCCAGGAGGCTTCTTCTCGCTCGATGTGCTCCTTTTGCGCGACTATTTTTCACTCGTCCAGTTTTTAATGGCCGGGATTAATATCGCCGCGTAACAAGACACTTTTCCAAAGAGGCTCCGGTCTGCGTGGGTGTGGGTGCGGAGGGCGTGTGCGCGCGCCAGCTCGCCCCTGAATACCGGCCGCCACGCGAGACATAAAAGATTACGAATGCGATGCGTCGGTTGGCCGGCAATAGGTCTGATTGTATTCGGGTAGCCGGACAAATCGTCCGGCATTATGCCGCCGTCTCAGTCTATCAATTACGAGACGCTGCCTCCCGGTTTTCGTGTACGAGTTGCACCGACCGTAGAGGTGGATAGGCCCGCACGCCTGCGGTCTATTTCATTGATCATCTTCCGAGAGGATGCCTGCCCCGGGTATTGCATGACCGCCTCTTCCTCTCGAGTAGCTCGCCGAGATTTCATTTCCTTCTCGTTCGACCGCCGCTGCGTGGCCCCCGGCTACGGTCCACGTATTTCTGCATAATTTTCCGCCGCCTTTCCAGCAGACTCGTCGTAAAGACCATGACTTACGACCTCCTGGTTGACGCATGGTCCGACCATCGAAGGCTTTCCCGTACGCTACTCCCCACCCGTGCTCCATTACGCCTGTTCTCTGAAACAGTTAGGAATCCCTTCGTGTTCCCTTTGTGCCGGCCAACGTACCTGTCCACGTTGTTTTCTGTGTTGGGACGCGTCCCCAGTCGATATTGCCGGTCGCGAGATCGAGACTAGAGAAAGAGACTCGTCGAGGTGTTTCTTCCCTTCGTTTTTTCTTAAGCAACTGCCAGACACAATTTATCAACATTTTAATGTACTACTCCGGCTACATAATGGACTCGGAGTATAATGTACTCCCTCAAACCTTTTTCCCAGGCTCCTCTATAGACCCCCCCTAAGAATAAGAATAAGACGTTGACACATGGTGGGGCCCTTACAAACACAATGTCCGCGGTATAACGTACGACGGTGTAACTATGCTTTTTTTCCAAAAGATCTGCCACGGATTACGGCGCCGAGGTGTTTCAGCCTCGTTTCGAGATCGCTCGAGGTTTCTATCGAGTCCTCGCGTGATTCCTCCGCTCCGTGACCGATCATATATCATCTCGGCATCGTGACTCGTGCAAGGATGAAATATCGTTTCACGAAACACCAGAAAGAGTCCTGTAAGTTAGCTTCGAGAACGCAGACACGCGATACTTTATTTTTAACGATCGCGGCGAATAATATTCCGAGGGACGAGACGCGCCGCGGACCACCGCCGACGATTTCGTTTCTTTTCTTCCGCGTCGTTTCCGTTTACTTTCCGTCGTTCTGGGCCAACGTGCAGGGGCCGCAGCCAGGGTGGATCGTAGCGAAAGTAGTGCAGCGCCGCGATAAGGAACGCAATCCGATGCGCGTGCCAGATAAGTGGTTGATGCCTTTAGTACGGGGAACGAGGATGTTTCTCGTCTATGGGTTAAAACGCTCTCGAGGGGTCGTCGTAACACCCTCGGTTTCGCCGTTCGCCCGACCAAAGCCCAAGGGGGTGGCGTGGATCGAATTATGCTACAGGGGGATGAGAAGTCGTTCTCGAACCAAATGGCTGGATTAAGCGAGTCCGGGTCATTAATTGGTCAGCTTTGACTCCGGCAACCCTTGTCGGGTCGTGTGAAAGTCTTATTTCGTTCGTCTTATTTCCGCTTCTTCCTCTTTCCTTCGTTCGTACGGCTCCTGACTGTGACTACACCTAGTAGAAACGGACACATCGGTATCTAATATCAACGAAACACGTATTTTATTATGTATCTTGTATCGTACGAATATATTATGCGTTAGACTGTTAGACGAAATACTTGAAAGTTTCATCGGCACTGTGTTACGAGACGAGAATATCGGCTGACTATGTTGGCGAAGTTTCAAACAAATTTGGAAATATACGCTTATCTATTTACATAGATTTATTATTTTTACATAGTCTTGTCTGGATAAATTTCCGGTTACGTTATGTTACGTTATAGCACGTTTTATGGCTCTGTAATTTTCATTTTAATTTTCAACATCTATGTTTTGCCTCAAACACGACAATAAAATTGTAATTTTTTATCAAACATGTACAAAGTTTGAAAATGTATACAGAAATTACAACATGTTTAACGAGATCACTAAAGTATTTAAGTATTTTTATATCGTCTTGTCGTTTCGGGCCTGGACGAATTTCCGGTTACGTTATGTTACGTTATAGCACGTTTTATGGCTCTGCAATTTTCATTCTAATTTTCAACATCTATGTTTTGCTTCAAACACGACAATAAAATTGTAATTCTTTATCAAACATGTACAGACTTTGAAAATGTACATAGAAATTACAAGTATTCGATCGATAACATGTAAAACAACCGATAGTTAACACGAAGCTATTTCTACCAAAACCAGTGAAAATGACTGGTCCTTAAAAAATACGTAATAATAGAATAATTTTATATTTATTGATTTATTACTTCCTTACAGAAGCAGTTCCATGTTATGTAGTACATTTTTCGTATTATTAATACACATGATCGTTAAACGAGGGTTGACAAATTTATAAAATTGCAGAACCAGTCGTTTTGGTTGGTGTGGTATTTCTAGTGTTAGCATCTAGCGATCTAGCGATCGATCCGGAATTTTCCTGATATCTGATATCGTCATATCTAATGATACGCGGTAAAAATTTGAAAAACGTATGGGAAGTTGTAGAAAACGAGGAAACTGGTCAATCGGAGTTCGATAAACAGATTGCAGGATTTTACATTTTGACTGGTATTGATATAAGTAGACTCGATGCAAAGTTATTATCAGTTTGAATACATAGAAAACAAAATAAAATTCATCATATTATTCTTTTAGTTATCGTTGGGAAAGTCACTACATTATTGCGGAAAACAAATATAATACGAAGTAGGAATTTGAAAATAAAATTGTAAAACCAGTCAATTTGACTGGTGTGGTAGTTCTAGTGTTAATGAAACTGGATATTCGCTAGGTCACTTCAATTTTTTACTAAATATGTTTCAAGTTCCTCATAGATATTCACATTGGTTCATTGCACTGCATGTCTCATTGCGGTGCTAATAAATTTCCAAAATATCATATATACGACATACGTAATGAGACCTAAGAGCGTTAAAATAATAGTACGTAGTTTCACACTAAAAACCACGTTCCGGCTTTCGGACACGGAATACGAACACGTGGACGACATTGGCGGACAAGCTAGACGGGTTAAGCAGGTCCTCGTTCGATTTACCGCTGCTCGATCGACTTTGGTATTGTGGTTAGCCCTTAACACCCGAATATCTCGCTGGATCATCTTGCAGGGATAAAGAAAACAAGAAAACCAGCTCGTCTCCTCGTTGCTCCCAGGTGTTTGCGAGTGTTTTGCAGCCAGGACAGGAGTCAAGTGCATCGTTTTCACGTGGTAACGAGTGAAAAGTCCACGTGAGTTTGCGCATTCAGCGTCGGGGAATAATGCCATCGTTCGCTACCCCCGTGGAGCGGTGCGTTCCTCGCGACAATGGCGCAATCCATAGTTTAGGGGAACAATGAGTGCGAAACGCGAAAGAATTACACGTTTATATCTGCCAGGTCGCCGAGCCCCCGCTGTCACGGCAACGAAGGACTCTATCCGTTTCTTCCCTCCGCCTGTCCTTTTTGAATACCTCGGGCCGCGTCCTCAAAAACCCATGGGTGGGCCAACCTGCCCATGGGAACCCGCGGAGCAACGCTTATAGCCCGTGGACGAGAAGCAGACACCCCCGTGGCTCTGCGCGCACCTTACCGATCTTCCTCCTCTTTTTCGATCCCTCGCTGCTTCACGCTCCTTTTTCGCGACCGACCGACCCAACCAACGGGCCATCCTGGTCGATTTGATTGATTTCATGGCTTCTTGGAAATCCAGCGACGCCCTACGAGCCACGTCGATGCCAGCATTTTTCTGATATCTGCAATTTCTTCGATATCGGTCGCGTGACCGCGTCTTTCTGTCTCTTTAAATATTTGGGTGGTGCGATTTCGACACGAAGCGTATCCATCACTAACATTGTCCACTAGGCAAACAAGTCCCCCGTATTTGTCTTTAGACTCTGCAAGGATTTGAACAATTTCTTGTTATTCTTTAGTGATACTTATCGTAGAATATGCTGTTTATCGTGTGATCTTCTTATCAAAGCAAGTACACACGGCTTGTTGAAAAGGCACAGCATAAATTGCCGCGATTTGCATCGCGTACACTCGCTCGTCCAATTTACAGTGCTGATCACAACCGATCCCGTATTCCACAAAATGTTCGTGCTAACGCTTGCAGGACCGCACCAAGGTTGCTGATATTCGTTTTGTTATTCAAGGTCATCGATGATCTCGTTCACTGTTCTCCTAATGTACTCCTATCCACTAATTAGCTTATTAATTTCAATGCTCGTTCTCGTTCCTTACGAAACGCTTCCGCACTGATTTTTTCATCAATGATCTTAGATTTAGCGATCCCGTTAAAAGATCGTGCAACTACGTAAATGGTATTTCCGACCGAGTCGATCTCTTCTCTGCCTCATCCTGTAAACGCAGGCGATCGACGTTGCTGATATTTAACCCTTAATCGGTTATTATGCACGAGTTCCTTTTTCTTTCTTCCATTCGTGTAATTTAACGTTGCAATTCCTTTTCTCTTTTCTCCTTTTTCTGTTTTATGCTAAATTGAGTATTCGCCGAGCAAAAGCGTACAGCTGTAACGTACGTACGTTAACCCTTTGCACTCGGAATTTTATTTCAATTTCGTTACCAGTTAAGTGATTTATTTGAAATTTACTTCAACTAAGAAATAAGACAATTTAAATAAACAGAGGAAGAAAGAAATTCACTTAAATAACAGTTTTATTCACACTATTGTTGTATCTTGTAATTTTTAAGTGTATGATATATCTTGAAACAATTTCCGCGATGCGATCCTGCTTTTCTTCACGTTTCACATAAAAAGGTGGACACGGAAGGATGTCGAGTGGGACTCGATAAAGGAGCTCCTGAGATAAAAATTAATCTCAAGTCACACTCGACATACGAGTGCAAAGGGTTAACAAGCAGTTTCAAGGAGTCAAGGAAAATTTTCATCCTTTTTCCCTTGAGCATTCGTTTCAAATTTGAGAATTCATTTTCTTTGCACACAGAGCAAACGCACGCGAATTAACTAAATACGTTCCCGGTCATAAATAGATGCTAGAAAAACTACGCTTTAATATTTATTAAAAACTCTATCAAATTTTATTAGGCGTACGCAATATTTTACGTTGCATATGATCCGACAGATTTATAATACGATAAATGAAAAATGAAGCTGTCCTAATACCCGTGGCGCTATAAATAATAAATATACTTTTTACTACTTTACTACCAATTAGCGTAAATAAATAATATACTTTTGGTCTGTCTGGAGGCAAATCGTACGCGCCGATGAAAATACTCGGGCGCCGGCTGGGCTGGTTTTTCCAATTAAGAGCCGCATCTGATAAACGGGGAGCAACGCGTGTACGCGGAAATTTAACAAGTTTCGACGCGCGCCACGGAACCCGCGTTGCGAAAACACAAAGTTGGCCGAGGAAGTTGGAGCAACGCGCGGCTATTCATCGTTACAGTTAAGACACAGGCGGTCCGAAGAAGTTCAGACACGCAACCGTTTCGCGGCCGGAAAGTTCGAATTGGATGTGTTTAAGAAATATGGTGGCAAGCTGGCCGCAACGTGTGTTTATCTGAGCCGCTATCGCGCGCGTTACACCACGTTTTATCTTCATTTCCTTCGGCACAAGTTACGAGAACGACGTATCGTCGATTTAACGACGCGTCGGTTGTTGGAAGCGCGAGTAGCGCAGGATCAACGATCCCTCGTGGAAAAAGAAGGATCGCGCCTCGTGGTAATTGGCATCGCGTGTTTCGTAAATTATATAACACGTCGTTGAATCATTACTAAACGATAATGAGTCTCTTCATCGGCGAGGCGGTACGGTACAACGTGTAATTTACCTAATGCAGTTACGATACCTTGCAATCTGCGGCTGATCGATGTCCGCCGAAATCTTGGAAGCGGCCTCGTTTCTCTCTCGCTGCAACTTCCCATCCGAATATTCCGTCCGTGTCGCTTCCGCTAGTTGCCACCGAATATCGCGAATCTGGCTTCGATTAAAATTGAATTACCGTGGCGAGGCGAAGAGGCGCGTGGCATGGCAAATCGGGCTAGTCGTAAAGGCACGTTTTTATGGGCCATTCGACGGAGCTAATAGCCAACGTTCGAGCGAGTTCACACGCCCGTTCGATTCTGCGGCCGACCCCGCGCTCGCATCTATCATCGACGAGTCGGTATCCCGGTAATTGAAACAGTCGACGATGCTCGTGCAAGTGCTTCCGAACAATGGGTTCTCCGCCAGTGTCGCGCATCCACGCGAGTGTATCATAATGCGGTACCTTGGATAATTGGATCGGTAGGCGGTGGCGAGCTGCAGCTCCAACAGCCCAGCGAAATAGGCATTATATTGGCCGTGGCGAATCTGTGTACAAAACAGGCGTAATTCGATGGTGTCACGGTCTCCGTTCGGCACTTTTCACCCCCTCCAACGCAGCGGCGGCGGCGGTGGTTACCCTCGGGACACGCGCTCTCTGGGCCACGAAGGATCCTGCTCGTCCACCAAGAGGGTAGGTATACGCGCGTGACCGCGCGGAGGTGGGGCTGTTTTGACTATCTTCGGGGCAACCTCGGTAGAATCGTCGGTGAGAATGGTGCACGGATTGCCCGGTTTCCAAAGGGGATGAAAAATTAAAGACGGCCGGCCGTGGAACAGCCCGTGAAATTGTCTCGGAGCTTTCGGGCCGAGCCGAGAGAGAAGAATGGCCCTCTTAATGCGTCTTTGTCCGGGAAATTTATTGGCCTCGCGCCGAACCATCGCAGCCTCTCTTCTCCTCCACTTTGGTCTTCCTTCGTCTTTGCCTTCGCCTACGGCCATGGAAACCGATGTTACGCGATCGAACGGCCAACCTTGCTCGATCGAGCGCCAGCGTATCGAAGGAAGAAGCAGCCGCCGGATGAATACGCGACTGTAACGTGCGCGAAAGGAAGAAGAGCCGAACGAATGACCGTCGTCTCGCTTATCGCCGTTACAGGGATTCCCCTCGGAGGGAAGTGGAAACAAAAAGCCTGGACGGTAATAGCGATCGATCGGGGCCTCGACTGGCATTCCTTTCTGCGCCAGAGAGCCACCCTCGTTCTCCTCAGGAAGCATTTTCACGGACAACGTGTCAGGAATCACTTAGGCCTTCGGCTGGCTAACAATGACACACTCGGCTCTCTTCTTCCTCCCAGCTTCCTTCGTTTTCTTCGCTCGAGAGTGCGTGATTCGGACGAGCGGCTAGTGGTGTGCGTGGATCCGACCAACGCTTCGCGCTACAATGCGGAGACTAATCGAATCTCGCGTTCTCTGCGAGTCTGCATTCGCGTACAGCGTCCGATAAAAGTTTCGTTAAACTGCGTGGAATTTTATCGTCGAAAGCGTCCCTCGATCTTGAAAATCGGTACAACTGTACGACGAATTGCGGGTCACCCTGTACATTCTAGAAACTACGAGCAATCCTTATTATTTGTCTTACGCATAGAATTAAAAAGATACTATTATAAAATAAAAAATACTATTATCGAAATTATCGGTAGTCGAATTGGAAACTCGGGGAGTAACGCGAGAAGAAACTTTTGAACGATACTGTATGCATCAGAATGTGTAACGTATGGGCGCGCGTCGGTGTGCGTGTACATCGATTAGTATCGATACTTGGTCCTCGGCCCATCGTTCGACAGACTGACTTCATTGTCCGGCTGACGAACATTGTGCTGCTGCTCGCCCTCTCTCCATTTTCTCCTTTTTATTCTCCCTCTTGCTCCTCCGTCCTGTTCGTCCCTCTGTGTTTCTGTCATTTCAGCCATTCGAACGTCTCCCCCGATGATGCGTCTCTCCGCTCGATAGAAAAGGAAACGGGCAACCGGCACGGTGACGCGTGGAATTTCGGGACCGGCTAATCTCGTGACTAAGTGGCTGGCCAGAGTTTCAGCCGATACAAAATCGATAGCGCGAGCTTGGAATCTCATCGAGCGCGACCTGTGCTGGCTACTCTAATCGATTCCAACCGAACGAACGATGACTTCTTCGAATCGACCGTTTCCCGATGTCTCTCGATTCGTATCGTTGCTTCCTCCAGCCCGGACTGGCTTCGAATCGCTGATGAGATCTGAAACAGTTCGAGTCTGTGTTTATACGGCGAGCGATCTGTATACTGCAACAGAACCAGCGATTCCTGAGATTTTTCACATTTTATACAAATTTAAATTGTATACGTTACATTAGGTTGTCGGAAAAGTGTCTTTCTTTCGCAAACGTGTTTTTTACAATGTGAAACCAAGTGTGTGAAATGTTGCGGTGTTCGTCTCAACAGAACAAAGTCGATCGAAAATAATATAAAAGAAAAAACATCGTGCGTCTATTATTTCCTCGCAAAACGAAAGAAACTTTTCTGACAACCTAACAATATATTTTTTATTTTTTTAATATCGTACCTTTTGGCGCGCAATGTTGCCAAGGATCAATACACGTAAAAAGGGAAATATACAGTTTCATTTAAAAGAAGAGAAACTAATTACGTCAGTCTACGTACCACTCGAAACTGTTCAATTTTTCCTTGAAACATTTTTCGTAAAAATCGTCGCTGGCGCGGTAACCGCAGTGAGACAAAATTTCGAATCACTTGAAAGTCCCGAGTCTTACGATTATCAGATCCGGAGTGCTGAAGGTTCTGAGATACTTGATCGTCCTTACGAACTCCAAGTCTCCAGACTGTCCTTGATATTTCGCGTTAATTCATTCATTAATTCATTCATAATTAAACCCATTTAGTATACAAACGGTTTACGATCATTGGCGGCGTATACGAGCAGAAGAAGCGAAGATCTTCGCAGAAACCATTTACATTCATAACGATACGGACAGTGATACTGTTTGAAGAAAGGTAACCTGTAGGATACTAATATTCGTCCAGCTTGCAAAATCTATCGGAACTCTGAAGACCTTGAATACTCTGAAGATTGAATACCACAATCAAGAAGCAGGACTTACAAAGTCTTTCAAGAGTTTCAAGCTTCGAATTATGTTGGAAGCGATTCAAATTTGTACATACGATACAAATTGGAAGCGATTGGAGGCGTTTTAGATGCCATCGCTACATGGAACCGCGTTATCTTGCCTCTCACAGCGAATTAAACGTCGAGATATTTCGTTAAACGAACGTTCGAAGACAGCCGCTTATCGAACAGGTTAGGACCGCTTTGTATTCCGGTTTGCTTCGATTTAGGAGGGTTGACGATGGTCGAGAAAGCTTGTGGTGTTTCGCGGCGACTTAGACAGCGGGGAAAAGACCAGTCTGGGAATCCTTTGGGAAGAACGATGCGTCAAAATATGTCGAAAAAACGTCAAAACGCTGGTCGAAACGAAGGAAGGCGTCGCGCCGATGCATCGCTAGCGTGCGTTCGGCCCAGGCCTGGCTGTCTTCCCCCTGAAATTTCTCGGAACGAAGGCTACGAGGTTCGTTTCTCTCCCTTTTCCTCTCTTTTTTTTTTTTTTAAATCCAAACCGTCTTCTTCTCCCGAGTTGAATCATAAAGTTCTAGTCGAGGGTAAGGAAAAAGTTTGGTTCGATGATTGAAGGATCCTAAGACGAAAATTCCATTGGAAGGCAATCGTCCGCTGGTGAATTTCTGTCGGTGAAAATGAATCTGTCACTCCGTTCGCGAGCCATCTTCCATCGGGAGAGACGTCGCTTCCTCTCCCGGCGTCCCGAGACCTTCGATTTCTCAATAAAGAATCGAGTCTCTTGCTTGTCCGTACTCGGACGTCGAACAAAAAGGCTGCTGGTCCGAGGAGTACGTTCTCCTCGAGCGGAGAAGAGGGCCGTTTCCTCAACCGAAAGCCTGCGGTACACCCTGTAGAGGACGAAACAGCCGATCCACATTCTACAGGGTGTATCCGTATGCAAATAAGGCCTCTCTTTCCCTCGGTTGTCGGGGCTCCACCCCCGTCCTCGGGCGTCCATTGTGCTACGGGCACGTATGAACGCATACACACGGGGAAACTCGAGTACTGGAACGTGTTACACATACGAGCGGTCGCTGCGAGTAAGTATATTAATAATAATATACGCGGTGGCTCGGGGATCCGATATAATTATAGTCCGTGGCTTGCTCGGAGATAGCATCGGCCAAGATTACGCGCTGGCTACTCAGCGAGAGGGACAAAACCGTTGCGGGGCAGCTTTATACTTAGCGAGCCGCGAGCATTAGCGTGCGGCTCGCTCTTTTCGAGCCGAAAAATTCGTAATCTCCAGTTTCTTCCGCGCCAGTTTTGAAAAACCACCGGGGAAACCTCGCTCCTGTCTTTTTTCCCTTCTACCTTCTTCTTCTTCTTCTTCTTCTTCTTCTTCTTCGGTACGGGCGAAGAAATCCCGTCGCCGCCGCCGCCGCCGCCGCCGTCGCGAGAAGGCGAGGTTTATCGTGGAAACGCGTAGCTACTTGCCGTCCCGATACAATATTTACGAGGCGATGCATCATGGCCAACAATGGCTCATAACACCCTCGAAGAAGAGAAAGCGCCCCGGCGCATACACGTCCCTGAAAAGGAGGGTAAAAGCGCCCCTGGAGTCGTGCATGTGTTCACGCACACGCAGCCACCAATACCCAGGGGCTCTATCGTATCGGAGGCCGACAGATAACTCTTATCTCTGCAAAGCAGTATTCTTACGGAGCACGGGAACGGGGACGGAATGTCGACCTCAGGCTCGTATCTACGCGGGGAGGAGGAGATTCTTTCGCCAGCCTTTTCTCCCGAGAGTCGCGTGTAACCGAGAATCGATGCAGTTGCAATCGTCGAATCTCACGGAGGCAAATCCTCGGACGTGTCTTTGTTGGATATTCTTTCCTCTCTGGTGCTTCGAAAGAGCACGAGAGAAGTTTGGAGAAGGGCGCGGTGTATACGGCACTGGCTGACGCAGATCCAGCGTTTTGAAAATTTGCGAACAACACGTACACTGGCTGGCGAAAGCTTTCGCTTGTAACACGTGCTACGTGTTATACGTACGTAAAAGAATTTGAAATTTCATTAGCATCGTAATGGGACACCACAGCGTATGTCGGTCGAAGAAACTGATCGGGAAATGCACGTAGAAGCTCGTATCGATCCGATCGATCGTCCAAAAATGATAAGAATTCGCAGCAAATTTTCAATTCATAGTGAAACCGTCAATTTATTCGGGTAGTTTTAATAATTAATTAGGTTAATCACTGTACGTATATTCGTCAAAAATACTTCAATTTATTATTTAAATATAGAATATTATTATTTATTTATTAAATATAGAAGTTTGACGATATCTTTTTGCAAGTAAATATATCGCGTGAATAGGTACCTTAAATAGTATAATTATTATCAAAAATGATTCCATTGACTTTATTAATACATAAAATTCTTTAACTATTTCAATACTTTTGCAATGCCTGTGACCATATGTATACAACATGTACATATGTAACTTCTATGTATATACAGCCGGCTGAAAAGTCTTATCACCATAGTCACCATATTTGTTTGACAATTGGACGAACAGCGTAAGCGATGGTAAACTTGATAGAATATAATTAAACCCGATATTTCATATAACAGAAAAGTGACTGATGCGTAAAATACCAATACGAACGCGTAACGTATCCGAAAGCTTAGGTCGCGAAGCTTGTAACCTACGTCAAAGGGTCAAAATTGAGAAACAGAAGACGCTGTAAGATTTTTCAACGGTACGTTTGGAAATTTGTTTGAGACTTTACCGTAGTCGCGATAACGTCGATTCTCGTAACAGTGCCATTGAAATCTGAAAATGTCCCATATAACGCAGACGATATATTCGTAAGAGATGTGTACAAGCGTTGGAATACTCTGGCGAGCTTGTGTGAGTAGTATCATCGCGCATAAATAACCATCGGTGCGAGCGGGAGCAGAGGTCGGTGGTGGCAGAACGTGGCAGGGGAGGGGCGAGACCCGTGTACGAGGGGTTGCTCTCCGCAACCCCCGGGGTGAGAGTAAATCGACTAAACATATACCTTCCGCTTCGTTTAACCGGCGAATATGTTTTAGATTTAGTTGGACCTTAGAGGCGCTGCTCGCTCGATAAGTCGGCCAATTAGGTTCGCCATTCTTGGCACACGAGATTCCCGATTTCGATTACCTTTCCCCCGCGTCGCGTCGCGTCGCGTCCACCACGAAAGTGTTAAATAGATACTTTAGATCGTCGGCGATAGTTTTACCGGCGTTGTTCCGCCTCGACAACGAGCAGACCCGAGACACTCGCAGCGTGTTCTCGCTCTTTTTTTTCCTCGGATTAATTGTTACTGTAACATCGCGTCGCGGCTATGCCGCTTCGAAAAGCATATTTTCGAAGCCGAGGGCAGCCTCGAGAGGGAAAGGAAAAAGGAGGCGATCGAGTAAGCCGGGCGAAATTTCGAAGGGCCGGCACAAGTGGACGCCCAGCACTTTATTCGATAAACGCCCATCTACGGAATCTGAATACATTAACCGTGTGACCTTCTTGCTCTGGCTTTCGAACGAGGGCCTGCAAGCACCACCGGGAATGATGATGACGCGGCACATTCACCCTATCCTCCCCTGTTATTAGACCACTACGTTGTTTCAACTTGCTGATCGACCAATTACATCATACTCCTCGTTTCCTGTACTCGTACAGTCACGTTCTTCTTTTCTCATCCAGCCACTTTCCTTTCTCTGTTACGTAGCTTTTATTGCGTCTTTACTCGATCAGATATATACCCTGTTTTTCGGCCGATTAAATTATATTGCTGAATATAAATGCAAAATTATTAAATAAATATATATATGTCGGAGATGAAAGAACAAGAAAGGGCCTTTCTTTTGGAATTTTTGAGAAGATACTCGATACTTTAGTCTAGACTTTTTATTATAGTTGTATTTAAATAATAAAACTTAGTAGTTGTTTATGATTTAATCCGATTATGTTTGCCGAGGTTTGTGACAGTAGGCTTGGACTCGGAGTGACACGACTGGTCGCTGAACGTAGCCACGCTCACGGGATGGACGTTTTTAACTAACAGAGGTATGGAATAGTTGTATAGTACAGAGATGAGTATATAAGTGCAGTTACACTTAGACTGAAAGAGTTAGTTGAGTTCTACTTGGACTGTGGACGAGTAAATTCAATTTGACTTAGACTTTGAAAGAAAACGCATTTGCTATCCCGTTTCATTATTGAACCTAAGATCATTGTCATTATCATGTCGAGTATTTAATCGCCAATTTAATTTTCAAATTCTGTAACAATCATATTTGTACCGGTAAATTTCATCTGTATTGTATAACAACAAATGAAGATTCGTTACACGCCCCTAACTCCAATGAGAACTCGACATATATAAATTATTAAATACACGGTGTTGGCCATGTAGCGATTGTGTTCTGTGAGGGACGGTGAGACGTGTTGTTGGTCAAATTAATAACGAGACGAGTTGATTTCGTCAACTGTATTTACAGATATTTTTGAATGTAGAATACAGAGTTAACCATAACGTTGCTCGCTCCATGCTATAAAATTGCGCGATACTGCGCTACTGATACTAACTGTTATGTAGCGACACATGAGTAGAGGACAATTTAAATCATGTTGTTGTTTTGCCTCGGAGTAACAAGATCGTTAGGATATACGTAATGTAATAATAAATAAACTCCGGGCAAAACAATGTCGCCGCTACGTGCAATCGTCGAACATAAACGAATTTGAATTTTCCGACTTTCCCCCAACCAGTATAAATAAACGAACGCAACCGAAGAGTATTCAGAGTATACCGAGCATTTTTCCGAGTTATCAGCGAGCGATTATATCCTGTCTTAGCGAATTTGTTAATACGAGCGTCTTGACGACATTACCTGTATTTATTAATTTATTTATTACTTTAAATACACGACGGTTTCAACAACGAACAACCTCGTCTAACAATTCTCACGACTTAACATCCTCCACAGTTATGCTGATTCGCTAGACTGATTCGCTAGACTTATTCGCTCGACTGATGATCTCCATAACTCGGTACTGATATTGATTCGTGCGACTGACTGACTATGTCTGGAGAACATGGTCGTCTATTTATACTGATCGAGGTACCGGAAGGTTTAAACTTGTCGCCGGTTGTAGGTTGCACGTAGCAGCGAAATTGCTTCGTCCAGAGTTTGTTTATTGCATTATGTGCGTCGTACAGTGTTAATTCTTTGTGGCAAAACAACTACGTGAGGCATCGAAAGGTATCGAAACGTCCCAAGACGCATATGCCGCTACAGTTCTATTGGCTTGGCAACTAAGTGATTGCGGCTTTTGTCAATATCACCTAATGACAAAATCCGCAGTCTTTTAGTTACCAAGCTAATACGATACGCGCAAAAGTAGGTCGAAGAGGAAGAGTAACGTTTCTTCGTTTGCGGAGAAATGAATTTGAAAATCCGCACAGACACCCGTGTACTAATTACAAGCTTCAACTTTCGTTTCTGCTCGTGTTTCTATCACTAAACGTGAACACTATCGCGATTTGTTTTCCGCATTTGCTGTAATCTTATTTACCCGATATCAGACTGTGCTATTGCTGTACTTTATCCTGCATTTAATTTGAATGGTTTCATAAATAAAGATAAGATTAGTAGCTTTTAAGAATCACTTTGCCAACATAACAAGCGTTCCAAGTGTTTCCATCAAGTTGTTGCATACACAGTTCTGCTCTCTGAACTGTATTATTATTCGCTTCTCGTAGCGAATCGGGCAAATAAGATAAAGGCAATAACAAACACGCTTTTTCGAAAGCAAACCATAAACGAGCAAATTCTGTTCTCGTTTGCCGACTTGTCTTTTTATTCACAATCATCAAACAATTTTAGCAACGCCCTATACATTTGAATAATACAAAACCATTAGGAAGAAACAGAAGGAAAACGTAAAAACATACATCCGCTGGTAATCTTTGCTTAAACAGGATTCGTTGTATCTGAAAGGAATTTTCGTAGCAACAAAAGGACAAAACAGTCAGTCGAAAGAATTCCAATAGTCGATTTTACGCGCAACGTTGTATGAAAAAACGTGGGAATATCTTTTTTCAGTAACTTTTTCCTGCCGAGTCGAAGATTCACGCGTTCTTCCGACGCGTAATTTTTATTTTAATTAAAACGATGGAACGTTATCGTCCATCCACGAGTATCGAGATTAAACAGGTTGGATTAGACGACAGTAGCAGGTTGCTAGGGTGGTCGGTTAATAGTCCTCGGAAACTATCGACGCGCAATACGGGGGTAGCCTACAGCCATTAAGAAAGCCCTTAACGAGGGTTACGTGGCCAGGACATAATGCGGAAACCCCCGTGGCGATTCTGTCGCTACCACCGGCCGTGTAATTCGCGCTGCGCATCTGCTTTCGGCTTAACCTGATTGGAAACCTCGGCGAATGCTCCTGCAGCAACTTGTTTCGTCGCTGCCAACGAGATTTCCCGTTTGGCCAACCTGGCCGTATGTTTCTTCCAGAATGGAGACGCGCATCGCGTTTCTTTCTTTTTTGGAAATTTCGAATGAGAGCGCCGTATGAGAACGTTTCGTTTATCTTCATCTCGAAGATTAGCACGTTTCAATCTGCCGTCGATAGCCGCGAGCGTTGAAATAACTGCGAGAAATTTAACGTTTTCTGTACGACTCTTCAACCATCGTTAAGGGGGTGTCGTGAATTAGAATGTTCTAAAACAGCGTCTTCTTGTGATTTTTTTTAGAAGGGAAAGAGAGGAACGAAGTTATTGAATTTTGAGGTGTGGTTTTATATATATTTAACGAATACAAAAACATTTTTGTTAAAGTAAAAGAAGCAATTATAACAGATTTCTAAGCCTATTTCATGGGCTGCGGTTTTCGATCGGTGGGAAAGATCCACCTCGTAATTCTTGACTGAAACAAAAAACCAAAAGAGAATTAAATTATTATATATTTTTCTTCTGGATGAACAAAAAAAGAGGCAGAAAATAGTGTGAAATTAAAAATTTTGGCTGGTTTAAAGAAAAAATGTGTTTTATAAACAGAAAAAATAAACTTTAAGGTGCTATAACAATTATTGAAATAAACTTTTTGACCAACTTTTTTAGTTCATCGAGAGGAAAAATATATAATTTAATCTTTTTTTGGTTCTTTGTTTCAGTCAAGAATTACGAGGTGGACCTTTCCACGCTGCTACGATGTCGAACTGTGTCGTTCTTTTCGTACTTCGTTTTCGTTTACTGCCCGTTGACTTTATTTTCCAGCGCGTAACTGTAATTTAACGTTAAGCCCCAAAATGTCGAAGCCCGTTATCGACGAACCGCGTAGTAAGCATCGTGTATAGCTTTTTTTCCATCGCAGCACGAATGCTTCCGATTATCGACCTATGGACCACGGTAAGCGAACGTCAACGATGATTTCGAAGATTCCAGGAAGACGATGAAACTTCGATGACGACGTTTTCAAGTCACTGGTTGAAAGTGATGCGAGATTAACCGCTGATGAGCAAAAACTGCGTTCCCCATAGCCACGGTAGAGCATTTGAAACGCATTGGGAGAAACAAACACAATGGGAATTTGGACAGCGGATGAATTATCGAAGGATAATAAGCAGCAGAGAAAAACAATATGCGATTCTTTGCTGACGAGGTATACAAACGAATCTTTATTCGTATGGTAACTAGCGATGAGAAATGGACCGTGTACGATGCATGCATTTCTTTCCAGCTCTCCCATTATTATTATTATTATTATTATCATTATAACGAAAAGAAGCACGTTACATCGTTCCCACTGATAACTGGCACGTTTCGCGTTAACCACGGTAGCTGGCAGAATTTCACTGGGAAATCAGAAATCAGAAAAAGAAAAATCAGAATCGCGACAAAGAAGAAAAAGCCGCTAGAAATAACGGGAGTGGAGTAGCGGGTGGTGCGTTGACGTAAATTCGAGGGGTGCCAGGGCACGTTCCTCGATGCAGAACGTGGAGTGTTGTGACGGTCCGGCTGGAACCTTCTCCCCTCTCGTTTCCTCCCTTTCTCGCTGTCGCTCTTCCTCTGTCTCCATTTCGAGCGAATGAATGGAATTAGTGAGGAGGCTAGCTGAATAATATCGCTCCTATCTGTGGGGGCTAGACCGGGAGCTGAAACGTATCAGTCCGGCGTATCTGCATAGACGACGAGGACGAGGACGACGGGCTGCGCGCTCATGCCCCGTCATAGGAAACCAGCTTTTCTCTCTGCCTTAATCCAACCTCTTGCTTCCTCCTCGTCGCGCTCGTCTTCTCTCTCCTCTCTGTCTCATTCTCTTTTCTCCCTGTTTCGCTGTTTCTCTCCCTTTCTAAACCGTATACGTATTTTCGGATTTTCAAACTTTTTCGAACACGTCCGCCGGTTTTTAGCCGAATAATATTCCTCGTTTCTTCTGCAGTGCTTTTCACCGTATTTTTTCTGTCCCCTTGGATACGCTGCAGGACTCGCTGTCGCCATGATCAAAGCACGCTCTTGCTGTTTGACGCAGGCCAACCCCGCAGACAGACACGCTTTGATCTGTTTGCAGAAACCAGCACCAATTTGCTTCTCTCTTGGACGAGGTGAAAAGAGCGGCCGTCGTCTTCCTTCCGCGCCAGTTCGTCCTCCTTTTCTCCTAATTAGACGGCCGCCGTGTGCCTGAGAAATTATTCTGTCTTCCGTTGTTGACCTCCCTTTTCCCTCGACGATGTAACCGGTTATATCTCGTCGCCAATTATAATTAATTCTAATTAATACAAGTCTCGTCGGAGGTCGAAGTCTGGAACGCCGGATCTCGGCCACCGATTTTCTCTGCCTTTCCTCGCGTTCCGTCCACTCGACAGCGGGAAATTCTCGTCGACTCGATGGATTTGCCAGACGTTCGGTCCAACAAACAGCTCGACGAGTGTTTTAACCCTTTGCACTCCGGAGCATTCTGCACGTTGGCTATCAGCTACTCAGCGCTACTTTGCGACAGAAACGTGTATTTAGAGACTCTCGTATTATTTAGTATAGTTTCGGAGCCAAGTAACGTATTATAATGATATTGGACTTGTATGAATTTTTTTATATGAATTTTTTATATAAATTTTTTGATAATTTTGTACGGTGTGATAAACCTTAAAACACTGGCCAATATACACTGCAGGCTGATTTGTGCGCGTTTGAGAATAAGAAGTCGTTTGACGCCTGCCACCAGGTGTTTTCCTGTCAGAACAAACGACGCAATCCCGTTTTCTTTGTCCCACATCGGCAATATGTAGTTTATTATCTGATCTATTGCCACGTTCTCTTCTGACACAAAACCCGCTGACATTTTTTATATATCTTAGCAATTTTACCATATTTTGATTTGATTTCTCGTGCCATTTCAAGAGAAAACTTCAGGGAAACATGCGTGTCTCAAAAAGTTGCGCTGAAATAACTTAATTCCTCGTAATCGCTAATAAACTTTAACGTCCCACGAGAGGGAACATCCGAGTGATATGGTAGAATTACGATGTCCCATGAGAGGGGACAGCGGAGTGCAATGGGTTAAGTTTAACCCTTTACGTTCGAACGACGTCACCTGTTTGGCCGTTTGATTCGACGCGGGAACTCGAACGGCGTGCAGGAAACAGTGCCTTTCACGAAAGTTACCATTTTAAGCTTCGTCCGTTAGCTAACGTGGCTAACATGGGATCAGTGAGAGCGAAGATGTGTTTGACTTTACATAGTTTAGAGGCCGAATCGATTATACGTGTCATAAATCGAAGGCTCGAACATAGCGCTAACAGCGACGAAGTTGCGTAGCTGTTTAGGAAGAGAGAAAAAGCGAAAGGAATAACAGCGACGAGATAAAACGACAAGTTTCTAATCAAAAATATAGCAGCGTTTTGCAAAATATGACACGTAGAAACGTTATTAACACTAGAACTACCACACCAGCCAAATTGATTGGTTTTACAATTTTATTTTCAAATTCCTACTTCATGTTATATTTGTTTTCCGAAATGATGTTATTAGACTTCCGCAACCATAACTAAAAGAATAATATAATTATAGTATCGTGAGCAAGAAGGCCTGATAGAAGTCGAACAAACTACAAAAAACAGTGTCTGTCCTTCAGTTGTCTGTTTACATGGAAAAAAAGCCTATGTGACCAAGGTCACCTAGTTTTTGCGGAGACAACCAGCAAGAGATTTTCCCCTGTCACAGTGTCATGTAAATTAGTGACTTAGATTATAAACAAAGGAAGGTTACGAAAAGAAAAAAAGGAACATTAGAGGAGAAGGACGAATTGGGGGTCAGAGAGTCGAGTCGAAGAGAGAGTGTGAGTCGAAGAGTCAGAGTTAGTCGAAGAGTCGAGTTGAGAAGTCGAGTTGCGAGAGTTGTTAGCGTTGTTGAGAGAGAAAGTTACGAATTAATTGTCGAGTTGTTTGAGTTAAAGTACGATTTTTCTATTTAGTTCAAGTTAAATAACCATCGTTTTCTGTCTAATTAATATCGGTACAGTCAATTCATTGTAAATAAATTGTAAATAGTTCGGAAAAAATTATAGATAATTTTCCCTGATACTGCATAATGAATTTTATTTTGTTTTTTATGTGATCAAACTGAAATTAATTTCGTATCAAGGCTACTTATACCAATACAAGTCAAAATGACTGGTACTTGTCAAAGTGTAAAAGGGTGCTGCAATCTGTTTATCGAACCCCGATTAACCAGTTTCTTCGTTTTGTACAACTTGCCAGACGTTTTTCAAATTTTTACCGTGTATCATTCGATATGACGATATCAGTTATCAGGAAAATCCCAGATCGATCGCTAAATCGCTACAAGCTGACGCTAGAAATGCCACAGCAGTTAAAATGGCTGGTTCTACAATTTTATAAATGTGTCAACCCTCGTTTGGGATCATGTGGATTAATAATAGCAAAAATATACTACATAACATGGAATTGCTTCTGTGAGAAAGTAATAAACCAATAAATATAAAAATATTCTATAATTACGTATTTTTTGAAGACTAGTCATTTTCACTAGTTTTTGTACAAATATCTTCGTGTTAACTATAGTTTTAGTGTTAACACTAGAACTACCAAATTAGTCAAATTGACTGGTTTTACAACTTTATTTTCAAATTCCAACTTCGTGTTATATTTGTTTTCCGCAATAATGTAGTGACTTTCGCAACGATAACTAAAAGAATAATATGATGAATTTTATTTTGTTTTCTATGTATTCAAACTGAAAATAACTTTGCATCGAGGCTACTTGTACCAATACCAGTCAAAATGTAAAATCCTGCAATCTGTTTATCGAACCCCGATTAACCAGTTTCTTCGTTTTGTACAACTTGCCAGACGTTTTTCAAATTTTTACCGTGTATCATTCGATATGACGATATCAGTTATCAGGAAAATTCCGGATAGATCGCTAGATCGCTAAAAGCTAACGCTACAAATGCCACAGCAGTTAAAACGACTGGTTCTACAATTTTATAAATGTGTGAACCCTCGTTTAGGGATCATGTGGATTAATAATAGCAAAAATATACTACATAACATGGAATTGCTTCTGTGAGAAAGTAATAAATCAATAACTATACAAATATTCTATTATTACGTATTTTTTAAAAACCAGTCATTTCACTGGTTTTGGTACAAGTAGGTTTGTGTTAACTACCGGTAGTTCTAGTGTTAAGTTTGACGTCCGATATCAAGTTCTCGATAACGTAATAACGAGACTACGGATTTTTATGCGTTTGCGAGAGATTCGACGATAGATAAGAAAAATACGCACGACGCGTATAATAAGCAGAAACGTACAAATAAATGGAAAATGCGACACTCGTTATACTATCTAGTAAATAAAACATTGTTTATCTAATTGTCATTTTTTCTCTTTTAGATATATTCGTAAAAATACGAGTTTGCGTAAAAATCCGCAGTCTGACAATAACGAATGGAATATCGAAATAAAATAGCGTAGCATCCGCCAAACGTATGATTTATTTTTCCTGTCAGCTGTAAAACGTTTCATCGACTTTCCATCGAAAAAAAAGTCTCCACTTGCCTACAACGAGAAGGTTAAAATTGGAGGAGTCGATTTCTCGGAAAGCAGCGATCCTCTTTCGAGGATCAACGCGTTCATCCACGACCAGGTGGCGGTTGACCGTGATTATATTTAAATCCTGCTATCGTTCGCGTTCGCCACATTAAAAATGCTAATATGCCGAGAAATTCCCGGCTCTGCCTGGCCAATGTTCGTGGACAAGAGAGCAATCAAAGGACATCCTGTTATCCCCCGGGGAACACCCATATTTAACGTAGGAAGACTCGGATCCGATCCATCGACAACCACACGAATCTCCGGATGCTTTCGCCTGATTCGGCTACCGTCCGACCACACCCTTTTTCCTTTTCTACGTCGCCCAGGAATCCTCCTTTCCGTTTTGCCTCCTCTGTCACGTACACGTTTAGTTTCGTGAGCCTCTTACGGGCCAGCGTTAAATTAGGAAACGCTTAATACCACCGTTCGAAGTATCTGACGAAAAGGCATTGTCGCGTTTCTTCGTTGCGTTACGTTGAAATGAACGCGTGGGAGTGGGCGAGCGTAAAATAAATTGCTGCAGTGACTTGCGTCCGTAAGGAAATCAGTCTGGCCAGGTGTCGAGATTGATTTCTAGTCGTGGAAGCCCCAGGACGTTTCCAGGCCTCCTACAGTTAACGATCGCGCTACCAGTCCCTCGGGATGCAAACCTATCCCAACACCGAACATAATCTACCAGTTACATCCTGCAGCTAGCGTCATCCTTCGTGACGATCATTCCATTCCGTTTTCCCCTGTCGTTATTTTCCTTTGGAATGCGACGAAGGTTTCTCGAGACTCAGATCGACTTGGTCGTAGTAAAGAAAATTCTGTGACCATGTGATTTTTGATGTTTTTTATGAATATAATTAAAAAAGAGAAAAATGGAACTTGGATGGAAGATCGTTTCGTCTATTAAATATCGTAAAAGCCAAACTATAGCGTGGATGCTTTACATATTTTTCCATATTATGTGCTCTCTGTGTATTTTGTCATTTGTGAATGATTCATAAATACATACAAGTTGGCGATTGTTGATATCGCTGCGAGCTTCGAGCGCTGATGATCTTCTTGCATGATCTCGTTTATTTATTTCCGGTTCTGTATTTTACGATATACGATATAACAAGCAGCAATTCAGCCTACCTGTTTTCCATACAAAATTCCGGAAACGTTCGGTGCTGGCCTTATATTTGATCGATATCCCGGCTATCGCTCGGAACTAATCTCCTTGATTCTCTGCTGGAGTGCACGTGACCGTTAAATTATTGTTTCATCCTTGTAACGTTCTCTAAATGCCAGTGCAACTCGATAGATCCGTACATTCTAACGAATTTTTATCGATCCTCTAAGTCTTAATCGCCTAAAGGTATTTTAAACTTGTCTTAGAATTTTTTGAGGGAAACAGATTTAGATCTCATTATCTTTAGATAGAATAGATCTTATACGTGAGATTCGAAAGCTGTTCGTTTAGAACAGACGAGAATACCAAAATCGTCGATTTCTTGCATGGGATTTCAAAGTCCAGCAGAACTTGGAAGGTTAATGATTAATTGAGTATTTATTGTTGGAAAGTCTGCAGCTGAAACGTTTCTCTCGTAGTTTCGAAAGCTCCGCTGTACCATCCGGACACGTTCAACAGCTTCACTCGTCTAAAATACCAGACACGTCGATATCTGTTGCTCGTCAAGAAACGAGCGGATGACCAAATCCTTAACATTAAACTTATCGGCGCGTTCAAATTGACCGCTCTCGGAACTTGTACACAAATTTAACCATATTTAAACTTTATTATATTACTTCATAATTTCTGACTTTTCATAAAACACGCATACAATATATTTTTCGATATTTAATTTTAGTTTTCTCTTTTATTTTCTGCGAAAAATTTGACTTTGGCTCGCTTACCGTGAGCGGTCATTTTTACCGCCTAACGAAATACGTTAGTTATTCTTAAAATAAATGCAATTAGTACAAAGAAAATGCTATATCAAGGTCAGACGACAAACAAAATCAGTAATAACAAATAAAAGCAGCTGTTACATCCGTAATCTTGTCATAAAACAATCCATCCCTCGATCAAGATAGCCACTAGCTGTCAAGACGTATCAACTCAGGCCCATAATAATTCTAAGGATCCGCCACAAAATTTAGTATTTTTACAGTCCATTGTTACAAATATTTTAAAAGTCGAGAAGTTTCTTAGGGTTATTGATCATTGCTATAAAACACGGGAAAAGCTTTCCCAATTCCACACTCGAGTAACCGTTGGTGGAGAACGATCAATATTTTCGTATAAATATCGCCGTCACAGATCATATTTTTACTTGCTATTGTCTTTTCCACTAGAATACATCTCGGTTTGTTAGTCAATTAGTCGACATTTAAACTTGTTATCTCTAAAACTCAGACAGAAAGCATCTCAGAGCGCTTTGTGTAAAGTTGTTATAAAAGGAAAAGTAAAGCATATCAAATTTGAGAATAATTTTGTATTCCGTACATGGTATTATTCTGTGATAAATATTTATCCTAGAAATGTCAAGACTTTTCAAAAAAAAATTATAAAGAAAGAAGAAGACTGTTCTGTGTGCGATGGACAAGAAACTCCAGCAACTGAAAACGGCATGGAAACACATGAAAAGCTATTTACAACCGAATCAGAGTTGAATATTATAAATAAGTATTTACGTAAGGGCAAAAAGGAAAGAAATTATCGTTGACAGCAGAGAGTGAAACTGGACCCCATGGAACAGTTTGGAAAGAAATAGATGCGAGTGCCAAACCTGGCAGGACATCAGTTCGTAATATTTTTAGGTATATGCTGAACTGTACATAATGAAAGGACAAGTAAAGACGGCATTTTATCTTATCATTGAGCATCGTATAAGGGATCATATAATAATTATATAATAAATAAGAAAAATGTACGGAAAAAGAAGCATTTAGAGTATTGGGGACTAAGAGGGAATTAGATGCAACAAAACTAGATGCATTTATTGCAGTGCTATATGCCCTCGGTGTATATCAGGCAAAAAATTTAGATGTCTCATATTTGTGGAATAAAATTTGGAGACCTGCATTCTTTTCAAAAACAACGAGCAGGAATGACTTTGCTGAAATTATGAGGTTTATACGATTTGATAAGAAGAGCGAAAGAAGTCAACGTTTGCGAACCAATAAATTTGCAATGGTATCTACGGTATGGGGCTAATTTATAGAGAATTCACAAAATTGTTATAAACCTGGTGCATACGTCACTTTTATATAAAGAATCGCGGGAAAAAGACCATGCAATAAAACTATCAACAAGTTCAAATTCATTACTACAAAAAATTTGTCGAGTAAAAAATTGTAAAGGTTAGAAAATTACGAAAATTTGTTTAAGACGCGGGAAATATTTATTCGGCAAATGTATATTTAATAATAAGATAATTTGTAAAAAATGCAGCGAAGTTGAATAAGATATATCTCTATATCACTAAAAGTGTAATTCTATTCAAGACTATAATTGAAATTAAACAAAAGTAAATTTGGACGAAATTTTATGAAAGTTCATCGTTTTATATACATTTAGTTATAAATTAACCATTATTTAAGTTAAGTCATAAAAACTATTACTTCTTTAATCACCGATCATTTTGACCGCACACGGTAGGTATAGATATACACGAAGTGTCGGTAGGTTCAATATTAAATGATAACACTCGTACGCGTCAATTGCTTTGTCGTAGTATACCAACTCGTAACGCTAAGTGTTATCGTGACAATATCGTCCAACAGCTCCTTCGACAAAAATGTAATTTAGTTACTAAATTCCAAATAGAATTTGTACTGGCAGTTAGAGCTTGTACTGCTTGAAACCTGCAGTATCTGTAGCAGGTCGATTTTTAATTCAAGATGCACGAGCAATACAGTTTTCCATCTTTCAACCCCACGATAAGCC
This sequence comes from Bombus soroeensis, assembly GCA_014737365.1. NCBI lineage: Eukaryota > Metazoa > Arthropoda > Insecta > Hymenoptera > Apidae > Bombus > Bombus soroeensis. The sequence goes on from JACXIL010000168.1 coordinate 426,024, forward strand.
GGACAATAGCCTCGACATAGACGTCTTTTTCTGGACGTGGCGGGAATTTGACGTTGGCACCAACAACCGCAAACAGATTCTCGGGGGTTTCTTCTTGCGTGACGCGCAGGATCGAGCCAGCAGGCACCTCCCGTCGATCCTTTTACACGAAGACACGTAGAATTTTGGTCGCCGCGACCCCCGACAATGGCTCCCGACAATGCCCGGCAAATTACGGCTGTTCTAGTCAAAATATGCCCCCCTCTTCGTCCCTCTGTCGTTTGGTTTCCCTCCGCGGTGTAATCGCGATCCAGCATCTACAGGCAGCGCGCACCGTGTGACCGCAAACTGCAGCTGTATTTTCGGTTATCGGTGATCGCCGATCTGCGGATTTTCGGTTTTTATGGGCGACACGCCGAGGGGGTGAGAAGCCGCCCCCTAGTCGGGGCGCGACCGTTTTCACTCCGCTTTTTACCGCTCGATACCGTCTCTCTTTTTCCTCCACAGTTTTCGCCTTTGCTTCGTTGTCCTAGAATTTTGCGCTATTTCTCCTCGCAGGATCGCCGGTCGATGATTTATCGGCAAATGTTCATCCCTCGCTTCGTGCGCGATGATCCTCCAATGTGCACGGTGGACAGAGTAGAGCCGAGCTTTTACTTTGCACGAAAGGGACGAACGGCACGTACGTTCGTACAAGCGAAACGACGCCAAATACACACGCGCGTATCGTAACAGACGAATGTGCGAACGTGTACGGATGAATGAGAATTTTAATATCTTGCAAATTGACGAATATAATCATCATCGATGTTTGCTTAGTACGAAGCGTCGTCCAGCGAGGAAACAGAAGCTCGCAAGTTCATTTGAGTAGGAAATATCCAACGAGCGTGTCATTACCTGCAGTGCGCTGAAGAGCGACCTTTCGCCTAATCTGAACCAACGATTCATCCGCTGCGTCGTGAATACTTCATCCTTCGTTTTCGTCATTTTCACCGATCTTCCGAAGAAAAACACTGTGAATTCCCGTTAATCTGGACTCCTGCTATGCGACGATTCGACGAACGTGAAGCGAGCCAGTTCGTCCGGTTTGTTCCAGCGTGTACCTACATAGAGAGAGAGAGAGAGATAGAGAGAGAGAGAGAGAGAGAGAGAGAGAGAGGAAGAGAGAGTCGCGAGAGCAGCGTTAGGCAGCTGTCGCCCATTCTCTGCCATTGTCGCGCGATGTTGTGAGTGTTCCCGAACACTGGAGAACACCCGGTATTGTCCTGCACCCGGAGATCCTACGATTACGCGGTCCCGATACGATCTCATCTGCATCCCTCCTTCTTCGTGCCTCCTCCTCCCCTCAGGCGTCTTGCTCCCTTCCTCTCTCCCTCTCACTCGTTCATTCTCTTTTCTTTTCTTCGTGGTCGCGGTTTGCGCCCGTGTACACCGAATCACGCGTCCATATTCACGTGGTGCGGCGGAACGAAGCTTCCGAGCTCGAATATCATTCGACGGGAATTTAGATGGCGAGATTGCTTCGACCCACGTTCAACCGGCACATCCTTATTAAGGATGGAAAATTTGACGAGGCTCGAGTTGGCTGTTCGTCGACGAATGGAAGCGGCATTGTCGAGACCACGGTCACGTCGCTGCTCCGGTTTCCTCTGTCCGCGCGTCTTCCTGGCGATTAAACGTGTTGGACAGAGCGGATCGATTCGAGCCACTCTCGCCCCTGTCGTGGAAAATGCATGGAAAGCTGGTGATTTCGAGAGGAGAAAAAGCGCCGGGATATTGAAAATAATATATACTTTTTTCCGCAGCGGGCTGTGGTCGTTGAAACAACGGGGGTGGGTATCGGTTCGCGATACCAATCCGATAAGTTATCGGCATTATGCAGCGGCTTATAAAAACTCGACTGTCGTCGAACGGGTGCGCGGAATTAATCTCGATCACGGCTTTTTTTTTTACTCTGCTGCGTGTTCACGCGCTCCTCTCTTTCCTTTCTTTTGTGCGTGTGTTTTTTTTTTTTTGTTCTGTTTTGTTTTTGCTGCCGTACGAACTAATACTGATTTATGGGCCGCGTTAATTCGAGATCATCTGCCGATTGTAAATATACGAAGTGTAAAAAATGTATTTTTGAAAAGCCCGCTAGATAACACGGAAACGGATTTATCTGATTTACAGCCGGCCAGGTACACGCGGTTCCGCGGCAACTTATTGTGAAATTTTTCCGCCGACTCGGCTGCCGCGCTGATTTATCCAACGCTCCTTACCATATTTATTTCTTCTGGCTGGAATTTAGGCGAATTTATGAAAGGAGGATGCGGTCAAGAAGTAACAGATTTATACACCTTCGGGTATCTGAAATTACGAAAGTATCAAAATTGTACGTACGATCGTTGGTTTCAAATACGATGACACAGTTGCAAGGAACGTAGATGCACGCGATATACGTTCGATTACGTTCAAATCGTTCAAATATGTTCAGTGCATTCTGCCTTGTTTCGCAGCTAAGCTATCGTACTATAATTAAAAAGCATATTTCATGGAATATTTGCATCGCCGTATTTTACTATAAGTTCTCGCGTTGTATCGTTAGTAATTGACAATTTGAGCGAGACATATCGGCAATCTGTGCGAATATCGAGTTACTTTTACGAAATAACGTTCGAATTTTTGCATTTCACGCGTTCGTTTCGGAGTTGAAACTCTATTTGATCCTCCGAAGTCGGAAAGTTGCAATTCGCCTAACTTCGCTGTTAGTCTTGTGCGCTTAACACATTGTTTACCTGCAATTTTACTGGGAATTTATCTCATGTCACCGGCTATTATTTCGTAATTGGACGTGGAAGTAAAACAATATAAATAAACTTCAACTTGTTTCCTATGATAAACAGTGTAATAATCACCTGCGTGTAATGGTACACAACAGCTCTTGCAAATATTTAATTTAACTTGAGTTTTCCTTTTGAACAGCATACTATACACGCTCTAGTCGCATTTGTTTTTCTCCCAGTGACTATTTTCTTTAATACTTTGCTACGTGGGTCATATACGACCCGTCACGGTTTCTTCTGTGACGCCACGGTGGTCGTCGGTGACCGGAGCGCTTCAACTTCTTACAATTGTAAAAATTGTATGAAAATTGACAGTCAGGGCATTTTGAATATAACCGATAAATAGAAGATACTTTGAAATAAAAAGTGCCCCATTGAACGATTAAACATTTTTATTAGAACACCAATAAAAAAAAAGAATAGAACAAATCTTGCATCTAACGGTACACTGTGTTAAAATACTTTAAACATAAATGTGGCTCATCGATACAATCTGGACAATAGATGGTCACCTTTTCGGTCCGATTCTTAGCAATTTTTTGATCCCAATCGTTTAATATTTTTTTTATACCACTCTCTGAAAAATTTTCGTGCCAAGTACGCTTGCCCTTCTTTCTTCTGCATTTCGTGTCGCAATCTTCGTCGAAAAAGTATATTTGACTGTTCTGGTGAATGGCACTGTGTAAGGTGCATTGCCAGTGCCATTCTAAAATCTGATACCTCGATTTTTGTTTTCGTTGCTCGTTTATAGAGTATCATCGCGTTTAAAATTGATGTATTTAAAAACAACTCTAAAGCTAATTTTGTATACCACTTGAGGGTTCTTCTATGTGTTGTAGAATATGCTATCATTTGATTTGATAAATCTACAGCACATTTTCCTCTCTTGTAATCTACCACTACCATTGGTTTATCGGAAACGTAATTTTTTTTACCTCTACCATTTTAGCCGAATGTCTCGTCGAAATCATAAAAATAATGCTAATACTGTTTACTAATATCTTCTACACGTTTCAACAATATATTCTGCACGTTTTGCTCACGACGAAATAACGAAAGCGAATGGTTTGTTGAAATAAACAAAGCCTTGTTACAATATGTCGCTATCAATTGTTACCCTGGCGCCACGTCACCAGTGACCATCGATAAGATAAACGGTCCATTGGGGAAGAATGATGTCTTACATCATCAATTTATTATTATTTTGCCATTATGTGCTTTCAATAATAAAAATACTCCCGTGGCGTCCTCAGCGAAACACGTGATTTCGGCGTGGCAGTCAAAGTGTTAAGACGTGGTCTCTTAGTTGCAGGTGCATCGTTATAAAGAGCTGTTTTAGAAATTCGACAAGTGTCAGGTGCAATGCTGCATTCCTTGGAATCAACAATTATCCATTCCCTAGCTACTTCCAGTAGAAATTTTCTGTATGTTGTTTTATTTTCTGGCAAATAGGTACAGTACATTTTACATGCATTGAACAATTTTGTGCACCACTTTACAAATTTTCATAAAATACTGCTATTCTATACGACGCTGATGAAAAAAGCGCATCAATGTGTTAATGATCGTGCTTTTACGATGCCTTAGGATTTACGGAACGATATTTCATAAATAAACTACGGACGTTTACGTTAAATTCATATTTCCAGGATCGCGAGCAAAGAAACGAGTAACCTACGTAGACGTTTGTTTCACCTGCTGTAATTTACCGTGGGTATAATTTTATTTTCCAAATCATTCGCATTCTGTACATTCAGCTGCCCTTAAATTTCTCATAAATGCATAAAAAACCGCGGTCTGTACTTGTTAGAATTTCATGTAAAATTCTTAGAGCGCTCGCGATTACCTTGCATCCGCTCGAGTCGTAAATCGACCGATCTCGAAAGCGGAGGATACGTCATTTCCACGTAAAGTAGACAATTTACAAGCGTCGTTGGTTGAGGCAACACCGTCGTTACCGTTAACGATGCAACTGGCCGGGCCGTTTAGGTCGAAAAGTCACCGATGCGTCGTTCAATCGGTTTCGGTCTGGGCCGTGCAGTCGACCAGGCGCCGCCTCTCATGGCGCCGTCGTAAAGTCGGTTCCGGAAAACCGGCAGCAGACCTCGGCCCGTTTTTGTCTCCCGTCGTTCCGATCGAAAACGCGCACAGCTTTGCCATTTTTTTCAAGATCGGCCAAGTTCGCGTCGACCTCAGAAACGCGGTTCGATCCTCGCGCTACCACCCACGATACCAGTGCACGTTCCATTTACGAGGGGCAAAGGGGAAGAAGATGAAGAAGCAACCGGAGGGCGTGTTCCGGGAACATGCGCAAAGGAAGCTGCATGCACGCGGTCGGCCGACGCGTGCATAACCAGACGATCCTAAGAAGCGCTGCTTGCTCCTGCTGAGAAAAAACACGGCCCTCCGCTTAACGCGCAATTGGCGTCGACCGAGCCGGAAAGAATCGCTGACAGGACGTCGATGAAGTGTCGCGTCTCGCTACGTCGTAATTAATTGCTGGAATCGAGATTCCCGTGGCGGATTCGCGGCACCGGGCGTCCTCTTTTCTCTTTTTGCCTGTTCTCGTGTTCCTGGAATTTCGGCCATCGAGAACGCATCGCGCTCGAATCCTTCGTTTCTTCTTTTCGGTGGAAACTCGCGATTCGAACTCGTTGCGCGACCAACGTGTTGAATGGGAGGTCGACTTAACAAAAAAAGAAAGAACAATACGTAATTTATTTGCTCGTAGCGACGCTTGGAATTTACGACACGGCGCTTAGAGCGCGCCATAAAGTTGTTGCAACGTACGTAGACTCGCTTGTCACGGCTGGCTCGCGCCGCTAATCGCTTCGCCGGCTTCTAATTGAGAACCGACAATGTGCGATCAGCTCGCCTCCAGTGTACGTGTATCGTCGTCGAATTATCGTGGCAATGTATCAGATGTATCTTATGCTTCACGCCGCGTCGCTTGAAGGAGACGATTAGATGCTGATTTCCAAATTGTCGCGAAAGTCGCCAGCGTGTTGCAGAAGTTGCGCCTGTTTGCACCGACTACGTTTCCTCGATGCGTTATCAAAAGTACATCGATGAATTGATACGTTGCCGCGATGATTCGACGACGATGATACGTTGCGTATACCTGTAGCTCATCGATAATCGCGTTGGTACACGTTTAGAGATCGCCTTTCGCTGTTGACACGAACGAAACCTAACGACAGGCGAATGCAAACTTCGCATTGTCGATATTTTCGTTCGTGCGCAGATTTCTGTCGTAATATCCTACATCGTTGAACTGGTCTTTACGTCAGCTACTGCCGAGTGAATTCAAAGATGCATAGTGTCACGTTTTATTTAGTTGCCGCATTCGCTAGCGTTAGCTGACGTTAATGCAACTGGCAATAAGTTCCACTTTCGGCTAACCTGCTATGTGCAGGAAAATAATTATCAAAATACAACGATTTATTTGAATTTTACTTGATTCCAATTTTGACAATTGACTGACAGGTTTTTCGGTTAACAAATGGTAACTCAGTTAACTCAGGTAGGCAGAATGATAAGTAACTCTTCGGTAGACGATTGGTAATTAGTCGGTTGACAAAATGATGATAACTGACTTTTCTGAGTCGTTACATTTATTTATAACTGTCGGAGATGAAAAGACATCGGGGTCATTCTTTTGAAAATGTTTGGCAAGATCCCCAATGTCTGTTCAAACTGCCTACTTTATTTGCAATTTAAATCGTCTTAATATGGTTATAAAAACGTATTTAGATAAATATAAAACATAGCTGGATAAATTTATCGCAAGTTATAGCTTCAAATACTGTAAACACGATTTCAAATAAATATTCTGGTTTAGAGGCATGAATTTTAGGTGTTTTTTTTTAGGTCTAGTAAAAAGAACAAATAATATTTTTACTATCCATTTCTTACGCGATATTTGTTAATGTTTAAGGAATACATGAAAAAGCGAAAAAATTAAAAATTCAGAAAGTTACAGGCTGATGACGTGGGCAAAAAATGGCGCGCGAAGTTTGTCACGATTGCAAGCTTACTAGTAATATAAGACAAAAAAAAAAAAGTATTATTAGTCTAGAGGAATACTGCTATCGTCCTAACTAACAAAAAGTTGCAAAAAATTTTTTTCGCAAAATTGCGGCTATCTGAAAAGAAGGTAGGTTTTTTACCACTTTCTTTTACCTTTTCAAATTTTTTAAAAATAGTAAAAATTAAAAATTTGTTATGATTCTTGTTACTACGATAAAGAAGTGTATAGAGAAGACTCGCACCAAATTTCAAGTAAATTAGTTCAATAGAACTTGAGATATCGTGCACACCAACTCGAAAAAAGTAGTTTTGAGAAAAACGCGTTTAAAGTTTCGGGCTAAGTTAGCCATCAATGGTACTTTATACGCACATTTTTTCAATCTGCGATTCCTGCTCCATACATTAAGCCTTCCTCTATTTCAAAAAAAGCATTTTCCGCACTTCTTTTTTTCAAACAAGCAGTTCTGGCCTCCTTTGAAGCGCTAAATTCTCGTATTTCTGAGCGCTCAATCCGGGTATTGTCACGTTTAACGACGAATGCATAAGCTTCTAAACCAATTGTTACTCCCATAAGAGTCATCATTTTTAAAATGGGAATTAAGCCTTCATTAAAAATGCAAACTGCTATAAAAGTTGCAATTTCAATAGTGTGTGTTCCGGCATGTATATGTTTGTTGCAAGAGTCCAAATCAATGAATTCAGAGATTCATTATTATTTTGAGTTTCTGAACCTAAACATCGAATCAGTAACACCTCTGACGATAAACTCTCGTAAATCGGCTTTATAATTTTCAATACGTCGTCACACAGAGGAGGATTTTCGTGATCGAATTCATGTATCTTCATGAGCAGCTTTTTGCCATTTACACCAGTCGAGCCGGTTTGGATGGCGCGTTTACAACAATTGAAATTTTGAAAAATCCTTTTAATGGCATATTCTTAAAGGTTCAAGCTTTGAAAATATGAAAAAAATCGATTTTTTCAAATTTCTAGACCAGAATATCCCCTTAAATTACCCTAATCTATTTTCAAAGAAATTACCAATTATTGCCTACGTAGTTTATCCAATGTACATATTATACATGCGCATATGACCGTTAGTTGATTAAAATATTTTGAATCACGGTTTGTTCTTGATTAGCTTTCCGCGTTACGGATATAAGGGCCCGGCACGTGACACATAATGCATTTAAAAAACCACAGACGACCTTTGCAAGACCCTGAAGATAACGTCAACCGGGGCATCTGCCGGTATCGTCATATTCGTCCCATCGAACTGTACAATGACATTTTTCCTGTCTTTCACAGTAGCAGACACATTTACGTCTTCCGTTTTACCTGGTTCAACCTGCACGTAAAGGAAAGTTTACCGATCGCTGTAGAATCGTCAGGCGCTTGCCGATCTGAAATCTACACGAGCGAACGATATCGACGATTGTTGTTCTGGTTCGGCGTTTCGCCACGATTTTTGTCGCGGACATTCGCACGACCGTTTACGAAATCTCGAAAGATTTCTGGCGATCGAATGAAATTTACGAGACGCGATTTCTCCTCGGTATTGAAGACCAGTTTCGATTCTCCTGTTCGTATTATCAAGGGCGACGCGCTGAGCGTGAAATTCCCTCATCGGCCAACCGCATCGATATTACGTAGGAAATGCAGCCTGCGTGATAACGCACCATGCACCGAGTTCGCTTACAAATTCAAATGGATCGTTGTTGGCGCGCTCGATCCTATGTATTTTAACACGTTCACGCCGGCGTGACCCACCGGCGGGTCACACGTGTCTGTTCCGTAGGGCGGCGGTGGGTCGCACATGTATTTCACAAAATAGGTAATACAAAATAGGTTTATATTATTTTATCTCAACATTATAAGCAGACATACAATAGTAAAAACATAACGATTCAATATTATAAACTTCGCACAATTATTTCCTTTTTTCATGCAATTTTTTAAAACATGTTAGAGTGCCGGCTGGCCCTTACAACCTTTTTCGCTTTTTTCGCGGCACACTCTCTACCTTTCACTCTAGAAATGCGTTTATAACATTCTTTGATGTTTTGATTCGCGCTATGAACGTTTCTTATAGGAAAATGTTCACAGAATTGCGTGCGATGGTCAGAATTCGCGTCAGACCTCCATTTTTTGAGAAAAATTGAGAAGAGTAGAAAATTAGGGCCAAAGCTGGTCCCGTCAGCTTTACTTAACATTTATAGATATATGCAAATTGATATTGCCAAACTATTGTATATCAATGTATTAGTTGAAGTCCACGGAATTCATTGAACTCAACAGGAATCGTATAGCTTTTGTAATTTTGCTATAAATTGAGGCCAAAGTTGAAAAATTGCGGTCCTGTCGGATAGTCTAACGTGACCCATCGCCGTCCCACGAAGCAGCCAGTGAATTTGGGCGCCGGTGTGAACGTGTTAATATCCTGCTCCGATCGCTTCTATCGGTGACAAGACGTGCGATCGACTTTTCACCAATCGACGACGGTAAAAAAGAAAGATTTATGGTAAATTTGTAGTAATACGATGGACGTACAATTGCACGGTGTAACGCGCAAACGACGCGGCCTCAGTTCGATGCTCGTAAATCTGGTATCAGAAACGCTTTAATTTCCAGTTATCACGCGGCGGCCATTGCAGCCGCAGACTTTATCAAAGAATAACGCGAAGCCTGGTCACTGTAACCCATAGTCGAACGAGACTTAAGCCCAGCAAATCGTTAAATCTCTGGCGCGCGGTAAAAAACGATGTACGCGGAACGAAGATCGTTCGTGGCCAAGTACGCCAGGTTGACGAAGACCGCGCGTGGGTGCTCGTAAATCAATTAACGGGCGAGTCGAGGCGTCTGCCGGGTCAAGATCGCGTTAATTAAATTCCACCAGCCTGATACGTTAATTCCTAGAGCTGACATCGAATCGGGACACTGGTCGGGCTTCGTAAGCACGGATTGCCAGCGATATTCGTCACTGGCGTGTCTTTCGTTCGAGGAATCGATCGACTCAAGGACGCAGGTAAGAAAAAGCGACTGCAAGACGCACGTGTGTCGCAGCAACACCTTCGATTATCGAACGTGCCATGGTTCGTCACTCTGACGAAGGTGTACTTGGCTGTGGCGCGAATTTTTGCATCGTGCACGTGAGTACGTGAAACAGGTAACCAATCCATAGTATCTCGAGGAATGAGTTTACTGTCGGACAGAAAGAGATAAGTTTGTGTTGAGGATTTGGGAAAAGAAATAGTTCAAAATTTACTTACAAGTTATTCAGCTCTACATGTACGTTACTCTCTGAAGGACTCGGCAACCTACTCGATCGCTTGTTTCTTTTCTTCCGATGATTCTAATTATTTCTGACGGTTTTTAAATATCTCCTAACCGCTTTTAATCGCTTTTGTCTCAGTATACATCGGTTGTACGGTATAAATGTATCGTCTACTTAACAGTTTGGGCAAATCGTTGATTGTCGTGAGACGTTTCAAGGTACAATTATGGTACAATTATGGTAACATACGCAAGATACACAATAATTTTGATAATCCGATTATATTCGTTATTTTCTATCGTAAATTGACTTCCGGTCTGACGTACGTAATTTTGTATTTCTACGTGTTTGACGTCTCAGTTTGATTCTCAGTTATCGGAGACAAACAAGTGCCTCGAACGTGGCTTTCGATGAGATTTTCGGAAATCCCTTGGTTTAAAAAATTCTTTATGGAACTTTGACGTTCGCGTTCCTTACGCAATACTCCGATCTTCCATATGCTCGGCTTCGTGACTGATGTCAGATTTAGCCTGTCAGCAGAATATGAAATTACGTAAGTAAATGGTATTTCAGACCGAGTCGATCTTCTGTCTGCTTCTTCTTATAAATAAATTCGAGCGATCAGTTTTACAGTTATTTAACGCCTGATAAGTTGTCATATGGAAAGTGGTGTAGGTTTATTTTCTTGGAAAAATTTACACGTACCTTGACGCGAATTTTTAGATTATTAATGATTTACGGTTTAAGCGTTGGAATATTTTTGTTTGTTCTAATCGGTCGAAATTTCGGTAATAAATGAAATTATGTTATGATGTTAAATGGAATAAATGAAACAGATGTGAGTACATTTTCCTCAGTTTCGAAATGTTCAAGCGTTCGCGTTTCCATCGACCGAAAAGTCCTGACAAGGTCTACTTAACTCGCCCACGTCTTTGTTTAAGTAAACGTGAATTCATTACACAAATAGTTTTTTCGACGATTAACTAGACCAATATCTGTTTTCAGGGACGCGAACAGACTTACACGCTACTTTCGAAATTAGTGAGCAGCATTCATTAAATTTTAATCGCTAAAAATCTACGTTTTACGCTTCAATCCACTTTCGTTTATAAATAAGAGCGGAAGAAGCAAAACACTGTTACTAAATTTCAATTTGACCTGTTTTCGATTATTGGCATCCGACTGTTTCCACAGACTATACAAATTATGGGAAATGGACTTGCGTCGCTTTCAAAATAAACCATTCTGCAATGTTATTTGTTATGGAAATTTCAGTCGATTAAAACAGAAGAATATTCTAAGATTTAAATCGCAAATAAAATTGCGAATAGAAAATTGACATTTTTTTCACATGGTTTGCACTAATTTTAGGACAAAACAGATAGATAAATGTTCTTCTTTTACCGACGTATTTAACGTAGCAACTGATTTTTCTCTTTCTTTGTAACAGCAGGTTAATGGTCGTAAATTGGTAAAGAAGTAAAATCCTCCAATGCCATTTATTATGGAAATTTCAGTCGATTAAAGCAGAAGAATATTCTAAGATTCAAATTGCAAATGAAATTATGAATAGAAAGTTGACATATTTTTCATTTTTTGGTTTACAGCCAATTTTAGGATAAATCCATATCGCGGTTTCTTGTTTCTTCTTTTACCGACGTGTTTAACGTAGCAACTGATTTATCTCTTTGTTTGTAACAGCGGGCTAATGGTCGTAAATTGGTAAAAAAGTAAAATTCTACAATGCCATTTATTATGGAAATTTCAGTCGATTAAAGCAGAAGAATATTCTAAGATTCAAATCGCAAATGAAATTATGAATAGAAAGTTGACATATTTTTCATTTTTTGGTCTACAGTCAATTTTGGGATAAACCCATATCGCGGTTTCTTGTTTCTTCTTTTAACAACGTGTTTAACGTAGCAACTGATTTTTCTCTTTCTTTGTAACAGCAAGCTAATGGTCGTAAATTGGTAAAGAAGTAAAATCCTCCAATGCCATTTATTATGGAAATTTCAGTCGATTAAAGCAGACGAATATTCTAAGATTTAAATCGCAAATGAAATTATGAATAGAAAGTTTACATATTTTTCATTTTTTGGTTTACAGGCAATTTTAGGATAAATCCATATCGCGGATTCTTATTTCTTCTTTTACCGACGTATTTAACGTAGCAACTGATTTTTCTCTTTCTTTGTAACAGCAGGCTAATGCACGTAAATTAGTAAATAAGTAAAATAAATAGATAAAGCAAGGACGGCAGTAGCTCGGTTTGTAAACGATTACCATCATCGGGTCGTTAACGCAATTTGTTCGGTGCTCCATCGAAACAGAAAAAGAAAGAGGCTAGGTAGTCAGGTGCCAACTGGCAAATCTGGCCGGGCTCCCTTTCGACGTTGAAAATCCGCTCTACTTTCAGGTAACGGGCCCGGATTTGACCGCGATTAAAGAGGCTGATCGTGCTGCTTTAAGATGCACTCAGTGTTTTCCCAAATCTACTATTTACCCATAGTTTCCATGGATCAAAACAATAGAGAGATTAAGGAGCACCTCGAGTCTCGGTACTTTTGTAACTTTCGAATCTCGTCACATCTTCGCCACAGTAAATGGTTCACTTACGCCAAAAGTATCTGACAAAAGTATTCGTACATTTTGTATAGTAAATTGTCAAGCGCGTAAAATATTTTCATATTTCGTTGCCACTGCTATCAGACTATTGTATTGGCGAAATTTAAATTCAGTTTGAAGATATATGTGCAAGTTGCAAGATGTTTGCTGTAAATTTATATGCAGACTGAGTCACTTAAAAGTTTCAGCTGAAATATTTTCAATAATTATTTATCGTTAATTGTATAGGAAAATGTTTCAGGTGAGAGTTGAATGGCTTCGGTTAGTTCGTCTATGGATAAAGATTACGCGAAGTACAGTCTTTAAATATATCGATCGAAGAAATTTGAGATTCTCTGCAGAAAATGATCAACCTACTGAGGTTGAAAAATTATTTGTTTGGTAGATATTTTGATTTTTAGTTTGTACAATTTATCGTACGAAAGGCAAGGGGAACAAATGTAAAATTAATGTCTCGTGTCTTTCCTGGTCGATTCCATTGAAAAAAGGGAAGGTACCCTCCGCGTGACCTTTGCGCGCACACCTATGCAACTAACGTCGTTACGTGGAAACGTGCCCCCCCTGAAGCCATTCAACTTTTATTCGAAACATTGTCCCATGATAAATGATAGCATTGGAAACATTTCGGACCACGACTCTTAGATGACTCAGCCTGTATAGTAAAAAATTAGTATACAATACGAATAGACTCGCGTTAAGCATGTAATTTTAAAACGACCTCACTGAATATCGAGACGTCTTAATGTCAACGTAGATGATCGCTCGTTTAAACACTTGGCGATCTCTGCAGAATATTCAGAGCGTTGCGTAGCATCGGTGTGAATTTTATAAATGTGAAAAGTGTCGGGAAATGTATCAACGAGTTACTAGATATTTAGTGCAACGTGTTTTTATTTAATTAGGTGTGTTGCAGAAAACATTTTGGAATTTCATTAGTATTGTACTGACATTCAACTCTCAATCGTGGTAAAATGGTAAAATGGTAGAACATCAATATTGGTAAAATGTGAAACGTGTCGGGAAATGTACAGACGAGTTACTAGATATTTAGTACAACGTGTTTTTATTTAATTAGGTGTGTTGCAGGAAACATTTTGGAATTTCATTAGTATTGTACTGGCATTCAACTCTCAATCGTGGTAAAACGGTAAAATGGTAAAATGGTAGAACATCAATATTGGTAAAATGGTAGAACATCAATATTGGTAAAATGGTAGAACATCAATATTGGTAAAATGGTAGAATATCAATATTGGTAAAATGTGAAACGTGTCGGGAAATGTACAGACGAGTTACTAGATATTTAGTACAACGTGTTAGGTGTGTTGCACGAAACATTTTGGAATTTCATTATTATCGCAATGACATTCCACTATCAATCGTGGTAAAACGGTAAAGTGGTAACGTCAATATTGGTAAAATGTGAAACGAGTGGCAAAGTATATAAACGAGTTACTAGACACGTTTAGTACAAATATGTACATGCACAGCTACATACACAAGTGTTTCGTAGTCTCTTGAGGATCCGCCTTGGCGATGGATTTTCCAGAAGGAAACAATTGAAAAAATTCCTGTAAACGCAACGCCCAATTTGACCTTGTTTTCCAGTTATAGTTTCTTCTTTAACGAACTACAGTCGGTCACAAAGGCATATTCATACGGCCTTTAAAACGGAATAACTTTTCAAAAATCGGATCAAACGGTTGGATCGAACGATTTCTGGTTTTTTAGCCAGAAAGACTAGCTCATTGAATAACGCGCAAAAGATATTTAGAGGAAATTGAAATTGATAGAAACGACGACGAAAATAGCAAATATCAGCTTGTACGACTTTCTTACTTGTTTAAAAATCGAATACTTTTGGGACTGACTGTATATCCGCATACTTTCGCAGGACGTGTCGAAAATGACCTCCTTAGATCCCAGCACTAACCTGGAGACGTTTTACCATCGACCGTCTTACCCTTTTCATTCCTCAGGGTATTATCCTAATTTCCTGAAAGCCCTGTACAATTCTTTCGAAAGGTACCTCCACCCTATTAACGAGCAAATTATTGCAACTTGAAATTTCGTATAACTCTAAAACAAAGTCGAATAGGACATACGTTCATTTTCTTTCTACTTATGTTACTTCTTATTATTTAAATGTCATTACGATATTAATGAAATTCCAAAATATTTCCTGCAACACGCTTAAAATATTGCACTAAATATCTAGAAACTCGTCGATACATTTCCCGACACGTTTCACATTTTACCAATATTGATATTTTACCATTTTGCCATTTTACCACGATTGAGAATTGAATGTCGGTACAATACTAATGAAATTCCAAAATGTTTCCTGCAACACGCTTAACATATTGCACTAAATATCTAGAAACTCGTCGATACATTTCCCGACACGTTTCACATTTTACCAATATTGATGTTTTACCATTTTATCATTTTACCACGATTGAGAATTGAATGTCGGTACAATACTAATGAAATTCCAAAATTTTTCCTGCAACACACCTAACATATTGCACTAAATATCTAGAAACTCGTCGATACATTTCCCGACACGTTTCACATTTTACCGATATTTTTGTTTTACCATTTTGCCATTTTACTACGATTGAGAATTGAATGTCGGTACAATACTAATGAAATTCCAAAATGTTTCCTGCAACACGCTTAACATATTGCACTAAATATCTAGAAACTCGTCGATACATTTCCCGACACGTTTCACATTTTACCATTTTACTACGATTGTGAATTGAATGTCGGTACAATACTAATGAAATTTCAAAATGTTTCCTGCAACACACCTATCTAAATAAAAACACGTTGTACTAAATATCTAGTAACTCGTCTGTACATTTCCCGGCACGTTTCACGTTACCACTTTACCATTTTACCACGATTGATAGTCGAATATCTTTTTATTACGATACTAATGAAATGCGTACAACGCACGCAACATGTTCGTAAAAGGCGTGCACAAGTGTACGAATACTTTGACGAACCGCTATATTTACCAAGGTTTTACATTTACCTTGGAAGATGGAGATGGAGCGATCGTTTAAAACCTACCGGTCCCACATGCGGAGAAAGCTGGTCGCGCAGGACATTTGAACGGTGTATTCGCCACGATTACCACATAGGGGTTGGTCGTGTGAGGCCGAGGGAAATGGAAGGACCGAATAGGAGGAGAGCTACGTGACGCAGACGTCACATTAGATTTGGAGAGCAAACGTGCGTGCTCACAAACGTATCTCGCGATAATCTCGCCCTCTGTCTCTCTTTTCAACCCTCTCCACCCTTTGCTTTTCGGCGACCGCGGCCTCAGATACCGCTGCAGATAATCTCGATCTACGCCAAACACCGCGACCGGGCTAAACCCTTGCTCTGTCGGATAATATAGATAGCATTCAACGAATCGTGTTTCTCCTTCTCGCGCTTCGCTCCACCGTGTCCCTTTGATTTCGTCCCCGTTTCCAGACCTGTTCGTCTTCCTCCATCCGTGTCCGTTTGTTCCCTCGATGAAACGAACGTCCCATGGCAATGCACGTGGCTATACCGGAAGCCTGTTTCCTCCGCGTTTAACAAATTAACGAATTTCAATTTCCACAAATCCAGCACAAGCTTCGGGGTTAGAAAAGAAGAAGAAGAAAAAAAGAAAAAAGGAACGTCCACGCGTAAGTTGGAGAAGCGCGAGCAAAGAGAAGAAGAAAAAGAAAGGAAGAGTAGAAAAAAGGATGAAACGAGGAGGAAAAAAAAAGAACAGGAATACGTTGCATCGAGGGTGCATCTACGGTACGAATCTGCCGGTTCACGGACCGTGCACCGGCCTCCTCTATATAATTATTCTCGATGCAGGATACACATATCTTTATAAGGAAGGGCTCGCGTGCACGGCTCAGTATCCAACACGGTATCTTTATAGCTTATTGCAACGCTTTGGGCAATTTCGTGATCGACGGGAGGGGTGGAAGCGCGGCGCGATAACAGGATGCAACTGCAGGCTCCACGGAGGTTTTCTTTTCGCGGATATCTAGCCGCCAAACGAGCCGGGCACCGTGCCTTTTTCGTACCTCCACGACGTTCCTAGCGATGGCTACACTTAGATAGCTCTCTCTCTCTCTCTCTCTCTCTTTCTCTCTATTCGACTATCTCCGCAAATTCAATCCGCTTTAAAATGCAGATTACGATCCAAAAGTAAGGAGAGGGATCGATTCGTTAACGAAGACGGCGCGGCTGACGGTTTCCGCTTAGGAGGAAATTGCGAGCATAAGTCGATGATATTCAAACGATCCTGCAGGCACGTAATAATATCGAATATCGTTTGCTCGCAGATGCCGATCACGGAGCCGTGATACCTCGACCATGCAGGTGCATTCAGCCCGATTCGGGGACACCTGAGCCGCAACGGTGAGTCTCTCGTCCTCCTCTTTTGCTTTCGCTTATCTATACCGCCGCGTCGAATCCAGTTTAATCGAGGCGACACGCGTTGCTTTATGCTAATGCGGCCTGCTAGCGCGCAACTCGCGCCGTAGCGTTTCCCTCGCCAAGAAGGAGGAAAAGTGTCGCGTCTCGAATAACAGACATCGTGCACGGTGATTCGTGTCGTCACACAGCAATTAGTCGGTTTGGCAATCGCACAGGAAGACACGCAGCTCCCCTGACGCTTACTTCCTGCTCGGTTCTAATTACCGCGCGCGTGGCTGAGCGTTTTTCAAATTGACGAGCCATGGTCAAGCGTATTTCCGCATTTCCGCTAGGCTAAGCGAGTCGTTCGCGTCTACGCTGCATTTCGTTACCGCGCTAAGCTCTCGGAAAACCTGACGAAATTTCGGGACGCGGTGCGGTCTTCATCGTTGTTCCAGTCCCGTGTTATTCCAACTTTGACGCAAGTATGTTTCTTAACACGGAGAGAAGAGTAACTATTGCGGAAGCAGTTGATCGAATTTTCAATCGATTAAGTAATTAATGAAACCTCGGTACATGTACGATGCTATTAATGTCGTTAGCGTTAGTTGACGCTAATGCAACTGGCAATAAATTCCACTTTCGGCTAACCTGCTGTGTGCAGGAATACTGGCACGGCAGAGGGTTAAAGTTGTTCGAAAATAATTACCAAAATATAGCGATTTATTTAAATGTTACTTGGTTCTAATATTGACAATTGACTGACAGACTCTTCGGTTAACAAATGGTAATTTAACTCAGGTAGACAAAATGATAACTAACTCTTCGGTAGACGATTGGAAATTACTCGGTTGACAAAATGATGATAGCTGACTTCTCTGAGTCGTTACATTTATTTATATCTGTCGGAGAAGGAAAGAAATCAGGGTCTTGAAAATGTTTGGCATGATTCCCAATATTTGTTCAAACTGTCGACTTTGTTTACAATTTAAATTGTCTTAATATCGTTATAAAGACGTAGTTAGATAAATATAAACACATAGCTGGATAAATTCATCGCAAGTTATAGCTTCAAGTTATCACTTCAAATATTGTAAACACGGTTTCAAATAAACATTTTAAATTATCTTAATCTGTTTTCAAAGAAATTACCAATTATTGCTTACGTAGTTTATCGAATATACATATTATACATGAGCATATGACTGTTAGTTTATTAAAATATTTTGAATCACAGGTTGTTCTTGATTGATGATCTGACAATTACGTCGTCCGAAAAGACTGTTTCGTTTTATACGGAAATAATAGACGCACAATGTTTTTCGTTTTAAATTATTTCATCGAATTACGTATGATCCATTTTGTAAAGATTACAACGTTCCACAGATTAGGTTTCATGTTTGTAGAAATATGCGTCTTTGCAAAAGACGTGTTTGTAAAAGAAAGACACTTTTCGGACAATCTAATAATCGTCAACATGTTTTTGTAATTTTGTTATGCAATTAAGGAATACTAATAGAACTTTCCCTGTTATCCGTTTGACTGAGGTTTCACCGCGCTTATGGGAGTTTTTGCTGCGTTATACCTCTCCACTTACACGCTTAATGGGGTGTCGTGAATTAGAATGTTCTAAAACAGCGTCTTTTGTGATTTTATTTAGAAGGGAAAGAAAGAAATGAAGTTATCGAATTTTGAGGTATGGTTCTATATATATTTAACGAATACAAAAAAATTTTTTTGAAAGTAAAAGAAAGAATTATAACAGATTTCTAAGCCTATTTCCTGGGCTGCAATCTTCAATCGGAGGGAAGAATCCACCTCGTAATTCTTGACTGAAACAAAAAACCAAAGAAGAATTAAATTGTTATATATTTTTCTTCTGGGTGATCTAAACAACGGCAGAATAAAATGCGAAATTAAAAATTTTGGCGGGTTTAAAAAAAAAATGCTCTTTTTAAAATAAACTTCAAGGTGCTATAACAATTATTTAAATAAACTTTTTCTCTGCCTTTGCTTAGTTCACGCAGAAGAAAAATATATAATAATTTAACAATAAATACCTTTATTTAAAAATCACAAAAAAGCTGTTTTGGGACATTCTAATTCAGGACAACCCCTTAAGAGATTTTTCAAAGTTTCCCGAAATTAAGAGTCCGCTTGCAACTCTACGAAGAGACGAATCGTTGCGAAATTTATTATTCTTCACTCGTTCCGATACATCAGATGCATCGCTTACTATTGAAATTATGAAACGAAACGGATCCGGTTCGAAGAGAAACTGTTGACAGAAACCTCAAGATATACAGCGCATTTTGTAGTTAAAGTAACACCGTGTCATCTTTTTTACCACAATCCGAACAAAAAGGACGAAAGAGGGAGGAGAATGGAAAGAAAGCTGGATTCCGGTGGAAGGTTCATCGCGAGGAACGCGTTATCCCGTGACAGGATCGCGAAATCCTGCGTGCAAGAGCTTTTAGAGCAAGGACACATTGTCTCAGGTATTGTGGAGAATGGAAGTGGGCGGCTCCACTTTTCTCCGGTTAAAACTCAAGTATCCCGAGATGTGCACACCCGCTGTGAGGGATTCTGCTTAATCCTTGGCAACAAAAAGAGTTGGCGCCGATATGACGAGAGCCGCGTAATACAAGCGCATTGTTGCTAACCTGTTTCCACAATGTCCGGTCGCGTTAAGCTCCGTAAACATCGATGCCTTCCAACTCCACCTATCTTCCTCTTGCACGTTGCGATTTTCCGTTTTCCTCCGTCCGGTGTCGTGTTCTCTTAACCGCCTTTGCCCCGATCCTCTCCACTTTTGCCTTGATAAGGGCCGAGATAATATCCGATGCTACAACGGCTAAGCTGTCAAACACGCGTAGTGTTTTCAAAGACGAGGGAAAACGCTCGTCTTTCATCACGATATTCCAGTGGGAGAAAGAGATTTCGTTGAAAGGTAGGTGCCGGAGGAGTCGTCGCAAAAGATGTCGAAGATCCTGCGATCTCGCGACAGGATAACACCGTTATGTAGGCTGGTCCTAAAATAGTCTAAAGCCGCATCTCCACCGAGGCGACGACGAGAATCTGTGTGTTGCTGTTTTATGTTCCGCGAGAAGGTCGAACGTTTCTCCAAGTTTCTTCGTGTTTTCGTTGTCGGCAACGAACTATTCCCGTTCCAAAAGTGGAAAATTATTATCGTTGCTAGGAAAAACAACGGGGCCTTGACTTTGCGTTGATGTTCTAGGTCCGCGTTTGACAGACCTGCAGAGTTTCGAAGATGTCCATCCGTTAACAAATTGTGCTGTTTCGCATACGCGAGAACCTCTGACGATCTAAATTTGTCGAAACTCGCACTTCGCGGTTCTTCTTACGTCGTTGATAACGAAAAGAGCAAACACCGCAGGTGCAAGGAGCAAGTTTTTCTTCGGTCGTCCTGAGCAACTGACTCGAGCGTGGATAACCTGTCGCTGGAAACAAACGTAGTCCGGGAATGGAAAGAAAATGCAAACGCTCGTGGGATTGCGTTGCTTCAGCGTGGACGAAACGATTTCACGAATTGTCGTTTGTCGAAAGTGTTTCTGCGGCGAGCAGAGGCGACAAAAAGTTGCTGGGCTGTTGATTCGGTAGAGACACGGCTTAAGCCGCGTTCTTCTTCTCGTCCCGCAACAAGAAACAAATTCGCCGACAAGAAGTAAATTCAGTCTCCTGCAGCGATAAAAAATGCACGCGGTGGATCCGCGTGTCGCAGGAAAAAGCGGTGCGGGGGTGGGAAACAAATCCTTGAACGCGATTTCATTAAAACGACCCACGAGTCTGCCAGCGACTAAAAGGGAGGAAAGAGAAGGAGCGAGGGAGAGAAAAAGAAGGAAGACGACTCGCAGCGAGAGAAACGTTCGCCGCGAGTTGTACAATTACCGCTGATCGAATTCAGCCACCGCCGCGAACGAGGGAGCGTAGTGGAGCGTGCAGGCCGCAATCGGCGAACGCTTAATGGAGACATCGGTTATCCGTGTCTATTCTCTTTGTACTTCCAATTACCCCTTCCCACGCGTCCAGTCACGTTCCTGTCCCCACATACGGGATGCGCGTTTCTCTGTCGGACCGGTAGGGGTTGCCGCGACGAGAGGGCCACAGATAGACTCGACTATCTGGCGTGTACCCCTTCGTGGTACGCGAGTCGTGGAAAAAAGAACCGCCTGAACAGCGGCGGAAGACGAGGGGACGAGCCGAAGGGATGGAACAGCGTGGAGGATGCGACGAGGCAGCCAGCCGGCACTCGATGGAAGGGGGTTGGCAATGGTGAGAGGCAAAACGGAGAGGAATTAGAGGGAAATTTAGTGGTGGATGAAAATGGAAACTTACAAAATCGAAAGGAAGCCTGCGAATGAACGGGAGGATGAGGCGCGCTGGAAATGGCAGGATGGCCGGGGGGAGAGAGGCAGCCTGCAAGTAGAAGAGTGCAGGCTCGTTTAATTTTGCGGTTTAATTATTTTCTAAATTAAAGCCGGTGCAGCGGCGCGTGCAGGTGCGATCCACGGATGCGACCGCCGGTGTTTGCTCGCGCGCGCGCGCGCGCGCACACACACACACACACACACATAGAGCCACGGACAGAGACATAGACGGAGACAGAGAAACGAGCAACCCCCACGCACCGGCCGCGTTTTTATATTCCTTGCAGAGATACGCCAGGAAGCCTGTCCAGGAAGCCGCGAAGGGGTGAGTCCGGTGGCCTCGTTGGGGGACGCTTTGAATGTGAAATACGGGCAGCCAAGGGGGTGGGATGGTGTGTCGGGGGTTGATCGTGTGCTCGTTCGTTCACCGGCTCGGCGGCAATGGAGGTTGCCAGGGAAAAAGGAGAGCGTGGAGTAAAAATGTAAAATGCGACTCGCCTCCGGCTTCCTCCTACGTGTGCGCGCTCTCCACGACCACCTCGGGGCACCCATTCGTGTCCCGACACCCTCCGGTTCTCTCTACGACCTCGCGTCGTCTTGTTTCTTTTTTCCCCGCCCGGGTCAACAGAGGACGGTTCTCTTTTCAAGTTTAATACGCTGCTATCCGCGATCCTCGCCAGTTTATCGTTGCATCGAATGGTCGTCGAGTGGAGCTCCATAGACAAATTTTTCCACCGGTCTAATTATTTAATTAAAATGGTGGGGTAGGACCGCCGGTGGATGGAATAAAATAATGGAATCGTTATCTTCGTTTAAAATATTTCACGCAGGAGAATGACTGCCGGTCGGGCAATAGGATATATTGCCAGTATTTGTACGCATATCCCGCAGGCTCCTCGTAAAAATGTCTTTCCGGTCGCGTCCTCCTGCCAAAGTATACGAGTTCGATATATCTGGTGGCTGATAACGCCGATATCTCTGATATACATATATCGGTGCCTGTATATGGCCGCCGTCCTGGCTGCCATCCTCTCCAGAACTTCTCCTGCTGCTGCTCGTATATTTCCGGCAACGGCGGACGAATTAAAAACAACAAAAAGCCAGGGAAATTCCCATAAAGTTTCCAGCTCCGAACGAAACGTTCGACGAAATCTCAACGACGTACGGACAAAAAATGGAAAGATTATTTATACGCCGTCGAGCAGCTCCATTCGACCACGATGAACGGCTAGAAGAAGAAGAAGAAGAAGAAAAAGAAGAGCAGGATAACGATATCGATTCGCGTTGAATTCCGGAGAAAATTAAAAGTCTCTGACAAATTTTATCGCGCGGAATTAGCCGCGAGATAAACCTCCCCGACGAGGCTCAGATCAGACGCTATTTGAATTCTTCGTGGTTCGTCGCTTGTCTTGAAACCCGAGTTTATCGTGCGAGCCCCCGAGAAAATATCGCGCTGTCGGATGAGTCTTAAACCCTTTCAAGCTCGCGTTTTTGCTCAGATACAACAGAAATCCTACGCTCTAAGAGAACAACAATGTCGTTAGACGGCAGACGATTGTTCAACAATTCCGTTGAATATATTGCGGTGCATGTTTGATTCAACGCTAGAAGCAGGTAGCTGAGAGGTGCAAAATGACCAATTTGTAATCTTCCGTGGAAATTTAATCGACATACGTTTTCTAGGACGTTGCTATACGTTGCTGTTTCATACGAGCGCTGTTGAAGCAACTACTTCAAGAAAAACATATTTATTTATGTACATCCGTGACCTGCAGACTGCTATTACGCAGAAATATTTTAAATAAGGAGCGGTGCATATTATTGTGCCCTTGAATATTCATTATGTTTTAGGTTGCAAGGTCTAGGAACAAAGGAACTAATAAACAAATTTCTGTTTATGTTCCCTGTAGCCTCTAGCCAAAGCCGTAAGCTCAACTTTTTTGGTAATGTCCTTTTGCTATAAATATAAGGACGTGCTCCTTATCATTGCATTGTCTAGTAACACTAAGAGAGTAAGGATCTGAATCAGTATAAACTTATACAATATACTTATACCTTTAATTATTATAATTTAATTATTATATAATTTTATGTGCTAGACTAGATTGACCGCGTTGTAGTGCTACGTGTATGTGAATATGAGTGTGTAGAAGTATGTGTATGCACGGCGTCTCGAAAACAAAGGAATATTAACTGTTCAGTTAATAGTCTGATGTGGAAGAAGGTGAGAAAAGATATTGCTGAGACGCGTGCAAGTGTGTATCGATGAATATCTTTGCAATCGTTTATCGAATAAATATAGAACTATTTTAATATAAATTCCAAGTGTAAACTTAGCGTTGCTATACCATTATTTCGGCAATTCAGATCCAAAATTATCAACAATTTCACTATACTTTTCTATTACAAATTCATCCACTCGTTCTTCCATCAGTCAGCCTCAACCTCAACAAGATACTCCTTCCACTTTGATCTCTTTTACGCGGTTCGTATCACAGTCCTTGTATCGTTAATCGTGCACCGTCACAAGGTGTTGGAACAAAGTTTATAATTCTAAAGCCAAAAAGAAAGAAAAAAGATGGAAGACTTAGCAGAGTAACTTTACGAGAACGTAGGAAATCAGCCTGCCTCGCTGCTCCTACGCTGACCAAGTAACTAGCAACGTTCTTTTTCCGTGGTTAATAGCAGGTGTCTGTCGGAGAGACAGCCCGTTTGCGAAAATAAAGCGTACACCGGTGCGGGACCGCGGTGTCGTCGTGGGGACGCGAGGTTCTTGAGTTTTCAGAGGGAAAGCTCTAAGCACCGAGAGGAAAACGCGAGAGACCACTCGTTACTTTTCCATCAGGCAGATAAGTGAGAGGGCGGGGACGGAGAAGGTGTATTTTTTCACCCCTTTCTTGCAATAAATCTGGTCGCGGGGAATTAGTTTCGAGATAAAGTATAATATCGGGCCCTCGCCGGGTGACGTCAGAGGCTGCTCCCCAGTATTTATGGCCGCGATAGTGTCAGTCCTGTGCGCTCCAGCACCAGTAGCACCAGCACCTACCCCTGCCGGAAAACCGCCACCCAGCGCGGCCCCCTCTCTACGGGCTAAATTATTGGAAAATAGTCGGCCGCTCTGAGATCCTTCGCTGGCGAACTCGAGGGTCGATGGGAATGGAACGGTCTCGCGCGATCTTTCTTCTGTTTTGTATTCCGCGGTACCTTCGGGTGCCCGTCTGATTTATGCCTGCTCCGCTTCCACTCCTCCTCCTCCTCCTCCTCCTCCTCCTCCACCAAACCTAACCCCTCCGCTGAGATCGAATTTTCTTTCGCGCTCGCGCCTTTTATCTCGTTCCGACTTTTCCAAGCCATCGCCCATCTCTTTCCTTCGTCTCTTGCTATCCTCCTTCGTATCGACTTTTCGCTGTGCCGGCCGCTTCTCGAAATTTTCTTAAACGCTCGTTCGCTAGACGCTACAACATGGCAGATCGTTCTCGAGAGATACCGCGGAGTAATTGGCCCTACGTCTTCACGCATCAGGGACAGTCTTCATCGGAGTGTGGCGCAGGAAGTGTCAAGCGTCAAGATCCTTAACTGATCCCGGTGATAGCAAATCCGACGAACAAGAGTCCAACCGATGACCAAGTGTTGTTTCGCATAGGAAGCGGTCTGGCCATGAAATTCACCTGTTCGACGGGCATAAATCCAACGGCGAGACACGCCGGCCCAGCAAAGCGGACGCGCAAATGTTTACGTAGCCATCTTGTGCCCTCCGTCTGCGATCTTATTTTTATGGACGTTGTTTGTCTATCCGCGTAACGAGTCGTTTAAGTCCTCTTATGCAGCTTTCTCTTAGGTTTTCCAGCTTGGAAATATCCCGGAAGGTTCTTCGATGCTCTTGCAAATTGCCGATATATCATCCAATTCTTATCGTCACGCGTCATCTTGGTTGTTTCAAGCAGAGAGGAACTTAAACAAAAATGCGAGGGAAATGAAAAATTACTTGAAGTTAATGGTCGACAACGATCCAGTAAATGGATGGATGGCTAAGTAGGTTTTAAGGAAATTCTTTGCGACCTTCGCCTCGTACACGTCGTCGTTGAACCCGAAAAGCAACGGAAAATTAGGTACTCTCATTCTAAACTTACCTTTACTTACTCGATAATCGAAAATTTATCAAGGTAGAATATTAACATTGGAAGAATTTATACAGTACGATATGATAAAAGCTTATTACTTTCTCGAAAACAAATGGCCATCGACTCCTGCAGTTGTTTCGCCATCGTTTTTACCTAAAGGGGGTATTCTAGTCTAGAGGCATGAAGTTCGGACGATTTTTGAGGCTCTGTACAAACGAAACAAAAAATATTTTTACTATCCATTTTTTATCATTTGTTTATTGATATTTTAAGATTAGATAAAAAATTAACCGAAAAACTCAAAATTTACAAAATTATGAGCTGGCAAAGTGTGGGGTCCAAAAAACAGGTGTCTTGGCGTGCATGATTCCAACCCTTCTGGTCATCTGAAACAAAAAAAGTCGAACGGATTCTTAATTGGTATAGATGCCGCTATAGCATGAACCTTGGAAAAGTGAAAAAGAATTTTTTCACAAAATGGCAGCCGTTTGGAAAAAAATTGTTTTCCATGCCTCTAGACTACAATACCCCATAAAACATTGTATATGCGTCTTAGGACGTTTCGGTACGAAGATAATTCACATAGTTGTTTTGCTACAGAGGATTAACACTGTATAACGCACATAATGCAATGAACAAACTCTGGACAAAGCAATTTCGCTGCTACGTGCAACCTACAAGCGGCGACAACTTCAAACCTTCGGGTACCTCCCCTCGACCAGTGTAAATAGACGACCATGTTCTCCAGACATAGTCAGTCAGTCAGTCAGTCAGTCGCACGAATCAATATCAGTATCGAGTCATGGAGATCATCAGTCGAGCGAGTAAGTATAGCGAATCAGTCCAACGAATCGGCATAACAATTAGTATCAGTATAGCGCAATCTTATAACAAATATCATCAAGCGAGCAACGCTTCAGATTAACTTTGTATTCTACATTTTAAAATTTAGAAGACTTGCGTAGAGAGTGTTGCTACCCGTCAAATATATTTGAACAAATTAAATAAATTAATTAGTATAAATAATGTCGTGAGACGCTCGTACAGATAAATTCGTTAAGACTGTATAAACTCGCTGATTAGATCGCTGATTGATACTCGGTATATACTCGTTGGTAATTGATAGATAACTGATGAATAATTCGTTGGTGACTCTCATTCTTACGGTCGCGTTCGTTTATTTACACTGGTCGGGGGAGAGCCAGAAAATTTGAATTTGAGTTTGCTTGACGGTTGCACGGAGCGGCGACATTGTTTAGCCCGCAGTTTATTTCTTCTTACATTACGCGTATTCTAACGATCTTGATACTTCGAGGCAAAGCAACAACGTGATTTGAATTGTCCTCTAACTCATATGCCGCTACAAAAACGTCTGTAAATATAGTTAACGAAATCGATCCGTCTCGTTATTAATTTAACCTACAACACGTCTCATCGTCCACCACAGCGCACACACAACTAGCTCGTTCCACATTTCGCAGTTCTCGTCATCTTCTCGTAAGAATCGCGTAACATCGAACCAAATACGACAACGTTAGATGGAACTTTTTAACTTGCACCAAGCCTCGTATTTTGTTTGCACGTCAGAAAAGAATCAACGAAACGGAATACTCGTCTTTCGACGCTCTTGCACTGTCAGCATCGTGCACGCGATTTGCAAGTTCGCTTAAGGACCGCAGTTACGACCGCTTCGCGGCGCCAGGCCGGTCGTTAAGGGTCGGTTTCAGCCCCGTGACGAGACCACCCACGGAGGTCGATCGACCGAATCGAACTATACGGCCGCATCTGTTCGCAGCCGCGTAAACGGAGACGTTAAATCGCGGTGTTGACGTTGAAATTATTTTATCGACCCTCCAGGGTGTCGTTCGGCCATCTGGACCAAACATGGAGCAGATTTTTCCGCCCCTGTGGCTAACAGGTTGCCTAGAAGTTTCCTAGATAGCAGCTAATATATCCGGCTTTCCTTCGATTGTAACGCGCGGCGAGATAACAAGCGGAAAGGAGCGCAGCCTGGAAACGATCGCGGTTGCATCGCGATGACGTATAGAGACGGGCTGGCTGCTATCTGTAGCCAGCGAAGCGATGGCCGAAATTAATTTCAGCTTGACGTACGACGCCTCATAATATTGTCTCATAACTCTCCGTCGCAATCGGGCTTATCGGGTGCACAGTGGCGTTTCAATTAGCCGCGGGCCTGGCCGAAAGTCTTATCCCTCGGCAGGTCGCATAATGCACGCATAAATACGCTGTTCAATTAATTCGCCAACCACCGCAGACTGCCTCGTCGTTTCGAAATTTGCTTCTCTTCTCTTATCTCGAAACTGCTCCGAGATGATAGAATCTACTTTTTCCTTCGCGTTCTTCCTTTTTTCCTTCGAGTATTCCATGAAGACATTGGCAGCCAGTACAACCGAATTCATAGCTTCTCGCTTTGTGTCGTTGTCGCGCATGATTCATTCACAGTCCTAGTTATGTGTGTATTTAGTAAATACATATTGAGTCACCAAGGTATTTCAATAGCTGTCCTAAAGAATTTTTACGTACTTACTTAATACGCATTATGTAAGGTATTTGGACATTTCGTTAGCGTTGTATCAATGTGATCGTCGTGCCATTGCGGTCGGTAAATATCGGGAATATTTGAAGGTAGTTTGAAGACCTAGAGAGGCAGAGAAACTACGAAACGTTTAATGTACGCGTATATTTAATGGAAAATTAGTATACGCCATAAATGCTTATCCTATAGGTAATAAATGTATAAATAATAATAATAAATGTATAAAGTTATGTCTGAGTATATAACATTAAATTTATATACGAGCATCGGGTTTACCAATGTAACAAATAGCTGACTGTTCGAGTACTTTTATGATCCATGGAAAATGTGACCTGGGTTCACCCGAAAGTTTCTTTCCTTTTGTAAGGAAATAATAAATGCGATCGTTGTATTACTACAATAAATTGATATAAAATAAAGAATGTTGTGCATCTATCGATAAATGACATAAAGCAATTTAAAACAAAAAATGTTGTGCATCTATCGATAAATGACATAAAGCAATTTAAAACAAAAAATGTTGTGCATCTATCGATAAATGACATAAAGTAATATAAAACAAAGATATGCATTTATTATTTCCTTCCTCACTTTTGGGAAGAAACTTTTGGGACAACTTAATACGTGGGTTAAGCGTTTTATAGCTTCTACGTAGATTTTGGAATTTCTATTGTGCTCAAACCTTATCGACATAATCACGGTAATCGGGTTTCGTAGCAGCGTTAACGAGCTTCCGTTTATCTAAAAATACCCAAAAATGGATACTTGGTTTTACTTTACAATTTTCTTCAAAGAAAAACGACAATTATCGAGTAATCACTATCATCTCGTACCAAGGTAACTGCAAATTTTAAGAGTATCGTTCGATGTTTATTGGAAGATGTAGCGTTATATTTGTCAACGCGTTTTCTCATCGAATAAATCATCCACTGAATTCATCGGAAGCAGAGATTGGTTCTACCTGGTCCACTGATCGCTCGGATGAAAACCGTGTTTTTCGATGAATCATCCGATGAATGCTCCAAAGTGAAAACCCGTGAGAATGTTGAAGGTTCCCTTGAAGAAACTGCGTGAAAAAACCGGGACATTTATTTGTGGCATTGTAAAAATGAATAAAAAATTTCTACCGTCGCAGGCAAGACAGAAACAGAAACGGGGTGGTTTTATGAGTTTTCAAAATCGGAGTTGCAGTTTAATTTATAAAATGGACTGACAAAAGGCCAGTATGTGTGCTAGCTACATTCAAAAACCACAGGTGTGTTATTGTTCAGCGGAAAAATAGTAAATTAAAGTCAGACATTGTTTTTTCTTTATAATGATGCTAAAAAGGCGGTTGATCATCCGATCAGATGTCATCCTGTTACAGTAGTTTGCGCAGGACCATAAAATGGTATAAAAAAATTGTAATAGAATTAATACGCGGGACTTGCCTCGTACATAGAAAATGGGGTACTAAAAGTATGAAAATTTTACAGTTTCGCGAAGAAATTATTCGTCACCTTTTAAATATAGTAAATCCCCACAGAGAAGAAATGCCAAGGACCCGCGAAAGAAACGAAACGGCGGTGTAAAGAATGTTATAAACGTATTTCTAAAATAAAAGGTAGAGAGTATGCCGCGAAAACTACATGGCACACTGTCTACAATGTTTTGAAAAATTACATGAAGAAAGGAAATACTTTTGCTATTGTATGTCTGCTTATAATGTTGAGATAAAATAATGTAAACCTATTTTGTACTACCTATTTTGTGAAATACATGTGTGGCCCATCGCCGTCCCTCGGGACAGACACGTGTGGCTCGCGGATGGGCCACGCCGCCCCCTGGGACAGACACGTGTGACCCGCGGATGGGACACGCCAGCGTGAACGTGTTAAGGGCAGAGAAGGGAGCGACCGGAGAAAGTAATTGGACGTAAAAATGGAGCAACGATTTTATACAATTGCGATGGCGGCGTCAGAAACGCAAGAAGCGTAATTGCTGGGGCGAAATACAGGGCCAAAGAGGATCGCTGAACTACATAAACGGGCGGATTCGGAGACGAGGCGATTGCTGAATTCGAGCTGGCAGATAAGGAAAATCATACGCGTCTAGGAATGCGGTGGCAGCGTGCATAGGAAAGCCATTAGTGGCGGCGTTAATCCAACGTACGGGCCGTGCCGCATTAAGCCGCATTTCCAGCGTCCGCGTGTCGCTCGTTAGGCTGATTTGTCGCTTTATTAGATCTTAGTTTGCGGCCGCGTAGCCGGAGATCGCCGACATTAGCGCGTAACACGCCGTGAGAGCGACGGAGAACCGCCGGCCAGATTTGCAATTTGCGTAAATTAGACGATTGCACATCGACCCTCTTCTCCCTCTCTCTCTCTCCCTCTTTCTCTTTCTCCATCGCTGTATCTCCGTTTCTCTCGCCGGCTCACGGCCACTGTGTCGGAGACAGGAGCGATCTCTGTTTCGCTTAAAGTCAACCGGAGTCTCTAATGGCACGTGTAATTGGCCGATAATTTGCGCCAGGTGTTTTGACTTGGCGTTAATCGACCTCGACGCCGTTAACTAACGAGACGCGGAAGGTGAGGACGGATTTTCTTCGTTTCCATTTTTCCTCGTTCGTCCCTCGGCGCCGTCACTGCGCTTTTCAGCAAGTTCACTCGTTTGCTCTTGTCTACGGACGACTGCGGAGAGACCGCGCGATCTGCAATCGTTCGGCTGTCGAACGTTAGAAAAAGCGAATACGCCTGTAGCGGCACATGAGTTGGAGGACAATTCAAATCATGTTGTTTTATCGTTAAGATACACATAATGCAATAATAAATAAACTGCGGGCAAACCAATGTCGCCGCTACAGCAACCGTCGAACAAAGACGAATTCGAATTTTCCGACTCTTCCTCGACCGATATAAATAAACGGACGCGATCGTAAGAAGTTGAGTTTTGTCAGTCAGTCGTGCGAATCGATATCAGTTTCTATCAGTCAGTTAGTCGTGCGAATCAATACCAGAGTAATCAGCGATCTTATACGCTGTCTTTAGCGAATTTGTTAGTACGAGCGTTTTAGCGAATATTGTCTTATTTATTTATTATTTCAAAATACACGGGACGGTTTCAACAACAATCTCGTCATTCAAAGCAATTCAATCAACAAGCCTCCACACGCCCATACACGTACGTGTGTTTGTTGCGGTGCGAACAGATCGGTTCGGCGAACATTTGCACAATCAGGTTACGACGATTAATATTAAAAAAAATTAAAAATTAAAATTAAAATTTAGTAAGATAAATCGCGTGGCAAACATCGGAATACTGTTGTGCATACGTTGCTCGTTTATACGTTCGCGATTAACGAGAGGTTGAACACGCGAGTAGCAGAAAATCAGATTAGTCGCGTCCAAAATTCAGTGGGTTGGTGGAAACAAGACGAGTCGCGTTTCTCGCCGTGTCACGACCCATTCGTAAGCGGAGAACGCGTGGTCGCGACAGGTAGGCTGGAGGAGAAGGGCCGGAGAAAACGAGTGGAACACCGCACTTCCGGACGTCATCGTCCTTCGTGACACGACAATGAGAAAAGGTGGGAGCGAGCGGGTGCGCAGTGTGCTCCGTTGAAAAGGCCGTACTCGACGTCGTCGCGGAACTCGAGTTACCTTTTTCACCCCTGAGGCCGTCGAGTGGTGGCTCGAGAAGGGCCACGATCTGCCCTATCGACATCTATAGACCGTGGAGGGCGCTAAACCGTTTAACGCAGCCCTCTCTCCTCGAGCAGCCTCGACAAGTGCATCGGTTTTCTCTCGCACGGTTTGTATAACGATACCTCGAGTGCCACTGGATCGCTCCCTGCTAGTCTCGCGGATGTTCCCCGTTTCATCGACTCAACTGGCTAACGTCAACCTCTACGCCTTTCCATTTCCAGGCTCCAGCGATCATTCAGTCGTTGCGAGTCTATTGTTCTCTCGACATTTTTGCCGATTAAGCTGCTACGAGAGGCTGGTTGTCGTCGGATAAGGTCGTCACTCTTAAATCGAGGATCGCGACTTTCTCGTCGATCGAGGGGTTGCTGGATCTTTCGACAGGCGGAAAAGAAGCTCGTAAAATAAAATTTGCTGGATGAGTCGCTCGTGCTCGATAACGAGGTAGGCGTGTCTGGTTTTCCGTCCATCAGGATGAAAAACCGGGGAACCTTGAAAATCGTGTCCCCGGAGGCTGAGGATTTACCTCGACGCGTTCCCTCGTCCAATGTATTCCGTCATCCTCCGGGGAATACGTTCAGTTTGCTTTTCTACCATGTACATGTGTTTTCTTATTTTTCTGCCGGCCTCCGGCACGATCGCGTTTCTTCGCCACGTGTACGACATTTTAGCTTTGACTTTGAACACGTTTGTTTCTGGCTTTCGTAACAGTTGCTGCGATTTTATCCACTTTGAATAAACGGAATGAACTAAGATTGTCCCTTAATTGATACAATAGACCTGTAGTTTAGGCGAGAGCGCGGTAAGGCGCCTAATTCAGTTCGTGCGCCAGTCGTGGCCCACGCAAGAAACGGTAAAGCGGTGAAGCAGTATCCGAAATTTCTTGAAATATTTCTTTCGTAAGTGCTCGTAATTATTCCAGTCTAGCGACAAGTTTCTGTATGATACCATTTTCGGTTGTAACAATGGAAATTTATTTTAAACAAACGTGAAAGGACGATTTATATTAATATATATATAGTATCTAGTTTATAACATTAACCAATTAACTGTGTTCCACTGTGGATCCGAAATAAAACATTGCCATCTACGATAGAAACTCAAAATTTTAGTAAAAGGTACTACGAATGACATTTAATGGTACGTTTTCTTTATACTTTCAGTAAACCTGCTATGTATTTTATCAAAAAATGTTTATTCGATTATTGTCTTTGGTATATCAGCTATGGTATAATGTTTTCAACAAATTCATTCGATGACTTTCCCCAGTGCACCTCCATTTGTGTACTTTACTGCTTCTGGTACTTTATTTTATATCGGCTATTCCTCGAATTCTTTTCTGTATCTTAGTATATTATTTTCTGGAAATTTTTAGATTTTTAACAACAATACCTTTTTTAACGACGAATCCTTAATTTTTTATCGAATAAGAACATAACCCTTTCTCGTTCTGCTTTACGTTATTTGTGGAACATGTAACAGGACCATTCGCCCTGCGTTCGACGCGTATACTCGTCGTTGCTTGATTTCGACTACGCACCCCGTAAGGGACTTTTCACACTAAACTGCGCAGATTAAACGGGTTAATTTGCAACATGTCGCCTACTTTTTCGTTTTGCTTTACGTCTTTCGTGAAACGTGTAACAGGACCGTCCGCCCTGCGTTCGACGCGTATACTCGTCGTTGCTTGATTTCGACTACGCACCCCGTAAGGGACTTTTCACACTAAACTGCGCAGATTAAACGGGTTAATTTGCAACATGTCGCCTACTTTTTCGTTTTGCTTTACGTCTTTCGTGAAACATGTAACAGGACTATTCGCCCTGCGTTCGACGCGTATACTCGTCGTTGCTTGATTTCGACTACGCACCCCGTAAGGGACTTTTCCTACTAAACTGCGCAGATTAAGCGGATTAATTTGCAACATTTCATTTATAAGAAGATATATAATTGGTAAAGCCATGTATTACGCGGTTTGCCTATCGCCCATCGTTCTTCTTATCTTAAGAATCGCATGTTGGAAGCTTGGAACGACGGAGAAATCATCGCACACGTTGGAAGCTTGGAACGACGGAGAAATCATCGCGATTGGAAAGTCTACACGGCCATAGTAAATAACGGTCATTGAATTTTCGCGTCGATCCATCACCGAAAGTATAGTCTCCGGTGTTGGAAGGCTACAGCCGGCAATTACGAAGGTAGAAAGGCGTAGGAAGGATCGGGCTGTCGGGAACGTGGAAAATATCGAGCGGTAATAACAGAAATTAGACGCGCAGCTTCCGGTGTTTGACGGTTCCGATTGTTAGCGCTAGACTACCGTATAACCACAGATCACCGAATCATTGGGAGCCGGGTCGAGGTGTGCGAGAGAAGAGAAGAGGAGGAGATGGTCCGGTGAAAGGAGGGTTCGTTCAGGACCTGTTATTAGAGTAGGATCCGACGTTCGTCACGTGTCAGACGCTAATCACGCCGCGATTAACCGCAATTAGACCAATTAAGTCGCGTTACAGGCTCCCATGGCCTCCGCTTATTTCGTCCGAGTCACTCGTAAGCTAATTATAGAGTTACGATCGAACGTTGCTGTCTCGGGATTCGCTGCCAAAGGGTTTCGAAACAGCGCTAATATTTTTTCCACCGTCGTAAAACTGCTTCAAACGCCACTTTTTTCTTCCTTGAATCGCATGGAAAAAAGGAAGATAATGGGTGGGGGGTGTGGATGACTAGGGTCCTGAGGGAACGAAGAGAGAGACAGCAAATGGAAAAGTTAGAGGCGGACTCCTGGACGCGCCGTAAAATGGGAAGGTATTGCCCGGGTTACCCTAATCCACAGGAAGAATACGAAATGGCTGCAGTCACAAGGACATCCCGCATGGAAGGATGGATCGTTATTTACGATCACTGAAATCGATACCTTTGCAGATCAATTATGACAATATAACCTTGCTGATGTTCCTATCTTTGTCTACTTTCAACGATTTCTTTTCCATTCTTCTCTTTAAACGTTTACGGTTCAACATCGTTACAATATACTTCACCTATACAAACAAAGTAATACACGCAAAGCTTCTGGAATTTTATTTCCAATTTTACGCCACGTTACTAGATATACCATCTACGAGACTCTCTCCTCGTGAAAAAAAAAATAAGATGGTCAGTTTCGAGAGTGGAAAATCCCATAGCGCGAGCGAGGAAAAGCTCGTTAATGAGAAAGATGGCGGAATAAATCGTAGCTGGGTGCGTGAAACGCGAGGGTGCACGAGATGGCAGGGGTCTCGCGTGAGCACGAGACGCTTTTTACATTTTACGGGGTTCGCACCGACCATAAATCAACCACGACCGACCATAAAACCGTGGTATTCGCGCCGAAGGTATACAGAAGTAAGCGCAGCTCGTCTCATTCCTCTCCTACTGTCCCGCAGTAGACCAGAGGAGCGAGAGGAGAACAGGCAGAGCGCAGGCAGGGTGCCCGGCACAAGGACAATGGATCCTGGGCACGTAAGACATTGCGACATTTCGGAGCGACACGTTCTGAGGGCGTTCGAGATCCCTCGTACCTGCCAGCTAAGCTGGTTCGGACTGTTTCATCGACTAATGGGCTATCAGTGTCGCGAAAAATCGGGGAATTTTAAAGTAGCTGCATTAGAGGCAGATTCGAATTCGAATTTCTCTCGGTTTTCGTTTAACGAGGTCTCGAGCGGCGACCGTTTGCACGACGTACAGTTGTTACGGGACATGTTCGCTTCGACAGCCTGGCTCGCCTGCAAATATCCTGCGAGACGACACAGGCCCGTTTCTAATCGCGTCTATAAAGCACAGGTGAGCCAGGTAAATGTCTCAGCGGGCTGGGGCCGGTGCATCTTGCCATAGATCCCCCGGTGTCATCGTAAATATCGGTAATGCGAAACTGGGTCACCTCTGTCTCGGCGTTTCTGCCAGGATGTTCCAGCTTCTACGTAAATTTTCGTTCAGCCTATGCGTGTCGAGGCTCAGGTAAACGCGCCGCCCCTGCCAACAAGAGGAAACGGGGCGAGAAGCTTATTGGAGTCGAAGAGTGCCACAAAGAATTCTGCCAGAAACGTTCTAGAATTTTCGCATTTCTTTATTCATTTGTTTGCTAATAATGGTATTTGTACTCTATTAATAGTGGAACGCAAGTAAATGTTCGGACAGGTTGATCGATTTGTAGCGACAGTAGGTGAAATTTGACCAAAATATTGACGATGAATGGATAATAATGGATAATTATATCAATTATTGTACAATTAGAAGCAGTACACGCTATCCTTTCATGCAATCAGAGGAATAGTTGTGTTACGTATTAAAACACGCGTCAATAATTTATTTTAGTATTTACTCTACGTAATATATAGTATATACACTCCTCGTCGAAAAGATAACCCAGGTTAATAGTATTTTTAAAATGGGCAATAAAAATACTAACAGCGAGAAAAGGTAGCAATTTCAATGGCCCCGCGTGAATGTGTTTCGAAGCAAAAGTCCATATTGAAGAATTTAAGGACATCGTTCTAATGAGATAAGATAGGACTCTAAACATCCTTCTAATAAGGTATTTGCAGACAAACTTTCATAGATTGGCTTTATAACTTCCAATACATCGTCACTTAGAGGAGGATTTTCATGGACAAATTCATCAATAGTGCCCTGAGCCACAGTTTTTTGCTTTTTGTTCGATTCGTTCCGGTCGAGCCGGTTTGGATGGAGTCACTAAAACAGCTATATCTGGGAAAATAATTTAAATTTTGAAAAATCCTTATAAAAATCCTTATAAATAATTTAAATACGAAAAAAATGGATTTTTTCAAATTTCTAGATCAGAATACCCCCTTAAAATAAAACAATTTTTTTTTTGTTACACACTAAACCTCATAAGATTTTTAATTATTTTCAACGAACCGCATATCCCGAGCTCGGAATGTTTTGATATTACAGACGAAAGCATGCGTTATTATTATTATGCGAAATTAAAGATAACACACTTGGGTTATCTTTCTGACGAGAAGTGTAATATATAAACAATAATACACGTGTAGAGTGCCGTGAATAATTATGAATTCAACTTTACTTTGAAGCTTCTCATCGAAGC
This sequence comes from Bombus soroeensis, assembly GCA_014737365.1. NCBI lineage: Eukaryota > Metazoa > Arthropoda > Insecta > Hymenoptera > Apidae > Bombus > Bombus soroeensis. The sequence continues at coordinate 463,019 of JACXIL010000168.1, forward strand.
CGTTCGTACAATTACAAACATGTAACAACATAGAACAATAACATACAACAATAACAATAACGTAGAACAAAATGGAAGATAGAGGAACGAAAAATTGATTTTCTTTTGACGTCTGAAAAAAAGTGAATTTTGTTTGTACGTTTAGTCGTTTGTAAATTTTCTTTCAGAGTTTCTTCATTTCCTTAAATAATTTACATTTAACATTTAAAGGGTGTTATCTTATCTTTCATCCCTTCTATTAACAGTTAGGTATTCACTAACTTATTTACATTCCTTAATGTTTGAATATCTGCCTTCGTGCACATTACTCCTCCCTTTAAGATCAAAAGGAATTTTCTATAGGTAGCTCCTCCTGGTCCTAACCTTTTCTTTTTTTTTTTGCCGCAATCCTGCACAGGTTGTCGGTCGGATTCCGATCCGGACACTTAATGTCGACCATCGTAATAATTCTAGTCCGAAATCTGGAAGCCATTTCGTTGTAGCGACGACCGTACGAATAGGAGCATTGTCTTGTTGAAAAATTGTCCTTCCGTTTTCCTATTTCGGTTATAAAAGGCAACAATTTGCCACGTAACATCTCCTCATATTTTATACTTCTTATCATTTCCCAAAATTAACTATTCATAATTTCGCTTGGCATATCTAGATTACGATCGATAGTTTCTCGAAAAGGCATCCACTTTGAGTGTATAATTACTCATAGGGTTGTAAACTTGCTATTCAAATATCACTGCCTGCGTTCGTCCAGGCAGTTTTCTTATCTCTTTAGAATACCCTTCTTAGTCTGTTCTACGGTTCGAGAATTAAGGAATTTCCAGATAAGCAGCTCGAGTAAAGAAAATAAATAGTTTCGTAAAATACGTTAATTACAAACGTCGATTTTATTATCGTATATCGACTGTTGTGAAGATTAATTTATACAGATTGTAACGTGCTATTATATGTTGATACTTATGGCAGGTAATTTTATCGAGGGGCAAGTAATTAGAATTAAGTTGATTTTACTGTAGTTTTGTAACTGAAGCAAACGTTCGAATGCTTTTGAACGCCATGTACATATTCGGTCGGCAACTCAGTGATTGCGTATTTTGAATAAGAAGGAAAATTCAAAATTAGCCAGGCTGTTTTAATTTTTTTTAAGTGCGGTACATTGAGCTTCTCTGCAATCTCACGCGTTGTGCTATGACGATTTGAATCGACAATGGCCTTGATATGGGTCTCGTCAACTTCAACTGCACGGCCAGATCGTTGAGGATTTTTTAAAAAGCAGCAGAACGAAATTTGGCAAACCAATTTTCATACTGTTTTTCTTTCAAGGCTTCGTTCTTTCTTGTGTAATCTTGCGATGCGTTCTTGCCTTTTCGGAAGTAATGGAATAAAATATGTTTGAAATGCGCGTCTTGTTCTTGCATTTTTAAATTGGAATAAAAACGAAATTAAATAACTGACAGATACAATTTTTTACTAAATTAAAGGTGGAAGCCCAAACAACAAGAAAACAAAGCAAAAGAACAAAAGACAAAATCCGCAGTCACTTAGTTGCCAACCCAATACATACACACGTACAGTAATTCGAAGAATTGATGGACGGCGTGCTCAGATTTCCAAGGAAATTATCTGCACAGGGAAAAGGTAAGTCGTGTTTCGTATAAATTATTTTCATTGAAATTATAATTATTATATTATTTGAAAAATTGAAGAATTGGAAAAAGATTGCCCTCGTCTGGTTTGTTTAATAAAAATAAAAAACTTATAAATCGGGTCTATTCGATCGGTTAATTGTCTTCGCATTAACTCGAACGAACACCTAGCAACAAGATTCTTCGTTTACGGAGGAAACGGAACGGAACCTCTCCGCGCCCAATACGACCGAGTACAAAAGCCAAGCAATTTTTCACGCTAGAAAACTTTGTATTTCTCGTTGCGTTCTACACTTTTTTTCGTCCCATGCCTCGCACTTTCATTTCCCCGAAACGAGTTGTATTTTCCTTTGGTCGTCGATGATTCCAAACGTCGACCTTTCCTCTTACGAACGATCATCCGCCAATGACCAGGAGAGTGCGGTTTTCTCAACTATTCGGAATAAAACTGAAAATATCGCGTCGAAATAAAGAAACGAATAGCGAAGAGATAGAAACATAGATTTCGAGCGAGTCCTTTGGTAACCGAGAGCCACCCCGTGCGCGCGCAAAAAGGCAAACAAGACGGAAAATTACGCGGGTCCGAAAGGGGTTGTCAATCGCGGGTAACCGAAGGATCGATGGCTATCTGCGAGCCAGATAACCGGTTTCCTCGTGAGAATCCGCTAGAAAATGAATACGATAAGCTGGCAGCGTGGAGCGATGGACGAGCTGACGTTGGTATCCGAAGGAGATCGAACGGGCCGGCCACTTATCTGCTGCTGGTCCCGGCCAGATAACCGCCGCGTGGTTTTACACGGTGTCGGGGCGTGTCGAAGATACATCCAGGGTCGGGGCTCTTTCCTCGTTTGTTCGAAATTGAAGTTTATCGATGCGGCTGTTGTCCGTCGGCCTTATCTCCGAGGCGTGGCTGGCTGGCCGTGGCCCCAGCCTTTTACCGCCGACACGAGCCGGAAACACGTGTAATCTCGCCAATTCGAAAGGGTTTCCCGGCGTAGACCGATTTCCGGTCGGACGACGGCCGGCTTTTTACGAGCGACGCGCTCGATTCTTGTTTTCGCAGGACTACACAGGCTACAACAAGAAGTTAGAAGCGATAAGGTTGGGGAAAATTCGGCGGCGATTTAAATGTATCAGGCGCGATAAATTCATAAAATAGCCGGGCCGAGTTTAAAACATTGAATTTTATCGGGACGAGGAATTTATGGTGGAAAAGTTTCCGAGGCGTGGACGTGCCGTATTTTTATGCAAATTTCCTTAGGAGGGCCTGGGACACTTTCGAGCAGAACGATTTTAGGGTGAAAGGTCTGGGATACATTGTGAACCTGGCGCCAGGCCTTGTAACCTCCAAGTGCCGTTTCCCTTCTCTTCCACGCCTGCGGCCCCTTTCTTTCTCTCGGGGTTAGTAAAAGCTCGATGGCTTCGTCTTACGCCGCAGTATTCCTTTTCAACCACTGTCCCGTGTCGTTTACGACGTCTTTATGCATTCACGTTTCACGGCACTCTTTGTATTATCCACAGACGTGTACGTGACCCGACATAAATAATCGCGTTTTCAGACGCTTAATTCAATTAACCACGCGACGAACGCGTGGCTATTCGAAGGAATTTCGTCTACCGATGTTCTACGAATCCAGGAATTCTAAGAATCGATAATTTTAGAAATTTCAGAATGTTTAATCGGTTAGCTGTGTTACGACGAGCCCTGATTAACAAACGAAACATACGTTTTGTTATAACTTAATTTTCTATGGTAGAACAGCGATATATACTTTGCGTTTGTCGAGTATACTCGTCGTCGCTTACTTTTTACGATACGTTCTAGATACACGCTTTTCAAAGTTTCATTTTGGATTAGGTTTAGATTTTTTGTATTATTATTTAATTTGTACTTTACAATTTGTCCAGCTGGACATTTGGTAAATTTTTCTAACTTGATCGCCAAATAACACTCCGAGTTTCACTATTTTATTTCTACGTTTAGATTAACACAATTTTCAATATCTCTTTTGCTTCTCTATTTTTCCTTATTTATTGTCTTGTACGGTGACTCGAACAGTTCATTCAATTTACTTATCAAAGTATAACGCTAATTACATACAGGTCTCCAAAATTATTATTATTATTTAATAGTAGCGAGAAAGCATGATAAAGAGGATGCACTGGCGGATAACCAAACATTTTTATTTATGAAAACTGAAAAAATCGTATTATTTTTATTTTTTATTATTTATTATTACTTGGACCGTGCTTTTCGGCCTTGAACGAGTTTTCGATTTTACATCTCTTCTACCTATCACGCTTTCTATATTCACTCAGCCTTATGGTGTTGCCACTTTATTGCCTCTTTATTGCCTCTATCTTAACTCTTTTCTTATATATCTACCTCCCCTCTTGTCCGCTCTGTTATATTGCACTCCCTTAATTATTCTGTTTCTAAAACTATGGCAACTTTTGGGCTATTGCCTCCTTCCTGTGTTTCCTTATTGTCGTTTCTCCCCTTCTTGTATTGCCCTTTTCTTCTCCATTATTGTTTTCAATTCCCTTAGTCCTTCTCCAGTCTCGTTTAGTATTTCTTCTGTGTCCTTTGGTCCTCCCATCATTTCGCATTCTTCTATTACGTGTCTTCTTTCCTTTTACATAGCCTGCATCTTTTTTCTTCCTCTTCTTTCCAGTATTCCCTTGCTTCCGTCTTCTTTCCACATCTGAATCTTGCTAATATTTTTCTGTCCTTCCACTTCATCCTCCCTTCTAAGTATTTTGCTAACTCTTCTTTGGCGATTTTTCTATAATATTTGTAATATTTTGATTCCCTTATCCTTCTCCTCCTCTCTTCTGCTTCTCTCTTTCTCCTTTCTTCTATAATTTGGTCTACTGCCATCCTCCCTTGCTCTTCTCTTGCTTCCCTTCGTGTCCCACTATTTTTCACCTCTTCTAGTCCCTTCTTTCCCTTCCGTGCTCTTTTCCCTTCTTGGCCATTTCCCCACTTTCTCTCTCTTTCCTTTTTTGACTCTATGGTTTTCCCTTCATACCTCGCTGCTCTTCTGAGTGTTTTTTCTTTTATCTCTGTTAGCCGAATCGTATTAAAGAATGGCAAACAGCGTGAGTAAGGGTCTTCATCAAGTTTCTTCACATTTTCTACATAGCGTCTTTTGTCAGCGTGTTTGCTCTCTTCCTTATTTCATCGCGACGTCACGATGCTACGTCGTCGATGATGTACACGCGAATGATAATACACGCCAATGACGGTCATGCATCCTGCGATCGTTTTTATCAATTGCCCCAGTTGGCTCGTCTTAATTTTCACCTGTTCTCACCGGACCGCGTTCTTCTCCAAGCAATTGTGTATTTGGTAAATGTAAAACCTAGATTTTTCCCAGTTTCCTATCCAACTGGATTTCCCGCCGACATATAAATAAGAAAATAAACACATGAAAATACGCTTGCGTAAACGCGTTAAATTGCATGTGCCCGATTTTCCTCGCATTCAGCCACCGGTTGAGCCGCTTCACGGCGCCAGAAACTTATTTCTTGTAAATTATTTAATTTGTACTTTACAATTTGTCCAACTGGACATTCGATAAATTTATAGAGGACTATGTGTGTAGAGAATGTTTGGTCGTGAGATTTATTAGACGAGATTGCTCGTTGTTGAAACCGCCGAATATATTTAAAAGAAGTAAATAAATTATTATACGGACAATATTCGCTGAGACGCTCGTATAGTGTATAAGTTCGAAAATAAATAATAAATAATCGCTGATCGATAACTGTTAGATAACTCGGTAGATAACTCTTAGATAACTGCGAGATATTGAACTCTTTCCGGTTGCGTCCGTTTATTTATACTGGTCGGGAGAGGGTCGGAAAATTCAAATTCGTCTTTGTTCGACGGTTGCCGAATTTATTTATTATTACAATATGTGTATCCCAACAATCTTGATACTCCGAGGCAAAACAACAACATGATTTAAATTGTCCTGTAACTCATGTGCCGCTAGAAATTTTTCCAGCTAGCGCTAGAAATTGTCGCACGCGAAAGCTTAAGTGCACCGGAAATGATATTACCTGTGCAAATACGAAACTGTCAGGCCGAAATGGAAGCCTAAACGGTAGCTGATTCTCGTGGAAGTGTCCATGGCAAATTCCGACGAATGATTTATGCGAGCGCGTGGCCGCTCGCGAACCCTTGCCTTTCCGGAAACAGAACAACGACGAAACATGGTCAGGCCCTCAGAGGACGTCGGTCTGCCAGCTTCGCCGCAACGTAATTGCCCGCGACCCCCTGACTCTATGGGTCGGCTTAACCTTTGCATAGTTAATTACTCGGCTGGGCCGAGTCGTCTCAGTCCGGAGTCGTTATAAACGGGAAACCAGTGTCCAGGTGGTCGGCGTAACGGGTTTACGCGGCCGTCTCTGCTGGCGCAAGTCTCGGAAATCCCGCTACCTCTGGAAACCACCTGAGCCTGGTTTCCACGATCGTCGGACGATTTTCGTACAGTTTGTCAGCGACGAGTGGCGCGCGCGGCCGAGCGACGCGAAAGTGCAGAAGCAACGAAGCGATGGAGGCCGTACGATGGTAGTAAAAAGAGTAGCATTGGAGAATGCCGGTCTTCTTATCATCGTGGCATCGACAACCGTGAAAGATCTCTTTTCCAAGGTGGACGTTGCCCTCCTCCCCCTAGTCTTTCTTTTTACCTTCCACGTCCACCTTCGTCTTTCCTTCGTGCTACCTCCTCCTGCCTCTCGTCGTCGTCGTCGTCGTCGTCGTCTCTCCTCTGCCTCCTCCAGCGCGACCGGGCCTATCTCTCCTCCAAATAGGTCTTGTAGTACTTAGGGTTCATCAAGATAACTCCGGTCTGGCTTTGTGTTTCTTCCAAGAGAACGCTGTCGAGCTCTCTCTCTCTCTCTCTCTCTTTCTTTTTCTCTGTGTCCGGAGGTGGAACGCGCCAGAGGGGCGGGAGAGGTCCGCGAGGAACGGGGAAGATATTGTACGGCGGTGCGCGTGCTTTATGTTTTGCCCTTTTCGAGATCCTAGCCAGCAGCTTTAAGCAGTTTCTCCGCGTTCCTGCGCCTCGCCGCGTTTCCCCGTTTCTGCGCCTCTTTTTACGCTGCCCCGCGCTGCCTCGCGCTTCTCGAGTCGCGCGGACGCGCAGCTGTTGCCAGCCTCTCATCGTCTCCGAGCTTCCTCCTGTCTGCCGGTCAAATCTTTCTTTTTCTTTTTTTTTACCGGAATTTCGAAGGATTCACTGCCGGTTAAAAAGGAAAGGCGAGCGGGACGAGATGATATCTGATGGAAGAAAGCCACGAAAATCGTCGGAGAAGGAAAGAGTGGAGGGACGCGTGGTGAAAAGTTTCTGTCCTTCTGCCATTGTCGATGGCGGACAAAAGGAAGGCACGAACAGTTACGATCTGCACGTAAACAGATCGGCGAGTCTCTTTGTCCTAGGTCCGGCGATCGATTGTCGACGATCGTTCCGATGGAATCGAGTGGTTCCACGCCACCAGACGAAATCTTCCTAGTTTTGTTTAGGAAATTCTCGGCTACCGAATAAGAGACGAGGAATTCCTATCGTTTAAGGAAGACGAGTGGAGATTTAAAGGCGCAGGTGAGGGAAGTATCGCGCGTAGAAAGCATCCTCGTGGTCGGTGCATTAGCGTAATCACAGAGACCCGCTCGGGCCGTCCTTCTTTTTTTTCTTCCTTTTTTTACGCCCGCCCTGAACCGCTCGTTTTCCGGGAGCCTTCCATCCGGTCCATGCAACACGTTCCTGACACGCGTCTATATGTTACAATCGGTCCACCTACTCCTCTTCTCGCCCGAATCTGCTGCGTCGACTCGCTGAAAATATCTACAGTCTTGTCAACATTCGGTGAACTCGTCGAACAGCTGCTTCTTCGTGCCATTTTACGCCACTTTCCCCTTTCGTAACAGCAAGGAAAATCCACATTAAAGCTTACGAAGTTTGATGTTGTGAAGCTAAGACCCGAAAGGTCTGCACATTTCTCGCAAATAAAATTTTCGTCCTTACGATCTCGCCAATTTCTATTCTTTGCACCAAACAGTCTGAGTCGGAGAGTCGAGTTTAGAAGTCGAGTTGCGAGAGTTGTTAGCGTTGTTAAGAGATGGAATTGTTAGCGTTGTTGAGAGCGAGATTTCTTAGCGTTGCTGAGAGCGAGAGTTGTTAGCGTTGCTGAGAGATAGAGTTGTTCTCGTTGTTGAGAGCGAGAGTTGTTAGCGTTGCTGAGAGATAGAGTTGTTAGCGTTGTTGAGAGCGAGAGTTGTTAGCGTTGCTGAGAGAAAGAGCTGCGAGTTGATTGTCGAGTTGTCTGAGTTTAAGCACGATTTTATATTTAGTTCAAGTTAAATAACCATCGTTTTCTGTTTAATTAATACCTGTACAGTCAATTTATTGTAAATAAATTGTAAATGGTTTGGAAAAAATTATAGATAATTTTCCACGATACTACAAGCGTATCTATACGCCTATAGGTTGGTTAATTAAATTCTTACAAAAAAGGAAATTAAAAGAACTAGAGCGACGATAAGTACGTCACGACAAATTTATTGAGAAAGGTCCCGTTTAAAGCCAGGAGCAAGTAGATTCTCGACAAGTCGGTCGCCCCTCTTTCGTCTCGTCCTCTTTCTCTTCCAAGCGCAAACGTCGGTTTCATCGTGAAGAATTCAAGTCACTGAAACGTCGAAAGTGTACGAACGCAGGTTGGAAAGTGGAGGTTGGAAAGTGGAGGTTGAAAAGTGGTGAAGCGGAGATGGGGTGCGAGCCGAGGATCACTTTGGAAACGTACTGTATGGAGAGGCGGGCTGTGACTCTGCAGGAATTGGATTTTTGTGGGCTGAAAGCCGACATGATATTTCGTTGCTCTTGCTCCCCACCCTTTTCCCCTTATCTTTTCGATTATCGAGGAGATCGTCAGGCCAGAAGCCGCTATCGTTTTCAGCTCGACAAATCAGGCTGCAAGTTCGATCGATCGATAGAACCGAGATCGCCGCTTGGATTTAATCGCGCCAGCCGGCCGATACGACGAGCTTCGTTTCGTTAAAGGCTGCATTATCGCATTGGTGGCGAAGCGGGCAATAAAAAGAACGTGGTTGGGCGGCGGTAAATCTGCCAGCAACTTCTGAAGAAGCGCTAAAGTTCCAACTTGCAATCGGCGCCGAAGAAAATGGCCAATTTCGTCCTCTTTAATCAGACGGCCGCGTTTGCTCCACGCGGTGCCATTTTTACTTGCTAAGCTACCGAGTCTCGTGCAAATTCGCGTTTCTCGGAATATTAGCTTGGCAACTAAGTGATTGCGGGTTTTGTCATTAGCCGGTATCGACAAAATCCGCAGTCACTTAGTTGCCAAGCCAATACAATCGAGCCGATAGAAATATCGTGTACCTTTTCACGGACATTACGTACATCTGCTGCAACGTTACGCTTTCGAAAGAGAAGCTAAGGAACGTAGTTTACTGCGTAAGTATGCCATAAACGCAGGAGAATCCGCGGCCTGGTGCATCGTAGTTGAAAATCCGCTATTTACTGGAATAGCAGAGTTTCTCTTTTTCGGGTTGAGCTGCCGAATTGAAAGAATTCCAGGGAATGGCGTTTATGTGCCATTCGTTACGATCTGCTCCGACCCGTTTGAACTCGATCCGTGAAACTGAAATGGTCAACTGTAACTAGAGTTAACAGCGAGAAGCGTCCTAAATCAAACTTCCACGCGGGAAACTCCTTTCGAATCCCGCGAAAAACAAAAGGGGTTCACTGGCTCTTTTTTCCTGTTTTTTTTTTTCTGGTTTCTTTTCTCTCCTGTCCCGTTACCTGGCCAGGTTGTCTCCTGGCCGAGGTATCGATGTCCTTCTAACGAGAATCGTTGGATCTCGCGGTCAGGGTCCGACCAAGGTGTCTGTGTTTTACGAGTCCAAGTTACACAATGTAGAAAAGTCGAATGGACCTCGCGCTGCAACAGCAAACGTCGTAAATTAACCGAACGAGGGTAGGCGACGTCTGGCAGGAAAGCTCTGCTCCTTGTTTTTTCAGACCTTTCTCCCAGCAGAGCGGCACTTTTCTGGGCATATTCGTCCACCATTGTTTGTTTATCCCAACCTCGGAATTCGAACGTTCGCATCCTTGCAGCGGGCTTCTCGTCCTATCCGACTATATCGCTCGTTTACCCTGTGCCATAAGTAGGCGAAACGATATATGTAGAGTCAGTGACAGGCGCTGGAACCTGAGTTTCCAACCGATTCGGTGTGTCTCAGGGCTGCGGAAATTCGAGTCACTTGGGATGGGTAGATTTAGATTTAAACATTAGATTCAGCTACAATTAAACGTACGATAATCACTTATTATTCGCGTTATAGTACCACGTCAGAATAATTTACTTATAATTCTCAATGAGAATTGATTGTAAAATACATCCAAATGAAAAAAAACTTGGGATAGGAAACCAGCTGGTTGCTGAAGCGAGCAAAAGTCTGTAGCGGACTTGTGTAGAGGATGTTTGATTTAGATTTATTAGACGAGATTGCTCGTTGTTGAAACCGTCCGATATATTTAAAAATAATTAAATAAATTAGTATACGGACAATATTCGCTGAGACGTTCGTACAGTGTATAAGTCGCAAAATAAGATCGCCGATACTGACCGATAACTGTTAGATAACTGGTTGATAACTAAACTATTTTCGGTCGCGTCTGTTTATTTATACTTGTCGGGGGAAGGTCGGAAAATTCAAATTTGTCTTTGTTCGACGATTGCACGTAGCGGCGACATTGTTTTACCCGCAGTTTATTTCTTCTTACATTACGTGTATCCTAACGATCTTGATACTCCGAGGCAAAATAACAATATGATTTGAATTGTCCTCTAACTCATGTACCCTTACAAGTTTCATAGAAAGAAGACTAAAGAAAAATACCCCACTGACCTCACTAAACAAATAAAATAGTCAAACTCGAAGATGGTATCCCGCTGGGGGTAGCCATCCACGTGTTGTTTAGCAATGAAGCTAATTGTCCAGCTGGACAAATTGTAAAGTACAAATTAAATATTTAAAAAAACCATATAAGACAAGAAATAAGGAAAATAGAGAAGCAAAAGAGATTTCAAAAATTGTGTAAATGTAAACGTAGAAATAAAATGGTCAAACTCGAAGATGGTATGTTGCTCAGGGTAACTATCCACATGTTACTTAGCAATTAGACTAGAAAAATTTACCAAATGTCCAGTTGGACAAATTGTAAGGTACAAATTAAATGATAAACAAATAAAAAACTTTGAATAGGATTCGACAAAGCCGATTTACGCTGTTTCACTTTGCAGCGACATGTCAGCAGACGAACGCTGCTTCCATCCTCGTTTCCTCGGTCGATTTCAAGAGTTTCAAGCTTTCATGGCCTTGCTTACTTTCATAAGTTTCGGAAATTTGGCACTTAGTTAATATTTAACAAAAATTTCTTATGCTTCCGTCCAAACCGTATCTCATCGACGCAAGGAATTACTTTACGAGCACCTTTACATCCGATAACATCAGGCGGCGTCGTTAAGTGCAGGTTAAACGTTACTGTCCGGCGACATCACGTTCACGTGACGTGCAAGTCGACTCCAACGTAGTTTTCGAACGTGAAACTTTGTACCGAAAATCATTAAACCTATCGATTAATCAGTAAATATTAGACTGTTCCGAAAGAATCTTCCTTTCACAAAACACGTGTCTTTTACAACAATTCTATAACAATATGAAAAATAATCCTTCTTTATTTTAACAGGACAAAATGAATCATTCGTAGTTGAATAGAATAACATAAAAGAAAAATCGTTGGGCATCTACTATTTCCTCATTAAACGAGAGAATCTTTCAGCACAAGCTAACAAATTTAGAAAGTCGAAGAAAGTGTAGAAAGTTCAGGATATTAGAAATGTGGAAATTCATTTTTTTCAAAATTTTCTTCAAGGAACCTTCGGACGAACAATGTGTAGCGGCATGTGCGTCTTAGGACGTTTCCATTCGAAGATGCCTCACGTAGTTGTTTTGTCACAGAGGACGAACACTGTATGACGCACAGAATGCAATAAACAAACTCTGGACAAAGCAATTTCGCTGCTACGTGCAACCTAAAAGCTAAAAAGCCAAATAAGTTCAAACCTTCAGGTACCTCGACCAGTATAAATAGACGACCATGTTCTCCAGACATAGTCAGTCAGTCGCAGGAATCAATGTCAGTATCGAGTCATGGAGATCGTCGATCGAGTGTGAATAAGTATAGCGAATCAGTCCAACGAATCGGCATAACAATTAGTCGCGCAATCTTATAACAAATATCATCAAGCGACCAACGCTTGCGATTATCTTTGTATTCTACATTTTAAAATATCTGTAAATATACTTATTGACATATGTATAATTTTATGTGCTAAACTAGATTAGCCGCGTAGTAGTGATATATGTATGTAAATATGGGTGTGTGGAAAACAAAGGAATGTAAACTGTTCAGTTAACAGTGTGGTATGGAAGGTGGTGAGAAAAGAAAGTGCTGAGACGCGTGCAAATATGCATCGATGAATATCTTTGAAATCGTTTAGCAAATAAATATAGAACTATTCTAATATAAATTCAAAGTGTAAATTTAGTGTTCCATAATTCTCAACAATAGTTAACGAAATTAACTCGTCTCGTTATTAATTGAACCAACAACACTTCTCACCGTCCACCACAAAGGTACGCTACTGGCAATTTTTCAGAGTTCTCAAGGTTCACGATTAATAAACAGTATCGTCTGTACAGTATCGTCAAACATTTCGGTATTATCGATAAATGTGGAACGTGTTAGGGAAACGCAGTTTGCGAATAAACGCGGATTTTAGTGTTCGATTGTTGATTTTGCAAAATGAAGCAAATGCGTTCGATCGCTCGACCGCCCATCGCCAACGATAGCCATTTGCTCGCGTATTAGCTTTTTCTCGCAAACGGTGGCGCTTGACTGTCGAAGACGATCGAGGCTGGCGTTTCTAGCGAAAATAAAAGTTGCTCGGCCGGTCGATAAGGGACTGCTGTCGGATAAAGGACCTTGGGAAAAGTAAGTAGTCGCGCGGCTGCGGCGCAGAAAAAGCTGTGGCGCGGTATCAAACGGTGGAAATAAACGGGCAGAGGAAAAAGGAAAGAGGGAAGGCTCTCTGGGGTCTGCTTTCAGATAGCGAGACTTCTTTTTCTTCGCCGGCTGACCTCCCAGAAGTCAAATTTTCCCCGATAATAACTTTTCTTCCTTCCTTCTCGCGCGTCTTCGCGTATCTCGCGACGAAACTTGCAGCAATTTATTTACCGGCGAGCTTGCACTGGCGAACATCGTTTAGCGATCTACGGTTCCAAAAAAACGATATCGCAGCACAGTGACGAAATAGTCACAGAAAAGTGCAGCGGCACTTGTATCCGATATGGACTAGCATTTTCAAAAATCTGACAGACGAACATCAAAAACTTCCGTCGACTATCTCGGTCACTCGCGCTTCGAGATTGTTCGCTTTGCCGAGAACCGTCGTCGATGGTCTGGTAGTTTGAGCAATAAATAGCTAGATAGAGCAATAAATAATCCGAGGGAAAAATATGCTTGGACTGTTAGCTACAAGTAGCAACGTCCTTATTAAATTGCTTGCAAACATAATTTTAGAAGTAAATCATCCTAATCGATAAAAAGGATGAAACTATCTTTCTGAGGAACATAGCGTACCTGGTAGAGGTAGCCGATATCGACGTCCCATATTTGCAACACGATTCATGTCCGTTTAATGTTAATTCGATATTGGAAATTGTTGATAACGTTAGAAATAAAAGACCGCACTGGGCGAGCGTAAATACGTTGCTCGACAGCCGTAAACATGTTTCGCTCGTTGCGATTGATCTTGCAAGAAGAAAGTTTCAAAGACAAAATGGTATTGTACGTTGGGCCGCTTTTTTCTGTAGTGGGAAAACGAAGGTTAACGGGCTACCGTCTAAAGTGATTTCGCTAACGACGTCTAACGATAACAATACACGATGACTCGTCGTTGACCATTAGGCCAAACTCATTATGTCTCGAATTCTTCGTCGCGTTCAGCAATAGATCTCGAATTAGCCATTGAAAGAGACCGTCGTGCTTTCAGGATAAAAAAAAAGATAAGGAACATTTTGTAACAGGGTCGACGAGAATGGTTTTATGACGCTTTTGTACCTGGACTGCAGGACAAACCACTGGTCCATTGGTCTCTGCCGCAAGTTCGCGGACGTTTTATGCAGAATCGTTTACTCCCTGAATCCATTTGCCGAAGAACGACAGGCCTTTAACCATCTTATTGGCTTTTAACTTTCTACTTTCCAATTTGTCCCTTAGACGTGGATGTCGAGCTTCTCGAGCTTCTCTCCACCAAAATCTAGTTTAATCTCCAGCAGGAAAATCTCGAAACAGCGTGTCCTTTTCGTAATTGGTCGGAAGTGCTCCATAGACGCAATTCGCTATTTTGTCGAATTTGAATAAAGACAGCGCGAGCGGAATAGGAAGACGACCGAAGATCGGCTGGACGAGAAGAAAAAATCGATCGGACGATGTTAACGCAACGAGGTAACTGTTTTACTTTCACAAAGAAAACCAAACGCGATAGAATTTGCGATATACAGCGACGTTGATTTATTTCTCTCTGTCTGTTATATACACACGTGTATTTAATAGTATTTCATAGAAAGTATATCGTTTGATCTCGTTTCAATTTTACAAATATTCTTACTTTGCCAGAAGACTCCTTTTAACATTAAATCTACCGACACTTCTTATCTATTCCTACCGTGTGCGGTGTAAATGACCGATGATTAAAGAAATAATAGTTTTTACGATTCAACTTAGATAATGGCTAATTTATAAATAAATGTATATAAAACGATGAACATTCATAAAATTTCGTGCAAATTCACTTTTGTTTAATTGCAATTACAGTCTTAAATAGAATTACACTTTTATTTATATATAGAGATATATCTTATTCAACTTCGCTGCATTTTTTACAAATTATCTTATTATCAAATATACATTTGCCGCATAAATATTTCCCGCGTTTTAAACAAATTTTCGTAATTTTCTAACCTTTACAATTTTTTACTCGACAAATTTTTTGTACTAATGAATCTGAATTTGTTGATACTTTTATTGCATGTTTTTTTCCCGCGATTCTTTACATAAAAGTGACGTATGCACCAGGTTTATAACAATTTTGTGAATTCTCTGTAAATTAGCTCCATACTATAGATACCATTGCAAATTTATTGATTCGTAAACGTTGGTTTCTGTCGCTCTTCTTATCAAATCGTATAAACCTCATAATTTCAGCAAAGTCAATTCTGCCCATTGTCGAAATACAAAATTATTGTCAAATTTGATATGCTTTAATTTTCCTTTTATAACAACTTTACACAAAACGCTCTGAGATGCTTTCTGTCTGAGTTTTGGAGATAACAAGTTTAGATGTCGACTAATTGACTAACAAATCGAGATGTATTCTAATCGAAAAGACAATAGCAAGTAAAAATATGATCTGTGACGGCGATATTTCTACGAAAATATCGACGAGTATTGACAGTTCTCCACCAACGGTTACTCGAGGGTGGAGTTGCGAAAGCTTTTCTCGTGTTTTATGCCAATGAGCAATAACCCTACGAAACTTCTCGACTTTTAAAATGTTTGTAACAATGGACTGTAAAAAATGCTAAATTTTGTGGCGGTTCCTTAGGATTATCATGCGCCTGAGTTGATACGTCTTGACAGCTGATGGCTATTTTGATCGAGGGATAGATTATTTTATGACAAGGTTACGGGTGTAACAGCTGCTTTTATTTGTTACTACTGATTTTGTTTGTCGTCTGACCTTCATATTGATTGATTGATTGCATTTATTTTAAGAATAACTAACATATTTCGTCGGGCGGTGAAAATGATCGCTCGCGTAGGCAAAGAAGAGTACAAATTTGTCGCAGAAAACAAAAGAGCAAACTAAAATTAAATACCGAAAAATATATTGTATGCGTGTTTCAGTAAAAGTCAGAAATTATGAAGCGATATGAAGTTTAAACATGGTTAAATTTGTGTACAAGTTCCGCGCCGGTAGGTTTAGTGTTAAACACGTCGAAGATAAAAAGGTATTTTGTCGTCGATCGAATTCGAATCACGTTACGCTACTCCGAACTTCGCGGTGTGTCAAAGAGAACACAATGGCCCCTGGAGGGCAGCTGCCCCCAGCAATGTTCATGACGACCGATCGATTACCAGAGACGTAGCGATCGATTCTCGCGAGTAGGATTTTTCCGCGTTTACAGGAAATTCGAGAATGAGATTGCGAGATCAGTGTCCATTAGCCGAGAACTCTACACTAGCTATCCCCAACAACTAACCTTCTTTTTTCCTTTTTGCAACTCTAGGATCGCCGACTGAATGGCTGAATAAAATGTCCGAGCGAATTGCAGCCGTGTTACCGCGGATATCCGATGGACGAGTTGGTGTACGCGGTGCGAGTGCAGTGTATCGCGCGAAATGGTCATTAGAGCGACGCATAGAGCAGTCAATAGAGTAATCGTTAGAGATGTGATTTAATCGTGGCGCAGCAGGCCGAAAACGAACTCTCGCGGTCGACAAATAATTCGATCGAACTTTATTCGCGACCGCTGCCGGCCAAATGAGTTTCCGAACACATTTAACGATAATGAGCTTCGACCCCGGTGAGAGGCGGGATTATTTCGCGCGCCGCTTATTCCAAAGGCTGCTTTCGCTAAATCTGGATTATCAGGTGGAGGGTGAGGCAGAAGGGGGATGGTTGTGGTTAAAATACGCGCTCGGTGAAAGTGCAAGTAGTGGCGATAACGTGGCAACCCGATGAACCTAAGGTCACGCGCGTACAGAGACAGAAAATTATCGGCCAATTGCTGCTCTATCGGGTGAAACCCTGATAATAAAGCGAGGATAGAAGCTAGGAATATCGCATAATTATTGAGAAAAAGCTACCGATTTCGTTACCTAAACCGCTATTATTCCTCGCTCACGAACCGAACGCGCACGTTAAAAGCAGCGTATAATTAGAAACTACAAATAGCTGTAACTAAATATCCCGAGTAATACGATACACGGTATCTTGGAAAGTACGTTCGCCCGTAAAGTGGCAACCCGAACGACGGAATCTAAATAGGTAGGAACCCACTTTAGGCGTTTTTGCGTGTAGGTACTCGGAGGACTAAGATCGAGAAAAGATTACAGAGTCGTTTGGGCACCGTATCGACGACGATACACGTTCGGTTCTTGGTACATCCACCTATCTCACAGTTTTCGAATTCGGTGTGCTGTAATTAGCGAACATCGTGGTCTGCTCGTGTTATAACTCGCAGCTACTTGGAATCAATGGCCGGAGCGCGTCTTCCAGTCGATTTTTATTCGGCTCGCCAGCGGATAAAGTTAGGAGAATGGTCATAGATCAGGTGGCTACGTGAGTCTTGCTGCAGCAAAGATATCGACGCCGATTTATTATTCCGGATGAAGGAGTACGCAGGACGAATAGCTAAGCGTTGCTGGTCGAGCTACTACTCTATGGGAAATGGAGAATGGACAGGTCAACGTGGACAAATTACAAGGTCGGATTAGCATTAGGGCTATTAGTGGCAACTAGAGGCTAAACGAAGGCCAATTTGGGGAATAGAAAGTCACTCGGAAGCGTATTATCCCGGAAGAGTATCCGGCTCCTAGATGATTCACCCTCGTTATCCTCCATCTGCGAACGATCTCTACGATATTTTCCATTTCCGATTTTCCAGACCGAATAACCGCTGGAAATCGAGACGCACGGCCCGTATGTCGGCAGAAGATCCCGAGAAGGAGTCTCGGGAAGACGGGAGAACGCCAAAGAGAGAGCGAGAGAGAGAGAGAAAACAGAGAGGGGAAATAGAGAGAGAGAAAGAGAGAGAGAGAGTAAGAGAGAGGGGAAGAGAGGGGAAACAAGAGCGGTAAAAATGAATCGATAGGCGGAGTTTTTCATGACGCGGCGCTGGAGGCACCGGAGGGTGGGGGACACGATAGGCGGAGTCTGGCTGATTTAGGGCCGCCATTTTGTGACAATGGACGAGAGGGGGGGTATGCCTATCTGATTGGCTGATCTACGGACTTCTCTCGTCCCGAACAAGCTTCTACAGATTGTTCGGTTGTACTCTCCGTCGGTACTCCAGCCACCCGGCGACCCGGCAACGCCGCCAACCCGTCCACGTCCCTTTCCCCCACCACCGCCACACGCACACCGCGCTTTTACCCCCACCCAGCCGACCCGCAGCGCCGTGAAAGCGAGACACGCGTCCTTCCCGCCACGGAATCGAACCGACTTGGCCCGACCACACAATCACCGACCCTTTCCTCGCTGAGATGCTTCTGTTGAGAATTTTGGATCTTAATCGACGAAATAATGGTATAGGAACACTAATTTTACACTTAGAATTTATATTGGAATAGTTTTATATTTATTTGATAAACGATTTCAAAGATATTCATCGATACACACGCGTCTCACCTTCTTCCATATCAGACTGTTAACGGACTGAACAGTTTACATTCCTTTGTTTTCGATACGCCGCGCACACACATACTTCCACACTCATATTCACATACGTGTATCACTACTACGCAGCTAATTTAGTCTAACACATAAAATTATGCATATCTCGATAGCTTCTTTCGGCCCGAAAGCGCCCATTACGTTGCTCTTGCTATTGCGAGTAGCCAAAAGGCTGAGACCTCTTTTCGCATTGTCGATCCTAGTTCGGATCGGGCCGATCTTGGAAACCGATGGTCGATAGGACAACGAAAGAATATCGTTGTAAATGGTCGTTAAGGCATTCCGCCGTTTATATTATCGTCTCGAGATTATTCATTTTTGGTATGTTGCACGATTCTTGCTGTAGCTTTCGGTAGAACGCGTCGTCTGTCGCGATGATCTAACGAGTACGCTATGTTCGTACGAGGTAACAGCGCGATTAACAAGTTGCGTCGACAAGTCGCGTATTTGCGTCACAGAGAAGAGAAGCAAGCAGCAAGAAGAATAAAAGACAGGAGAAACTCCGAGGAATAGAGATATGAAAATACATACGCACAGGTATAAATAGACAAAAATAGGTGAATGCGTGCTACAAAGTAAACCGAAATTCTGTCGTTTGAAGCTAATGTTCCTCAAGAATTTTTCCCAGCCTCGAAGGTAGAAAGCGACCCGGAGAACAGAGCGATCGTGCGTCGAAGGTCGTTGGCCCGTGAACAGATCCGAATCGGCGCGTTTAAAAGACTTTTGGGTAGAAGACAGATCCGAAATTGTCCGATTGCGTGTAGAGGGAACGTCGAAACCGGTGCAGAAACGCGCGGATCGTTAACGCGACCGTTAACGATCTCACAGAGGAAGCATAAATCAACGATCGGCCTTTTCCTATTCCCAGAGAAATGGACTTTGCCAGCTGAAGTATTTTGCAGTAGACTATATTCTTTAGAATTTGAACAGGTTTGGAATTACGCGATAGAACGAAAGAAAGCTGACGCGTTATCGATACCTATCGATCGTCAGAGTCAATCGGTTACTCGTTAACGCCGTTTGGCGACGTTATCGACGAGTTCTCGCGGCTGCATCGCGATAGAGCGGATCGGAAAAGTCAGCCGCTATCGGATCGCCCGACCTGGGCCAACTTGTAACGCCAGTCGGTGCACTCTTGTCGTCTCATCTCTCGTTGCTTTCCGGCCTCTGGTTTTCGGAGGAGGGGCGTGTATCTTAATCGTCGTATCTCATCTAGATAGGCCGCCGGCATCGAGATCGGCTCACGGAAACGCGTGCACGCGTGTACCTGTATCTAGGTAGCTCTATATGGTCGCTCGACCCGCTCCAAAACCGAACCACGTACCACCGAATTACCGGCCGATCTCCAACCTGATTCTGTCGCTCGTCATTTTATCGGTCGACATCTCCGACATACGAAAATTACAATAGCGAATTTGAGTCTCTAACACGTTCACGATCGATCTTTATACGACGATGTCGCGTGGCAGCAACGTTTTCCTACGATACCTGCCTTTCGTGAAATTTAACTTTATCCGCGTGTTTAACACGAATGCATGCTGTATCCTGGATTTTCGTAATTTCGGGATTGTTCGGCCACGTTCGTAATTTAAAAGTACGCGTCATCTGAAAGGCGTAGTTGAATTGGCGGATGAAAAATTCGAAGAAACGGCGGACGAGATTTCTTCGAACGGCACGCGGAATCGCGCAATTATCGGCGGCACGCGGTGAATATCCGCGGCGATAGAACGGGCGCCAGTGGAAAATTCAATGTTCCCGAGCGAATTTAATGCAGTTCTCACCACCGATTGGCAGATACTGCGGCTCGACGCTGCCAAATCGTTCCATCAGACCGTGCACGTACCATATGCTCGTACGGCCTGCTTTGAATACATTAATAACCCCCGGCGACTCGGAATATTTGCACGACAAATTTGCGTAGATCGCCGATAACCGCGCGTCTAACCTAACGTGCAAAGTGTTTTACAATGGAACGCCGGGGAAATTTACAAATGTTTGCTCGTTATAAATATTTCGGCACGTTACCCCTTCGCTACGTGTCTTCAACAGTTTTCGCGAGATCCAGGGACCACGTTCCACTGTTTTAAGGTCCATCAAAAAAAAAAAAAAAAAAAATCCTCGTCGTCCGAGATCGCATTGTTGTTACACAGATTTCTTATTGAACGAGTTTTATCGTATAACTAACTTTTGTAACAGGCATTTGTAATAATTCACGTAGGAAGATACAAAGATCAACTGCGCTAACCTACGATGTATTTCTCATTGCAGTTGATCGAGACAATCGTTTCCCATATCCGAGCGAGGGAAACTCAAGTCCAATGGAGACGTACGAACATCTGACAGCGTACGAGGTAGATGTTCGTGAACGTCTCGACGAATACCAGGAAGAAATGGAACAACCTCAACCAGTCAGACCGGGAAACAGCAAAAACATCGGAGACTAGGAAATGTGACTGGGAAACTTGAACACCGTGGCTGATGATGAACACGGTATGGATGATGTGTAATACCTAAACTGTTACATATAAAACTATGGTAACCAATTCGAGTACGTTGCACGGCCTGCACACGGAAACAACATTGCACGGTTGTGTACAAATGGATCTTTGTTACGCGTTACATGTTATTACTATTTATTCGTTCATGAAACCCAATACAAATATCTATACTAATGCATTTTGGTGTGACATCAACGAAACAATACATCGCGACCCGAAGATACCTACAGTTAAAGAAGAAATATGCAAATTCAGTAATAGATATAACATAAGAATTTTCTTTTCAAACAGCGTACGCTGCCGCTGCTGAACATTCGGACACTTGCTATTGGCTTGGCAACTAAGTGATTGCGGATTGTTGCATTAGGTGGTATTCATAAAATCCGCAGTCACTTAGTTGCCAAGACAATAGTAACGTTGTGCGAATTTGAGCAAAGAATGGAAATCAAGGATGAATTAATAATTGGAAGCGGCGCTTGATATCTTTTCGCGCAATCGACAGCGTTACGTATTAACAAGCATATTAAAACATATTAGAAAGCATGGCGATAATTTGTTTTAATATCTGCTGTATCCAATGAAAAATTCTAAGGTTCTCAATAGATGCACCTTGGTATGTTGCCAACGAAACTATACATCGCGACCTGAAGATACCTACAGTTAAAGAAAAATATGCAAATTCAGTAATAGATATAACACAAGAATTAACAACCACCAAAACCCACTAATTACTCGATTACTTGACACGACGAATCAGATCCGCAGGCTAAAAAGACACCACCCTTTAGATTTAAGCATTAGATTCAGCTAGAATCAAACATGCGATAATCATTTATTATTCACGTTATAGTATCACGCGAGAATAATTTACTTATAATGCTTAATGAGAATTGGTTGTAAAATTCTTGCAAATAAAAAACAATATCTACACACGCAGCATGTACTTGTTTCCTAAGAGTCTAGTCCTGTGTCTTACAATTTAAACGCGCGGTCAGATATTCAGTCGGTTAGTGGTTGATGTATACTTTGATGAAAATTGAAAGATTTCCGAGTGGTCTGTTGACCGAAAACCAGCTAATTTGAAATACGTGCAATGAATTTTTCTAACTTTCGTACTACAAGTTTTTAACTGTAGTAAATATATATTTTATTTACAGTAAATATAAGTCCATGCCATGAAATTATCTTTCTACGAATTTTCTTTCGATCCACTGTGTATCCACGTACCTAAGGGAGCAAGAAAATCACAATGGAAAATGCAGAATCATTTGGCTGAACTAGTTAATTTTCGACCGAGAAACGTTCGACGAGGATTGAAAACTCGGTCTGGCGGAACGCAAAGTGCAAGGGCGAGTGGCTTGCTGGTTCCTAGACTTTCCAAGTACCGTAAAGATGTCCCCCGGAGAAATCCAGCTTATCGAACGAACGAATATTATGTAGATGCGGCCGCTAGCCAGGGAGGTGTTGAATAATTCCGTCGGATCAGTGCGCTGATTTCATCGTTCTGTGTCGCGATCGTGTGCGAGCGCGTGCCTTTACGCAGGTATACGCGCGCCTGTGTGCGTTTGTGGCGATGAAAGAGATGCCTTGCGCGATCGGTCGACCCAAATTTAGATCGGATCGAGGAAAACGGGAGGCACGGCGCGTGCCCCGCGCGAAGATCATCGGTCAGATAGACGCTTTTACGCACACTGTCCCTAGCAATGCGATTGAAAAATTTGCTCCGTTAATCGGCCTCCTACTCGCCGCTGTCCTTCACCGAGCCTCCGATCCAGATTCGTTTCCGATGGATTTTCCAGTACTGTTTTTTTCAAATAATGTAGGTATGTAGGTAGATACCGTGTTTCGATAATAGGTTACTATGGATACAACGTTTGGCCGCAGCTCGCACTCGCAATATTAATTAAGCACACGTCTCTCGTTTACGACGTTCGTGACAAGAAAAAGGAAAAACACCTGTAACCGTTATCGGTTGCTGAAGAGAGTCTGTCACGTGCCTACGCGCGTTCACACACAGACGTCGCGATTATGCTAATTCCGATTCATTTTCCAACAGTTTCTTCCGCTCATTTTCCATTCAATCTGCCCGATGTTACAAAAGTATCGAGAGTTGTAAGCAACTACGACAGGATCGTCATCTGTGTGCACGATTTCTCGTCTCGATTTCCTCCGAAATATCTTGCTAAGTCGTTTTTCGAGGGAGAGCCGGAGAAAGGCGGAGATGGAAAGATTAGAAAAGTCGGAAAAGGAGCATAGGGATGTTTCAGCCGAGAAATTTACGTACCCGGCTGTTGACGGATCAACCGGAAAGCAAGAAACTGGAATCGTAAACTCGTTAGCGGCTCTGTCAAACGTATTAACCGCGAATCCTCGGATTCCGTGCACATCCTCGATTCGGCAAGCTAGTGTAAAGAGGGCAGCCCTAGAACGAACAAGGGAAAGAAAAGAAGGCGAAATCCCAGTTGGAAAAACAAGAGGCTAGGCACCAGGGAAAAAGGAGCGCCGTTAGGGTCTTGCTGGGAGGAAGGGAGAGGGTCAGTGTTGACAGGAGAAGCAACACGAAGGCTGCTGGGTCGTTCTCGTTGGTTCTATGGTGGGGAGGGAGTAAACGCCCGCTAGTAGGTTGGTCCGCAAAGGTGGGCGTGATCGGGTCGTGCCGAGTCGTGCCGAATGCTAACGAACGCTGACGAACGCTGGTGAACGTGAGGGGAACGTCGAGACCGGTGTTTTCGTTCGCCTTAGTTCCGCGCCGGGTGCCACGACAGTCGCATCGACTCGAGTTTACGTGCGCGCGCGCGCGTGCTTCCAAAAATCTTTCTCTCTCTTTCTCTCTCTCTCTCTCTATCTGTCTCCCCTCCCAACGCGGATCGAGCAGTCGAGCGAGAGGAAAATAGACGGCAGAAGGAAAGCCAGGGGAACGCGCGGAGACACGCGAACCTGACATCCCGACGACCCGGTTCGAGCACCAAGACCAGCAGCTTCCCGTGCACGATTTACCGTCGTCGTTTTCCCTGTGCATCGGTTTCGTTACATCGTACTGTTGTTTCTCACGAACGGCTCGGCCACGACTTGGACGACGACTTGGACGACGACTTGGACGACGCGCGCGATACACAGAGGCCCAGCTATCGACGCGGGCAACCATCCGAACGCCACGATGTGCTGTGTGTGTGTACTGTGCAGTGTCTTCTTGGTGCTAACTTAGTGATAACGATATTGAAACACGCCCACAAAGCAACGAGACGCCGCGCGGCGACATACCGCGCCACTCGGAATTCATAACTGCTCAGGTAAGCGTGTTTGGCTGGTAACGATCGCGAACCGCCGCTCCAACGATCGCCTACTGCTTTTCCAGAGACGAGCAGCGTGTGCTACTCTGTTCCGCGGACCACGTTCTATCCTTTTATCGGTGTAACGAACGCTAAGTCGAATTTCGAGTAGATTCTCACATACCTGGTAAGCGCCAGATATCCTCACGCTTTTCCTCTGGCGCCTCCGTTCCATTGGCTTCCGAGTGTGCAATAGTTCGATACTCGGTTGTTTTTCCTTCGACTGTTCAGGGTCGTTGTAGGAGGTCGTTGTACACCATCCAAGGAGATGTTTCTGTTCGTGTTTCTCAGTGCGATGGGTGTAAATGGAGTCGAGAGCGGAGTGAAAATCCGGTCGTTGTAGAGCAAAGTTGGCGTCGTAACGTCGACGTATCGCGACAGAGTTGCCATCGGCCCGTACATCGAATTCTGTTAGGATCGAACGTCGGAGAAATGGGAATTGTAGAGGTCCTTGTGACAGAGTTTTCGGAGTCGCAGCGATACTGCGGTTCTCTTTTTGGTAGAGAAAGTACGACTTTGGAATTTAGGAAGTCTCAGGTCCTTACGTAGGAGAAATACAAGCTGTCGGTAGGTTGCTTTCGAAATTCGTCCCTCTAACGTTTCCCTGCCTTCGCATGAAAAATGTAACGACTTACAGTCGAGCGGCCGCGATTCCATACAAAAAACAGCGGCGCCTTTTTATTCGGATAGGTCGTTGACTCCAGTCTATTTAGAGGTCGAAGAAATTGCTTGTTTGCTCACGGCAGTGGGACGAAAAGATGGCGCCGACGGTCGCTAATTCTCTTTCACGCTCCGCTGTTTATCTTCAGCTTGCGTACACACCACCCTACGAAACTAAAAGTTAATTCGAATCCAAGGAAAATTCTCTCGACGTTACGATCTCGCGTATTCCTCGGACAGACGCGGTCAGAGAGCAACAGAAAGGCGAATTCTCGCGTAATCCTTCCAATTCGATAGGGAATTTTAGGTTCCCAGGGGAAACCGCGGCATAGGAGAGTCCAGTTTTTCCGATCGATCGGATTACCGGCTTTCCATGGCAAATTAGAAACCCGATGCACGAATAATACTCGTGTAACTCGTTACGGTTGATTGCGTAACAGTTTGATTTCCACGAAAACAGAGTCGGAGATAGAGTGTGTGTGTGTGTGTGTGTTAGGCGACCGGAGTCGATCGAACTCCGACGGCGCAGGTAGATGGACCAATTCACCGGAAGAAACCCGGCGAGAACGCGTGGTGAGTCAGGACTTTCCGCGACTCAGGATTTTCCTTTGTTCTTGCAACGGCCGTTTGCTTGGCGTAGCAAAATCTGTTGACGCGGAAATGAAAATTACGAGCGTCGTTAGTGCCTGTCGTAGGTATCGTCTTTGAGAAGCAACGAGTTCCGTAGAAAAATTGTTCCGCTATTCCTAGTTCTTTTCTAATCGATTAGCGAGTGAAGGACGATCGATTCGTGCATGACGTCAGCGGAATGATTTAGAATGGCTGTAGCAAATCTCTTTAGCGATACAGCGAGATGTTCGCCGCTTGGTAAACGAAGAAAATTGTCTTCCAAATTTACCAAGATCGGTAGGATGGCGCGGAGTTCGGGCTCGAAAGAATCGAGTACTCGTCGCTTCCTAAGTGCAAGTTTCATCGAATCGCCATCGATTGGTATCCTTTGAGCGGCTCGACCAATTGCGTTTAGTTTCCATCTACGTTCCACTTACCAGTTTATTAAAATTCGTGAGCGTCGATCATATTTTCTTTCCATCAAGTTGACAACTGCCGCGACCAATTGTCACGTCGGGTCGACTGCATTTTCCGTAAACACAGGCCAATGTTCGTCTCTTTTCAAATTGTAAATATCTCGTTTGTAAGATTCCACGGAGTCTGGATATCGAGTAAACAGGAAAAAATCGCAGGTCAAAGCGTGATGTATGTGTTGCCATCGTTTCCAATGTGCCAATCTGACGCTGGCAATTGAATTTTTCGGAGCGACAGGTAGAAAATTGGAGGACAGGGCGACGAGTCGGCGAGAAAGTGGATGATTTTCAAAGGGAATTCACCCCTTGCAGAAGGGAGGGAATATCGGCCGATGGTTTGCGCGCGGCCTATAATTGCTAATTTGCAAGTATAATAAACGAGCGTCGGTTTCTGTTTTCATTTATTAGCCGCGAAATGCCTCCGCTTATTAGCGCAACCATGCATTCGAAGCAATTCGCTCGTTTCTTCGCGATAAACATTCTCTTCGCCGACGAAACTCCGGCTGCGTTGCTTCCTCCTCTTCGTCCTCATCCTCCTCCTCCTCTTCCTCGCCATCCATCGATTCTCCTTACTCGAATTTTTATTTAATTATTCCTCGTCCTTCGTTCCTTCTATGGAGTAGCGTATTTAATGGAAAATCACGACGGTGTGTTACGGAGGAATTTTTCCAGCGGAAATTTACGCGGATTTTGCGTCCTACCTCTGTGCTCATCTTTAAACGTAAAGAATCGACTCTGTCATCGATAGACCGCGCATTTTCGCTCGATTTCATATTTTTACCAATTGCTACAACCGAAAAGAAATAGAAGAAGAAGAGAAATAGCATGGAAATAGGCATTTGATTTATTAAATATCGTAATGAGTATCCTACTCTGGATATCTCGCACATCTCTCAGACGTCGTACACGAATCGTGTGCAATGTTCTACACCCTCGAATTTCTTGTAGATGTGCGGTCTAATCGTCGATAAATCGAAGACGACGATATCGTAGATCACGAACGAGTGCTCCATTGTTTCTGTAATGAACAATCGAATTATTGGTCGACACGATATCGAGTAAGATCTTCTATTGCGAAAATTCTTGGTAACGTTGGCTCGAAGCATCTACGCGTTTTTCTGTTCATCGGAAATCATCGAATCCGGTATTTCCCATTTATCAGGTTTGATGTGAATTACGAGATCGGCCAATTCTTCGTAAAGACGATCCAAGTAGAATTCTGCTTGCCACTCGTCGTCGTCGTCCACTGTATTCCACTTTGCAACGAACGTACGGTGTTTTATTCGACAAATTCGACAAATTCCGCCTCCTGGGGCGCGTATTTCCAGCAACGTTGTTCGTTGATCGCGAGATCGCGTTTCCCAGTTGGAGCCTCGATCCGACGGCTAAGAATCGTACGCGCGTCTTATTCTCATCTTCTTCGTTCGCCGTCGTCGTCGTCGAGTTTTCACGCTTTACGACTTTTTCGCCTATCCGAATCCGCAGCTACCGCATTATCAAAATTCGCGCTCGATTTTGTAGTGGCCTGGCAAGTAGCGAAAAGAAAGTTTGTAAAACGAAAGACACAAAAAGACATTGTAGTTTTGTATCTGTACTCGATAAGAGCAACGAGTAAACGTAATACGATTGTTATTCGTGTGGTAAAGCTATGGATAAGAAACTTCTGATGTATCAACTTGAAACTTTCTTTCATCCGACGCTTCAAGTCGAATTTCGGTCAACGGCATAGGATCTTCGCTGTCTTTCGCTCGCGTTTCTAAAAGGCACGAACCAATTCTACTTCTTCGTCGATCTCGCGCAACAGAGATTCTAACAGCATATCGGAAATCTATAATACCTGATGCGATCTTCCGTGGTTATTTAAATATTATTCCATCGCCGCGTAATACTTGTAATTCCGACTTACGCTGCTTCGCCGGAGAATCAATTTTCCGATCTTGGTCGGACCGACGTGACTCGAAACGGATGTTAGGCTTGCACACACGCCATTCGAATACACGTAGCTTCCAAATATTTGCTTTTTCCATGCGACGTGATTTTCTGTTTGCGACTAAAATAAAGTAGCAGAAAGAAAGAAGATATGGGAAGAGACGAGCGAGAAAGGATGGAAGAGGCGCGTAATTAATTCAGGCTCGTGAAAAGATCGGCCGGAAAAGGGCAAGGATACGTTCCGCGATGCTTCTGGGACGATTGATCCGACTGGATACATTTTTTTCCACGTTGCACGCGTGTCTTTGGTGGACTTTGCTCCAGGTTCGAGGTCGCCGCTTAACGATTTTCGACGCGGTGTCACGAAATCGGCGGCGAATTGCTCGCACGTGCAACGCGACGCCGTTCTTTTTTTTCTTTTTTTTCGGACAGAACAAGATTAACGAATCTCGATAAGATTAGTCTACGCGATACGTGATCGACCGGCTCGCTTCGATGGAGGTGTTTTTTTTCGCCGCGATGATGTAACGTCGTCACCTCTTGCGATAAATCGTGGAACGTCGCGATTTTCGCGCCAATGACGCGGCGATGACCACGATGGAAGTTAACCAGGTTCTATGCCGAACCTTCCGGGCAAAAATCTTATCTCTGCCTCGCCGATAACACCAGATAAGAGCCGCTGCCTTGCATCTTTTCGCGATTTGTCGAAATATCGTCGTTCTTGCGCGAAATCGCCAGATTTGATAATAAGAGAGTTGGACTCTGAACTGCCAATGACTTCAACTTTGACGACTCCACTGTCCGCCAAACTTCACCTTCTCCATCCACGTCCTTCGAGCTTTAAACTTACCGTTCTTTTTGCTTTCGTATCTCTCGAGATACCTGGATTTTTTCAATTATTCTATCGATAAAAAGAGATATAGTACACGAGAGATGGAGAAATTACGTGGAATGGTAGAATGAAATATTTCAAAGCTACGCGTGTTTTCGTAGTATTTATCGAAACACAACGTCCATTTCGGCTGATATAGACAGTCAGCGTGGTTAGATTCTGCATTCCAACTGCTGTGTCTGTAATAGAAGATTCAGATTGGGTGCGACGAAAAATGCGTAAAACCCGGCAGCGTAGATTCTTTTGGGTTATTTTCGACTCGTCTAATCTTGTCCAAAGTCATTTGGTAGTTTTCTTATCGGCTGGCGAGGTTGCTTATCTCGATGGTCGAACCATTCTAGCCCACCTCACGATTTCAAGGAGTGATCAGCCGAAAATATCGACGCCGGCAATCGCGATCGGCTTCCCGCTTGTCCCTCGCCGTCTCTGCCCTTTGCTTTCGCGCGATTCGCTTCCTCCAGCGACCCTTCGTCGTCGCGTAACGCAAAAATCGCAGCTGGACCGGCGAATTCTGTCATTTTTCTATCCTTCGCTCGAGCCGTTTCCACGAGTTCCGCAATTTTCCTTATCTTTTGGTAGAATCACCGCAAGATTTCTCCAATTTCCCAGACTTTGGATATTCTTTTGGAATTTATGCAAAAGGTTTAGATGTTAAGGATCATCCGAGACACTTGACCGTACGGTTCTTCGATTTTCCAGACGCGAAGTAAGACGAATAGCCACGAGAAAAGTAGTCGTTTTTCGTTTGCACTTGCGACAGCGTACCGTGGACGTGCAATAACTCGAACAGCGAGGTCGGCGAATTCGACAGAATCGTAATCGCTTGGAAATGGAATCGAAGGAGTCGCGTACGCGTATCTGGCTTCAGTTTCACTCGTTAGCAACATCGACGATAGCTCGGAGGTTACAAGCTGGAACGTTGTGCACTTTTCCCTAAATGGCGGTAATAATTACGAGCGTAATTATTGAATCATAATTAGCGTAGAAAGTAGCGAGAGGCGCGAAGAATTATTGGAACCGCGTAGCGGCCGATTTCGTGCTGTTAATCTTATCACCAGGCTTTTTGTGTATATCTTATCGGATCTCGTTCTCGAGTATTTTGTTTGGCCTGGACATATAATTTTGAAAACGCCTCGTCCCTCTGTCATCGACTACGTGTACGTACGTAATATATTTTTGTAGCAATTCTATCGACCATTAGAAACGTCTATTTCCACAAATTTCTTCCCATTTTTATCGAATCCGTCGCGTTTTCGAGGGACCACGAAGAGACGATCCTCTGCGACGATCTCCCCCAGAAGCAGCAAAGTTCTTGCAACCAGCGTATTATCATTTTCACGCGTAATTTGTACAGTTATCTATAGCTGTAAATAAATAGACGAAGAAAGACATCGTTCGTTGCGGTGGTTTTCCGAGCGTACAACGCTCTATCGATATCGGGTGATCGGTCCTTTTGGTTACGTCATCCACGACCTTGATCATCGACTATGTACCCGGGCCGATTGATAAATCATTTGGAGGCACTCGATGGTCGAGTGGGCCGAGCACACATCAGTGTCGCCTGGCTGAAGCGCGCAGATCGGGAGCTAATTAACCGAGATCTGTCGGAGCGATCGGCTATCGTGATCGCGGACGGGTGAGTCTGGCCGCGAGTTTCTTGGTTCGTTCGCGCGTTTATCTGCGAAGATCTGGTCGAGAGATCGACCCGCCACCCCCGCCGCCGCCGGCCGGAAGGAAGAGCCGTGGAAATTGGCCGGTCGATCGACGTCAGCGCGACCAACATCCGATTACCATCTTGGGCGTGCGCGCAGGGCATCTTAGATCGGTTGTTCGGGCTGCTAGTGCCTTTTCCCTCTCGTTATCTCGCTCCTTTTCACGAAATTCGCCGAGGAGCGCGTGTATCCTGGCGCGTATTCGCACGCGGCCGAAGGAAAAAGCGACGATCCCGTGTCTCCGTTCATCCGCGTCTAATCGCCTAACCAGTTAAACCGACTGTTCGCAACCGGATCCCGCGGTTTTCGGTGGCCACGTTCCAGTTTCGGTGATATTCGTGTTATGTAACTCGCGAATGACATGTTTTTTTTTTAGTAGCAGCCGGAGTAGACACGTGCACGCGTAATTTTCGACAGAACGACGTACGGCAACTTTGACCTTGCGCAATTTCAACGTTTCGCGCCAATGCCTCGCTCCGTTTCGCGATACAGGCGATTTCGTAGTTTCGTAAAATCGCGTGCTTCTTCGTTTCGGTAACTTGCGGACGAGTAAGAAAATCGATGTACGTCGCCACGAACGAAGTGATCGACGCTGTGTACGCTGCGTACAGCGTACGTTTCCTCCGTCCACTAACCGCACACGCTTTTCTTCTTTGTCGTTGCAGAAGGCGGGGTCAGAGACAGATTTTCCTCGCGATCGTGAACGAAGCGCCAGGATTACCTATGACCTGGCCGAGCGTCTTCAGTAGGACCACGCTTCCGGCAGAGAGGCGTTTTTGGCAGCGTTCCTAATCCCCTTTCCATCTCCCTTCCCCCTCGTGTCCCCCTACCCCCGTACATCCTTCCTGGTTCTCCCCCTGCTGGAGCAACCCCCTCTCAACGATCCGATCGTCGACCTTACACCCTTCCGCTAGTCGCAAGAACAGCATTCTCGACAGGATGGACATGAGCAGCGAGTCGAGCGCGGCTAGGTGGTACGAGCCCCCTAGGTCCACGTTGGAGCCGCCCTCGGGGGGCGCAGGAGTCGCCGGAGTCGTCGGCAATCCCACCGATTACAGGGGTTACTACCCCCACGCAGGACCAACCGCCCATCACCCCGCAGCCGCCGCACATTACGCTCACAGTAAGTGTAATCATTTTCTTCTTTTTCTTACCAACGCTTCAAGTACGCTTCGTTATCGGACTGCGAATTTTCATGCGAATTCACGTTTTCGACAGTGTAACGAAGCGTCCTTAACGAAGCCAGTGTTCGCAGAAAACAACGTACTATCAGGTTGTCGGGAAAGTGTCTTTCTGTCGCAAACGTGTCTTTTACAACGTGAAACCGAGTGTGTGAAATGTCGTGGTGTTTATCTCAAGAGAACAAAATCGATCGGAAATAATATAAAACAGAGAACATTGTGCGTCTATTATTTCCTCACAAAACGAAAGACAGTTTTCGAACAACCTAATTAAGTTTAGACGTTCGTGTGTTTTCGATATTTCGTTGGTTCCTTCCAGTTTCGCGTAGACGCGTGAAAATTCGCGCGGTGTATTCGCTAGGACGAAGTCGATTCGCCGTGATAATTTCTATTTTCCGGTGTTTCGGGCTTGTGTTTTCCTTTCTTTTTTTTTTAAACTAGAGCGTAGGGAAGGTGTGGTTGGGATTATTCCGTTTCTTTCGGCAAGATCGTGCAGGGTGCTGGCCGAATTTGCAGATAAGATATCGTTACGTTTGCTTAGGTAAATACACCCGCGGCACGTAACTTGTATCTTATCGTCGTCTTCGCCGAATTCTTCTCGCTTTTCGGTGAAAAGAGACGCTGGATTTTCAGTTGATCGATCGATAGATAAAGCTGAAGGAAGCTTCTTTATCGCGGCCGATCCTACTCGAATCTGGATTTTTTCTTTCTTGCACGTTAACCCTCGGTGTAATCGACCACAATGTTCAAACGCCCTATTCGCGAAACACCAGATGTACAGCGATAATTTTACTCTCAATTTTCCCTTACCGTAACGAGTACCGTCTCAACGTATCCGTGAAAAGTCATTCGAAATTGCGATATAATTTCACGATGAAGTCGATGGTTCCCGTCTTTCGCATACGTGCGTCACGCGCATTGCTACGCGTTCACCTTGCCTCTTCCGTCGCTGCTCGGTAATTGTAATTTATTCTATCGATAATTGCTATATAATATATATATATATATGTGTGTGTGTGTAATAATTATTACGTTAATGATTATAATTCGTAGCTTGGATGCTAATAAACAAGTACCTGCGGAACGCGACACTTTGTATAATCTCGTAAAACTTCCCTTCGTAACTCCAACCATAATTTTCTCCGTATGGGATAAGTGTACGGGGTAGCCGGTTAACCGCTTGTGCAAAAAGCGTATAAATAAGTTTGTCAAGCTTCGTTATACAAAACATTTTGCATACATTTTTCTCGCCAATCGACGTAAAACTGTCTAAAGAAACGAGGAGCAGACGTTTTACGATATTTTGTCATAGAACGTTAACGATTGTCCGAGGGAATATAAAAATTGGTTGCTCGTGCAACCGGTTATCCACACACAGGGGGTTGACGATTAAAAATTGGTAGAGAAAAGGGGGTTGCCGCTGGCGTGCAACGGTGTTTCCACCCCCAACAGTCGTAAAGCTGGCCGACATACTCGCACGGGGTAAAGTACGCGGGTCGCGTCGGCTGGTTTTTTCGCGTGTCTCTCGTGACTCGGTTCAACGATCGGCTAATGGCGTCTTGGTCTAGCTCGTTAATTACCACGCGGATATTTAATTATGTCGTCGTGTCCAGGCTGCCCTCCGGGGCACTAAAAAATTCCTGGAAATTTTGCAAAACATCAGCCTGGCTGCACGAAACTCTCTCCTCTTGCCGTTAAATTCTCTCGGCGGCGTTCTTTTTTCGCGGTTAACGATTCCCATGGTGGACGGTTTCTTTCGAAACTGCTGGCCATCGTTTCACGCGAAGACGGACGATCGCGTACTCGCCGGAAGTGGATGGAACGTCGGCCTCGAATTAGAGGCGAGTACGGCGATTGAAAACTAACATGCTGCTTCTTAACCTCGAGGCCGGCATCTCGGTGCGCAATCGAGCCTCGATTATCCACTTTCGAGCACGCGAGCGCGTACGCCGAAACGGCGGCTCCGTTTCTCTCTCTTTCTGCTGCTCGTCGGTTCTCTCGAACCCTCCACACCTTTGGCAAATGACTTTTCGTTTCCAGTCGACTACTTCACCGCGGTCGTCACCGATTAACTCGACCCTGCCGCGATCCGAGAAATTTTATGTCGCGGTTCTACCACCAACAAAAACACCTCTAAACGTTCAAATCGAAAGAAGAATTCACACGCGTATCGATAACGATCCTCTGGTATTTCGCTGAAGGCTGTGACAGGTAGTTCTCCATATCGGAAGAGATGGAACAATCTGAGCGAAGGAACGCCATGGGGTTAACCAAGCCTGGCGAAGTTTCAAGCGGCCTCCATTCTCTCGTCGTTGGTCGTCTGTTTGCGCGTCGCTTTTCGCCCGTGTGTGTAATATGCGTTTAAAGGGAGGACGAGGCCGAGAAAAAGCGATAGCGCGTACGGTCTAGGTAACGCCGATAGTTCTCGGTTCTCCGTCGCTGGCCAAGCATGAAAAAGCAGAAAAGACAGAGAGAGGGAAGAAGAAGCTGAGAGAAAAAGAGCGCAAAAGGAAGCGAGGGAGATGGCGATGGGACAGAGGAGGGGAAGGAGCCAAAAAGTGCACGAAGAGGCACGAAACTCGATACAGCCGGTCGGATCTCGAGGCCCTGGAACGCGATATCCCTGATTCTTGCCGACGTGCATGGATCATACTCGGTCCTCTGTTAACTCGTGCTGCGCTAAAAAACCAGCGCCCTAATCGGAATCAAATCTCTATCTGTCGTTGGAGCCGCGACTGCTCGCCATCCCTGCGACTTCTTTACGACTTCTCTCCGCTCTTCTTTCCCTCTTTCCTCTTTCTTGTGCTGGCTGCGTCGGTGCTTGACCCTCTGACACCGGCGGCCACGGTCCTCAGGAATTCCTGCCGGCCGTGTGAGAACGTGTTTCCAGAGCAAGCAGTCGTTTCTTCGTCTTGCCAACCTCTGATTATCGCCTCCGATTGAAACGTCACTACCTGTATCCTCGCCGTCATCCATCAGTGTACCAGTCGCTGTTTTGACAGCCGAAGCCTCGCCAACCTCGCGAGCAACAGACTCGAGCACGCGTATCGTCCCACACGGATTCTTCCACTCGATCGAATCGAATCCTGTTTCACGAAACGACTGCCACGCCAGGAATTTCTTACAGGGATGGTCGTGTTGAGAATTTTTGACGAGAGTTTGACGGGCTTTTTTTAACGAAAATCCTCCTGGCGAACGATTAGCGGTAGATCCTGCATTTCTCTGCGTTTATGGGAAATTTATTATACCCCAACCGTGTGGGTTACTCGGAAGTGCGTTTAAATTGTTTAATTTTAACATAACGCTAGAGCTACCAACGATTGAAACGCGTAAAGATTGTACAGCAGGAGAATTAGCGTGGAAGATAGACGAGAGAATAGGCGGAGTTGAAAATCTCAGAGATGCATCTTTGTTGCAAGCCTACGAAACTCCTATGAAAAATCACAAATTGGTCGCTTTGACCAGCCTCTGGCGTATACCTGCTTGCACTAAATCACGTAAAAGGACGAGGTAATATAATATTTCTGCTTTCTGTAGCAGTTGCTAGGTAGAACAACTCCGTATCATGGCACCACTTGTTCCATCGCTATTCTAAAAAATACCAGTCGGCGTAAAAAATGCGCAGTCCAGTCGCTTGCAGTCTCGGGTCGTCCGAATCTGGCAGCCTGCAGACTCGTTAGAGAAACGGTTCCCGGAGGATGTTTCTGTCCGCGAGTGATCGATCGAGGAAAGTGCCACGCGGATCGGGGGCGTGCAGGGCGATGGGTAAAAAATAAACAAGACAGGCGGACGCTCGCGCTCCCCGGGATGCATAATACACACAGTGGTTGCGGCAGACAGGAAGGAAGCGCAGCCAACCGCGAAGCCCACGGGCTCTCAGAGAGGTGCATACGTAATTGCAGGCCACGCGGGAGGCGCTGCTTTTGTAGGTTACCCTCTCCTCTCTTTCTTTCTCTCTCTGTCTTTTTCCCTCTTTCTGACTCCCTCCCTGTCCTCCTCTCTGTTCTTCTCTCTCTCTCTCTCTCTCTCTCTTTCTCTCTATTCCTCCATCTGTTCCTATCTCTGTTCTCGACCTGCCGATCCTCCCGCTGCGCTCTTCTCGTGCGTGTTTATCTCGGTCGTTTTATCTGGCTGGCGTTGCACCGCGCGTTTTTCCGTCTATCCGCTCCGTCTCTCGCATTTTTCCTTCTCGCTTTCCTTCGTCTACCTGCGGCCGCTTAATTGCTCTATTTACCCCCTGCTCGCTTCGGTCTCCTGGCTGCGTACGACCCGGTCGAAAGTTTCGCCGCGCAACAACGAGCGCGGAGTCTCGTTTCGTGCGAGCAAACTGTGCAGGCCCGTCGCGACGAGCAAACCGGAGGATCCGCCGGTCGAACACGGCGCACAGGTCGTGCAAAACTCGCGACCGCCGCCATCTTGCGCAAATGCACACGCCAACCGAAGGCGGAGCCTCTCCCGGGGCTCTCTCTTTCTCTCTTTCCCGGTTGCGTCTGTCTTGCTGGCCTCTCTCTCCCTCGGAGAGACCAGAGTCTCGCGAGGCAGATGCAACTCGCGATGCAGCTTCGCCGCGATCAATCTTCCTCCTCGTTGTTGCTTCTCTCTCTTTCTCTCGCCATCTTCCTCTCTCTCTCTCTCTCTCTCTCTCTCTTTCGCTCGCCTCTGGCTAAGAGGGTTCCTCCGGAGTCTCGAGTCGAGTGCAGCGAGTCGGTAGCCCCCTCTCGGTGTCACGATTCGACGGCGCGCAGGCTACGCTCGCCCTCCGCCTGGCAGATTTTTTACTTTTATCCAGAGGTCAGCCAGTTTCCTGGACCCGCGATCCGTTTTCTCTCGTCGGGATTTCGAGCTGTCGCAGGCGCTCTGGCATTTTCGATTTCGAATTTACCCGTCGGTGACGGCGAGTAGAAAATAAGAGACGAAAAATGGATCTCGTGGTTTCTTCTTGCGAATAATTGGCGAGCGCTTAAGAGAGCTCGCGGCGAGGAAAAAAGAATCGATAAAGCCGGGGCAAGCGTATGGGGTGAAATTGCATGTTATTACGAGAAAGCCGCTGGTGGCGGTCGACGACCAAATGAGACGTTATTTTCTCCTGGAATTTCGTACACGCCGTGAATCTTATTACGACCGAGGCGCGGTCTCTCCCCGCTTCCACCCCTCCATCTGGCCTTTTTCTTTTTCCCTTTGTTTGCCATCGTAATTCGGCGATTTACGACGTGCCGTGCCGAAGTATTTTCGCGAAAATAACTATCCTTAATCTTGACGTGTCTTTAATGGCGGGAGATAAGTCGCGTTTCGTCGGTAGCGTTCGATGAACTCGAAAACTCTGCCTCCGCTGCCCCCTCCTGGCTGTTGCCAACGAAAATCGCGAGAAAAATCGTCAGACTGTTACGTCGGTTAAACGAGTGGTCGGTCGATTCGTGGAATCGCGGACTGTTAAGGGCGATAGATGGCTTAATCGTGGAACGGTGCACGACGATTGCTCGATGACTTACTCGAGCAAGGAAGAGGCGACGTAACGAGGGAATAATTAGCCAGGACTGTAGAAACGCGGTTGGAAACGTGGAGGTGACGAGGCCTTTTCTTGAAACAGCGACGAGAGCCGCGCATAATTCACGCGATTTCCTTTCTCGACGCGATTTTCTCCTGGCTGGCTCGCAGTGAATGAAATGGCCGCGCTCCTTATCCGCCGCGATCTCTCGCCTGAATGGAAAACAAGCGTCCGCGAAATGGCCGCCAGAAATCAATTTCCATGCATTGGCCGGTGTTGAATCAGCGTGGTTAAAAATTCGTGCATCGACAGGCTTCCTTGCTTTCTCGTTACGTCTTTTTATACGTTTGTATACGTCGATAGGGAAAGGCTCGTCCTTTGAAAGCGACGGCCCGACGCTTTGAATCCTTTTGCACAGCCTTTCACACTCGTCGCTCGTTCACGACGCCTGTGCACAAAAGCGACGAGGCCACAGTCAACGGTTACCTCGGGGCGGCTAATTATTTGGAGTGCAGCCGCTTTGATGTCGAATGCCGACCCAAACGGAGATACCACGCGTGTCGCCGCGCTTTCCATTCACCGGATAAATCGGGCAGAGAAGATTTCGCGCCTCTGGAAACTCCACCGATGAATGAGAAAATCCTCTGCTTTTTCCATCGCGCCGTTCGCGTAAATCTCGCAGTCGCGCACGAGTATCCCAACACTTGGTGCAATCTAATTAAAAGATTGATATCTTTATTGCATTTTCAACCTTATGGAAATTGTATACGTAATGTCGGATATCCGCCGACTTGCGAAACCGTACCGCGTTGGACCTTGAAACGTCTCATCACGCGCTAACTTGTCTTCTTCTCTTGCATGGTGAACTCGTATTGCTTCTGACCTACGCCACTGTGCGCCAGTATTTGGACACCTGGTGCAGCAATCCGATCCAAAGTACTTTTATTACATTTTCCACGTTACGAAAATCGTCGTGTGTGTAACGTCGGACACGCTGGCTCGCGAGATTGCACCGTGTTGGACATTGAAACGGCTCATCACGCTGATTTATCTTCTCTTCGGATAATAAATTCAATAAACTCAACGTACCATGTTGCTTCTGACACATATAATCGTGCGGAAGTATTAGAACACTTGGTACAATTTAATCGGCAGATTGGTTTTTGTTGAAGTGAGTTCCACTTCCAGGAAAACTCCACATCTTTTCTAACGTTTAGTTTTCTTAGTCCTCGAACCCATTGAGTATCGTTTAGCACTAAATCAATTTGAAGGGTCTCTTAGCCTCGTAGTTTTCTATGATACAACGGGGTACAGACAGGACAGATTTAATTGTAGAAATACCCATAGACCCCCATGGCTTCCAAGCTCTTTCGAAAGTAACGCTGCCAGCGTGCGCACCTGGACTAGCATACGCATTCTGCTTGTACTTAAACTTGCTTAAATATTTTCCTTTTATTATTTAATTTGTATTTTAGAATTTGTCCAGCTGGACAGTTGGTAAATTTTTCTAGCTTAATTGCTAAATAATACTTCGAGTTTCACTATTTTATTTCTACGTTTAGATTAACACAATTTTCGAAATCTCTTTTGCTTCTCTACTTTTCCTTATTTCTTGTCTTATATGGCTTCTTTATTATTTAATTTGTATCTTACAATTTGTCCAGTTGGACATTTGGTAAATTTTTCTAGCTTAATTGCTAAATAATACTTCGAGTTTCACTATTTTATTTCTACGTTTAGATTAACACAATTTTCGAAATCTATTTTGCTTCTCTATTTTTCCTTATTTCTTGTCTTATATGGCTTCTTTATTATTTAATTTGTACCTTACAATTTGTCCAGTTGGACATTTGGTGAATTTTTCTAGCTTAATTGCTAAATAATACTTCGAGTTTCACTATTTTATTTCTACGTTTAGATTAACACAATTTTCGAAATCTATTTTGCTTCTCTACTTCTCCTTATTTCTTGTCTTATATGGCTTTTTTATTATTTAATTTGTACCTTACAATTTGTCCAGCTGGATATTTGGTAAATTTTTCTAGTTTAATTGCTAAATAACATGTGGATGGCCACCCCCAGAGGGATTTCATCCCCGAGTGCTTAACACTAAGCTGCCGCACCAATCAAATTGACTGGTTTTACAATTTTATTTTAAAATTCCTATTTCATGTTATATTTTCTTTCCGCAATGATGTAATGACTTTTGCAACGATAATTAAAAGAATAATATAATGAATTCTTTTTTCTTTTTTATGTATTCAAACATAAAATAATTTCGTATCGAGGCTAGTTATACCAACACCAGTCAAAATGGTTGGTATTTATCAAAGTGTAAAAGGGTGCTGCAATCTGTTTATCGAACCCCAATTAACCAGTTTCCTCGTTTTCTACAACTTGCCACACGTTTTTCATATTTTTACCGCGTATCGTTCAATATGACGATATTGGTTATCAGGAAAATTCCAGATCAATCGGTAGATCGCTAGATGTTGATACTAGAAATATCACAGCAGTCAAAACGAGTGGTTCTACAATTTTACAAATGTGTCAAGCCTCGTTTAGGGATTCCAGATGGATTAATAATACCGAAAATGTACTACATAACATGGAATTACTTCTGTAAGAAAGTAATAAATCAATAAATATAAAAATATTCTATTATTACGTATTTTTTAAAAACCAGTCATTTTCACTGGTTTTGGTAGAAATAGCTTCGCGTTAACTATCGGTTGTTTTAGTGTTAAATATATTTTTCTGCTGTACATTCATCCACGCATTTTCTCTCTCTCTATTACGAGATAAAAACTTAACAGTATTTTTATTAGGTACGTTTGCAACGCTTCGTTAGAAGAATGTTTCTCTGTTGCTAATTCCTTGCTTCTTGCGATATTACCTGCTCCGCTAAATTGCAAGTAAAACGTGGAGTACAAGTATATCGATCA
Source organism: Bombus soroeensis (assembly GCA_014737365.1). Classification (NCBI taxonomy): domain Eukaryota; kingdom Metazoa; phylum Arthropoda; class Insecta; order Hymenoptera; family Apidae; genus Bombus; species Bombus soroeensis. Next base: position 502,983 of record JACXIL010000168.1, read on the forward strand.
AGTTCCGTATTTATCTTTAATAAATAGCTGACACTTGATCGAATCTGTAGGAACTTGCGGAACGTGGTTGAAAACACATAAGTATTCCACTTATTCCAAGATCTCGGCATTCAACAAATACGTTTATATTCGCTGAATTTAGATATTTCCGTAGAATCAATGTTAACCACTTTCGATTATTGCCTCCTTATTTATATAGTAATTAACACGAGCTATTTATTTGTATCAATGCTGTGTTGGCAACTAAGTGATTGCGGACTTTGTCATTAGGTGGTAATGATTAATTGTCAACCCAATACACATAATCTAGTATTATTAATTATAATAATAATCTAGTAATATTATTATTATCTAGTATAGCAAGTATGTGACGCGTATGAGATGAGATCGGAGACGAAAATCGGAACTCTCTAAAAGTATCTGTTTAAACAGTTGCCACAGAAAACTCTTATGCACATATCGCACGCGTTATATAACACGTTTTGCAATTTCATTAACACTGCAACGACTCACACGACTGTCATGATTCATCGAACTTGAAATGAACATTAGTTGAAAATGTATATAGAAATTGCAAGCTGTTTATTGCAGACGTGAATTCACTACAAAATTAACAAATAGCGCGAATAATCATCTCGCGCGTAGTAAATGTCAAATATTATCCTATCAAATAAGTTTGAAGATTTATCAACATGACGGATAGCCGAGTCGTTTGAATCGCGAACAGAAATTAAATTAAACATCCTTATTCCAAGTATACTTATCGATAATTTCCACGTGACCAAGTATACTTACGCTCGTCAATGTACACGTTGTGTACGCGGAAACGTCGAAATTAGGAGCGAAAGTCTGGAAAAGAGGTAGGCGTGATCGTTCTAATTAATCTCGGTTCGAATTAGTATGCGCATAGCGCACGATATCGCACCTATAGTTGCGCATCTATAGGTGCGCATCTATGCCACGTAGAAAACGAACCGTAGAAAAAGGCGCTCGAGGGCCAGCAACAATTGCACGCAAATTCGTCTGCTCGAATCGAAAGGAATATAGCGGCCAGCTATCTCGATCCGGTTGCTAGATATTCAGCCGACGAGTCAATTATCATATTAACAGCCGGAATGTCGTATCGCGACCGGTGTGACTTATTGCATCGAATATTTTCAACGCGCGTGGGCGTAGTCTGGCGAGGAGTCGTCGCGATCGAGTAAGCGATTAATGGATCCGATCTAGATTGCGCGTAGATCTCGCCGCTTTATCGTTGGCCGATCGTGTAGCAGTAGCTGCAGCTCTAGTCGACAGCGTACGTTGCGTCGTTCGAGGACGTCGAATTCCTTCCGCGAAAACAGGTTTCCACCGAGAGACGGACGAACCACGTTCTTTTCCCCTTTTCCATTATTCCTGCCATTTCGTGCTTTTGAAAAGAATTTTGAAAAGATCCACTGCCTACTCTGCCATCACAGATCCACCGACGCACCGGCCTTTTCTCGCCAGTATATCCTGTTGCCCATCACCTCCGATAAATAGATGTTCCGATACCAACTCTTCTATCCAGGTGTCTAAGGTGCGGATTTGCCAGGTTAGCTCAACCGACGATTCCTCTAGCAGCCAGCGGACTACGTCCGCTTATCGCGCTCTTTAGATTTTCCGTGGAAAAGTGGCAGCACATTTGAACGCTACGGACGACTGATGGTGTTTTGTATTTCGTCGTTATCTTTTTAGTAATTTTTATCAAACAAAACTTGGAATATTCATAAACTAATAGCACGCACATATAACAATATAAATGTATTTGATAAAGGAAGAAATATTACGACGATTAAGACAAACGTTATCGCGCTGTTCAGGATTTTTCCAACCTGTTTTTTCCAAAGACACCTGGGACCCAAACGAATATTCTGCCTGACATTGGGGTTTTAATTTTTATGAACAAAACTTGGAATATTCATAAACTAATAGCACGCACATATAACAATATAAATGTATTTGATAAAGGAAGAAATATTACGACGATTAAGACAAACGTTATCGCACTGTTTGGGATTTTTCGAGTCTGTTTTTCCAAAGACACCTGGGACCCAAACGAATATTCTGCCTGACATTGGGGTTTTAATTTTTATGAACAAAACTTGGAATATTCATAAACTAATAGCACGCACATATAACAATATAAATGTATTTGATAAAGGAAGAAATATTACGACGATTAAGACAAACGTTATCGCGCTGTTCAGGATTTTTCCAACCTGTTTTTTCAAAGACCCCTGGGACCCAAACGAATATTCTGTCTGACATTGGGGTTTTAATTTTTATGAACAAAACTTGGAATATTCATAAACTAATAACACGCACATATAACAATATAAATGTATTTGATAAAGGAAGAAATATTACGACGATTAAGACAAACGTTATCGCACTGTTTGGGATTTTTCGAGTCTGCTTTTTCAAAGACCCCTGGGACCCAAACGAATATTCTGCCTAACGCTGGGGTTTTTCCTGGGTTTTCAGTCTTCTTAGCAACTGCCTGTAGTTCGTTGTGTTTTACACTCTTGTCCAATTAAATGATGGCTTAGGTATATCTTACATCGCGTAAATTAGCGTTCCACGCCATCTTACGTTTTATCGTTTTCGTGTCGCCGATATTATCCGATCTTGCAGCTTCCCGGACTATCTTCTTCGGTTTCGGTGTCTGCACGTAGTTTCCAGTATCTTAGGTTTCGCTTGTCCACTTTCCACGTGTTTTCCTTCCTTTTTCCGGCGCTCTTCTCCGACATTCGAGTGACAGTCCCATGGGAGGTTCTTCGTTGCAGTTTGGCGAAAAAATTCGTTAGCATAACGCGAATAACGCGTGCAAGTTGGGGATCGGGAAAAAGGAAAAAAGGCACTGTGCGAGGTGGAAAAGCGGCGCCATATTAGAAGCGACCTGTTTCGAAACGACCGCCTTGGGAATCGACGCCTAAGCAGCTCCTCGAGACTGCCTTAACGAGACCTCTTCGCCTTTTTCTCCTTTTCCCGGCGTCGCGACGTTTGCCAATCTCGTTGCCGGTGAAATTCGCGCGTCGATCGCTCGCCCCACAGAAAAACCGACTCTCGGCCGTGGGTGGAGAAGAAGCGAGCGTGAACGTGAATGAGAATGTCTCGGGGATAACGAGAGACGCGGCAGCTTGCGAGATGGCGGCCGCAAAAAGCGGAGAGGACCGGCGCGCAAACGAACGAAAAAGAGCGAACGTCTCGCGGAGAAAGGAGAGGTAGCGGCATGATAAATATCCCTTAGCGCGAAAGTTTTTACCGAAGCAAGTGCGAACTGGCTTCTGCCCCTCGTTCCATCCGCCACGTTGCAAAAATTAACACTGCGGCCCGTGAAAATGACGGATTTCCGATTTCCTCTTTTTTCACCTGCTGCAGGCATCGACGTATTGCGATAAGATTTTCATCGATTTTTCTTTAGACGGCCGTGTAGATCCGTTTAATTCAATTAATATCGTCCGAAGTATAATGATTTACGAGTAGAATGTTTAGGTTACACGGATCCGGACACTTGTCGCTTTAGTTTCTTTCGTGAATTTATCGCGTCGTTCCACGATCTCGTTGTTACTTTTGTACGACGTAACCGATGTTTATTAACAAATAACGTTGACGAAATTATTCTAGAGATAGGTAAACGAAAGCGTACGTAGAGTAAAATTACCCTAACTTCGCTCTGCTTTCGTGTTTATCGATCTTAAGTGGTTAATACTCGCTCAAAGGCACAGAATCAGACTTTACTACAAGCGAACGTATCAAATGGATTGCACGATGAAAAAAGACAGACAGGATCACACGAGAGCTTTTTTTATCGTTTGCATACCTTCGTGTCTCTCCTATGAGCACCTCTTCGCTTACCTGTCTTTGTGATAATTAACCCTTTGCACTCGAATGTCCAGTGTGACTCGATATCAGTTTTTATCTGACGAGCTCCTTTGTCGAGTCACACTCAACATTCAAATCGACAGATGTCCTAGAAAAGCAGGATTGCATCCTGGAAATTGTTTCAGGATATATCATACACTTAAAAATTACAAAATACAACAATAGAATAAAACTGGCATTTAAGTGAGTTTCTTCCTTCCTTTATTTATTTAAATTGTCTTACTTTCTAGTTAAAGTAAATTTCAAATAAAACATTTAAAAGCATTAGGAGTTGCTGGTAACGAAATTGAAATAAAATTCGCAGTGCAAAGGGTTAATACCAATATCGCTCGATTTAACCGAAAAATAACACGGAGATGGCGGGGCAACATGGAAAATCCATAAAACAAACTACCAAGTACAAACGTGAAGGTACTTACGAACAGTAGGGAAGAATGTGGCGCGAGGTATTTTGCAAAATTGGCGATCGCGAGCTTTCACCGAGATCTTGTTTACTTTCCATCTAATGCACGAGATCCAATTACAGGCGGGGCATTCGATTAATTGCATGACGTTGCAGCTGCTCGTCCCGTGCTCTCCCTCTTGATATTACGTTTCATGCTCCTAAATTTAGACGACTTTCCACAGCAGAAGCACGTGCATCTTCAACTCGTCGTTCCTTCCCAAGTAAAACGTTGATCGCGATACGATCTCTCTCGATTCTCGGTGATTTCTGGCCACTTTCCTTCTGTCGGACGACAAAATTTCTGACGACCAAGTGGCGGCTGCGAGAGCCGTAAGACCACAGGTAGAGTCGTAAGTTTAGCGAGGAATACGGAGCGTGACGTCGACTCGAAGCTCGAATTAACGGTCGTAATTCAGCTGCGCTGGGGGGTGCAACGGGGTGGAGTTTGGCAAAACATTCGCTCGTTATCAGCGTATGCCGCCGAGGTGGCGGAACAACGCCGGCAAGAACCATTCGATATATCGATCGTGCTCGTGCAACTTGCACCCGACGTAAGCAGGCTTGCGCCCGAGTCACGAATTTGCACGAAACGATTCCTTTTCGCGGAACCGGGTGGAGGCAATGGTTGGAGGAAACGCGAATCCTGGATAGGCAAGGCTGCAACGTTGAAATCGTTAATGAACGTCTAATTATACCTAGCCAGAGGCGGAGTCAATCCTCTCTCTCTCTCTCTCTCTCCTCTCTCTCTCTCTCTTTCTGGTATGAGGATGTACGGAATATAAGGGTGAATGCACGACCGCGTAGGTTAGAGGGAGGAAAAAAGGGGGTGAAGCGATGATAGCGCGCGTGTCAAGCGAGAGCGGGCTTTGCGCGCGTAATTAAGATGTCCTCGGCAATTAGCTGCCGTTACGATCGACGTAAAAGCCGATCATTCAGCGCACGCACGAATCAGGTTCTTCTCTCGGGCGCAGCGAACGATCGCGTTGTTACGAGACCCGTGCAGCACGTCGCGTCGCGACCATCTTTGTCTTTAGGCGTGGAATTGGCGCGTTTGATAGTAGATACGCTGCGAAATGAAACGATCTACCTCGTGCAACGATAAGCTTGCGGCCGGAGCTGGAACGCGAATACGATCGTGTTTTGCTTTCAACGAGATTATTGCGCCAAGTATTGCCGATTCTTTTCTTTTTTCGCCGAGATATCTGCAGTGTTTCGTAGGAGGCACAGCTTAAATTTGTGTAGATAGGGGTGCCTGTACGTAGAAGATTGAGAAGGAAAAGAGCAAAGAGTCGTCTAACCGATCCGTTTCCGTGCCTTCTTTCAGCAAGGATGTCGAGCAGCGGCGTGACGAGCGGACCGGTGAGCCAGGTCTGTCGGCCGCACTTCCACAGTTCCGTGCTGCATCCGTGGCTATCGGGCAGCGGAGCAGACACTTCGAAGACGCCCTGGGGATTCCCGACGACAACAGGGTCGAGCGGCGGCGGCGCGGTCAGCGACGATAAACCGCAGAGCCCCCTGGGTTCGTCCCTGCCGCCGACCACCGGCAGCCTGTCGAGTCACGGCAGTGCTGGAGCTGGCCACCATCTGTTTTCCTTCCCGCCGACGCCGCCGAAGGACGCCACCCCTGACAGCATCACCGCCAGCACCACCTCCAGCACTACCAACAATAATAATAACAACACCAGTGGCGGAAACAACAACAACACGAGCAATCCTCTGTCAGGGTTAGGTGGTGGAGCGAGCAGCGAGTATCAGGCGGCGGTGGCCCACGCGGCGGCGATGGGCGTGTTCATGCACCATCAGGACGCACTAGGTGCAGGGGGCGCGAGCTCCTGCGACGTAAAACCGAGCGTGATGCTAGGCCACCATCACGGAGCACCATCGCCGCCGCATCAGCAACACAACGGGACGACGAACGCAGGAAACGCTGGGAACGGGACGAACGGCGGAGCGACCGGCCAGGTGAAGCAGCGAGAAGGTAATAACCAGTCGGGCAGCGTGTCCGGCAGCCAACAGGCGAGCACCACGCAACAGCAACAGCAGCAGCAGCAACAGCAACAACAGCAACAAGAGGCTGCGTATCAGGGGAACAACGTGGCGGCGGGCGGTGGTGGCGGTGGTGGCGGTGGTGCGAGTTCACCGTCGTGTAGGGACAGTTACGCGGCCGCTGCCGCCGCCGCCGCCGCAGCCGCGGCCGCGGCTGCCTCCAACACCCACCATGCCACCTCCGGATCCCAGTACGACCCGGCAACCAGCGCGTATAACATGTACCAGCACCTGCAGTATCCTAGTACCACCCACCACCATCACCATCACCATCATCACGGCGCCTCCTCGTCGTCTTCTTCGTCTTCGTCCCACAACCCGCACAACGGGACCGCGGTTTCCGGTATTTTCGGGCATCACGCCGCCGCAGCCGGGGCCGGCAACGCGACCGGCGTGGCCGGCGTTAACGTCGACTCGAAGTTGTTGGTCGGTCACGCGCACGCCAACACGCCGAGCTCGCCTTCCGCGCAGCAGCAGCAGCAGCAAAAGCCCAGGAACAAGTCGAGGACGTCCGCCGGTAAGCGGCACGCCTACCACCTTTCCCTCTTACTTTCTCTTTTCTTTCATTTTTCTTTTCTTATCATTTGTGTTCTCCTTGATTTTCGGGTTTTCTTGGTTTTCCAAACGCAACGGCCTAGTCTCCGCAAGTTTCCAGCCAGATTTCCGAAGATCGAAGCCGCGCTTGCAGACTACGATAGACAACTGCGAACACCACATAGCCACACGTCGGTCTGATTTGTTATTTCTGAGAAGCCATCGGAATTGCAGCGCGAATCTTAGAAAAACAGAAAAATCCGCAGTCTAATCGCAAAAGTACACTGTCGGCGACGATCGACCGACCGTTTAGGATCATCGATGTTCGGCAAAAAAATTACTCGCTCCCGATGCATTTTGCTTTCTAGTAATACCATTGTGAATCTATTATTGCATTCGTATCAGCCGCGTTTTGTAACGTAAAATGTTCAGCACGGGAAAATTTCTTGGAATTGTTCGACGGTGGCCGCAAAAAGTACCTGCACAGCATTGTATTGTGGCATTTACATAACCATTTACGCGAAAGGTGTTTGTACACCGTCATATTTATTACAACGTATTATTTATCATCGTTATTATTCACAATTACTCAGCTATATCGAAGTATATGAAACTGAACTGCGCAACCTGACAAAATGCGCTTCGTCGTAAACCACAAGCGTGTGCGTGCCAATATGTTTCGTAGCCACTGTAGGTACCTGTGATACTAATGGCCGGCAATGTGAGCACGCGTATTGGCCGAAAGTGCCAACGTATACAAGTAGAATAACATAGCAACGCGTGACAGTGAGCGATAGAGAACAGAGTATCTACCTCGATCTTCTTTCTTTCGGTTATCTTGGTAGCTGCGCGAGCAGCTACGTACTTACGGAGACGAGGCCGTGCGAGTGCTGTCGTTTCTGGTCTTGGACTTTTTCCCTGTCTGGACGTACCAAGTTCCACGCAGTAGAATGGCCAGTTCGTGATCGGACGAGCCTCGTTCCCACCGAAACGGCCGCACCCCATTTCACTTTTTCTTTCCTTTGGTTTCACGTTAACGCTTTTGGTTTCCTTAATTTTGCTTGCACGCACGAACCCCGGTGCACTCGACTATCCGCAAGCACTCGAAGCACCGGGATTCGCGCGGTTTTTCGCTTTCAGTTCCAGTATCCTCCGTTTGCTTTCACTTTTGTCACACCGGGTACTTTTTCGTTGGTTTTATTTATCGACTCGAGGTTCGCCTGCACGGCGTTCCTCGCGCCAATCGATATTCCTCGAGCACTCGTTCCTAGAATATAGCGAGGCACGAAGAACACCACTTCTTTCTCCAAGGAGAGAAACCTCGAGTCGTCTTTCTTTTTTCTTTCTTTTTTTTTTTTTCAATTTCGTTCCGTTTTTTGATCCCCGAACGAGCTTTTGGTGGCGGTCGTCTTTCGCTTACGGTTCGTTGATACGAACGACCAACACGTCTCTATATATATATATATATTTTCTCTTTGTTTTTTTATCGAAACGAGCTGAGTGTTGTCGGCGAGAGGGAGACACACCGACGCGTATTTTTGTATTTTTGCCTCACCGATGTGTTTTTTGAGTGGCACCCGCGAGACGTCGAGCGTGAACAGCACCACACCTGATTGATTTTTATGACGAACGTGGATGCACAGGGCGGGACACCGAGAACGGCAACGCCTAGACGTCTCTGATTCCAAACGAATGAGAATCTTCTTTATTTTTCTGAACAACGTCTATGCTACCGCAGACGATGCACGGTAACGTCTCTCGATAATTGTCCGAAAATGGACCCAGCAATTATCGGATCGTGAAATTGACTCGGAAGCTACAGATGACGTGTGCCATTTTGCATGGAACGTGGAAAAGGGCAGCGCGAGTGAAAAAGGAAGAGACCCGAGGATTGGCTTTAGAAAACGAACCATATCGGCCAGACAATATTAACTGCGATGACGAAACATTTTCAGATTTGTTATTTATGTTGATCTCTTAGCAACGCGATATCGCTGCAGCATATTTGCATATTTAATGACGTTAACTTATTTTCCACCGTCTGTTAAACGCGTGTGTGAACGCGATTTAAACTATACCGTGTTTGGTTTCGTTTTAATCAGAAAAATCTCAAGGTTTAATTAAAAGGAAAAAGTCACCGGTAAAAGAGTTTCGTTATTGCGTTAGTATTGTCACGTTGACGTTTAAGTTGGGATCGGATTACGCTGGTCAGCGAACGAGATTCGCGCTGCTTCGAAGGAAACTCTTGGAAGAAGCTGGTCTAACGATGGAGACGACGACATTTATCAAGTATGTACACCACGGTGGGCAATTATCGAGACGTTACTGTTGCTCTTATTTTTTTCGAGGCGTCGGAGACGCTCGAGCGTCCGCTTGCAGGCGACTCGACTCGGCGCATTCCTTTCTCTGTGCCTTTCTCTCTGTATAGATCTATTATATATATATTTTTTATAAATACACACAGGTGTAAGACACACACGCGCGGGCGAATCAGCACACACGTACCTGTTTTTTTTTTTCTATGTATCTCTCTATCTCGATGTGGTGTGGCTACATGCTACTCGTTTTTTGGTTTTGTCACTGGCAAAAATCTCCCTCTCGAAAAGAGTCTGCGGACCAACGTTTTTGCCGTGCTTTCTCGCACGATTTTTCTCTGCGCCACGTTGCAACGAAGCGTTCGACCGATCAACTCAACACAGCCAATTCTTTGATTCGGAGAAACTGCCGCGGATACTCGAGCCGTTTGACGGAAAACTAAAGGGCGGCCACTCGGCACAGCTGGAAAGCGGCAGGAAAATCGGGCAAAACGGAAATCTGGGTCGTCGGTGGCGATCGAAGGGGAGGTAGAAAGGGGCGAAGGGGAACGGGAATGGGAATGAAACGGTTGAAAAATGCCGGATACGTTGATTGCGGTAATAATAGCCGGTCTGCGGCGAGGACGGCGCGGCGTGGTAAAAATCCTAATTCCGGGAACAATGGCCCGACTTCGCGGCGTGGAAGTCCGCTAATTAAATCGACTTACGACACACACAACGCACAGCGTGCCAGCCTCGATGACGGCGAAGCCAGACAAATCCGTGGATCACGGCTTCTAGAAAGCTACGACCAAATGTATCTAAATGCTCTTTTAAATCGGTAGAATTCGAACCATATTAATTACAACGAATATAACTTATACAGGGTGTTTTCTAATAAACGAGCAATGTTTGAGTAATTGTTGCGGTACCTAAAAGCAATATGAACGTAACTCGTATCCACTTGGGTAAGTTCGATCTCGATTACGAGATACAGCGAATTTCCTGTTCTATCGTTTCGTATCTAATTTGTCTTCAGATATGCTGGAATCTATTTTCTTGCTTTGAAACGCGTGCCCGGAGACTTGGAGACGCGTGTCTATCGATGCGCCACTCCTTCGATACAGCCAGATATTTTTTAACCCTTTGCACTCCACTGTCCCCTCTCATGGGACATCGTAATTCTATCATATCACTCGGACGTTCCCTTTCATGGGACGTTAAAGTTTATTAGCGATTACGGGGAATTAAGTTATTTCAGCGCAACTTTTTGAGACGCGCAAGTTTCCCTGAAGTTTTCTCTTGAAATGGCACGAGAAATCAAATCAAAAGATGGTAAAATTGCTAAGATATATAAGAAAATGTCAGCAGAGAATATGACAATAGATTAGATAATTGCCTATGTGGGACAAAGAAAACGGGATTGCATTGTTTGTTCTGAGAGGAAAACACCTGGTGGCAGGCGCCAAACGACTTCTTATTGTCAAACGCGCACAAATCAGCCTGCAGTGCATATTGGCCAGTGTTTTAAAGTTTATCACACCGTACAAAATTATCAAAAAATTTATATAAAAAATGCATAAAGTCCAATATCATTATAATACGTTACTTGGTTCTAAAACTATACTAAATAATACGAGGCTCTGTAAATGCACGTTTCTGCCACAAAGTAGCGCTGAGTAGCTGATAGCCAACGTCCAGAATGGTTCGCAGTGCAAAGGGCTAAATTTGTCGAAATCCTCGTTCAATTTTATGGCCATGTGTTTCAAGAGCTTGGATACGTGTGGATTATACAAGAGACTTCAAGTACGCCCACGAGAAAATATGCAATGTACGCGCGCATTGAGACGCAAGGAAGTAAATTTGAGTACGAAGGTAATCAGATACGAAATGATAGAACACCAAACTCGTTACGTAAGTACATCTCGCAAATAAGATCAAACGGGGCATGCGTCGATTGGAAGTATTTTTTATCGTTTTTGAACGCTGTATCCGTTGCTGGAATATCGCTCGCTTGTTATGAAACACCCCGTATACGTATCTACGTAAAAAATCGATATTAATTATAGTTGTACGGTTTGGGTAATTGGAAAAAGAAAGAAAGAAAATGTAAAAATTGTTCGTTTTGACGAGTTATTGTGGCGCAAAGGCTGTCTGCGAAGAGAACGGACAGCTTTTCCGCGAAAGAACCGCGTCACGCCGCGCCTATCGAGTCGAAAGTAAAAATTTAGCATTTCTAATTCGCGAGAGTTACGAGTCTCGAAATACACGCGACGCGCATAATTTTCATCTTCGTTAGAATGTTTCTTTCGGCTAATAGCCGTAGAGAGATTTCTCTGCCGCGGATGGTTTTATTAATTAATCGTTAACGAAGACGCGTGTTTTTGCTACAAGTGAAAATTGCAATTAACGAGCCAGCTCATATTCCGTTGCTTTTCTCCTCGCAGCGTTTCATGCTCTTTAATTCGAGCGTCGTTTTCGTAAAAAAAATCTTCGTAGGCCTGGCGATTCGAAAGTTTAGACGACAACGTCCGAAACGCGCAGCGTTTCATCGGCAACCGTTTTCGCGCAGCAATCGTTCGAAATCGGAATTGAGAAGAAGAAGAGGAAGAAGAAGAAGAGGAAGAAGAAGAAGGAGAAGAAGAAGAAGAAGAAGAAGAAGAAGCAGCAAGAGTCGCCGGGCCAAATTCGTGACGGAACGCCGGTTTCCTCGTCCTGGATCATAATTCATCCGTTTATGGCAAAAGTGGCACGAGGCGGCCGGCTTCCATCGGTCTCGTTCCCCCGGTCGAACTCGTCTTTTCGTCGAAACAATCCGCCTCTTTCTCGTAAACATCGTTTCCTCGGACGCGATACCGAGACGTTAACGATCAGCGATCGCAATTAAAACAATCTCGAGTAGTCGTTTGTGAATGAACGTCTGGACTTGCGACACGATAAATCGCGTTAAAAGAGCAAAGATTACGATTAAATTAGAAATCGTCGGATGTATCTTTTTTTCTTCCTTTTTTGTTCTTTTTTTTTCTTCTAATATCTTCCTGTCCCCCTGATTAATCGAAGAGTTTTCGAATCGTTCTTTGGCCACGTCGGTTGCGTAAGATTCGATACGAAAAACGCCTGGGCGCAGTCTACAGATCTTTTGCAGTCATGGCGAACGCTCGGTTCAATCTCGAGGAGGATGCAGCTCGAAGGACCACTTCGAGAGACGCGGATTTCACGGCTCGAGGAAAATTCTTGCCTTTTCATCGGATAAAATTCTCCACTCCCTTCTCTTCTCTTCTCTTCTCCCGTCGCTCGATTCCCAAAACTTTCAGGCTCGTTGCTCGTTAGGCAAATAAAACAGTCAAAGTAATAAAAAATATGTTTGATCGATTTATGGCGAGTACATAGCGTATTACGATTTCTATCAAAGTGTACGAATGAACGATCGGTTATTATCTAATTAGCAGCAACGATTATTACTTTTTCATGAAGTCATGCCATAAATCTGTAATTGCTTTGAAAAAAACGTAGCAGTAACATGCTTTGATATTTATTATACGTAGGTACTGCTGTAATTAACTACGGTTAATCGCCGCTAATTAAGAAATTTTAAAAATCCGAAGACGAAGGATTTGTTAGGTAACAAATTAATTTTATACGTCCTGGGAATTGCACACGTCGGTTTTATCATTGCACATTGATTTCCAGTAATCGGTTAAACCGGTTGTAGTATTAGTATCATACGTAGTTTCCACGATTATAAGAAATATAGTCATCGCAGATTTCATTTCTCTATAATTCTATAACTAGATATTTTACAACTATAACTGTCCTACTTGCTTCTTCTTCGCGATCCTATCTCTTCAGACGTCTCTTCTTCTTCATCTATTTTACTCATCTCTTCACACATCTTCTCTACTTGAAATCTATTTTACTCATCTCTTCACACATCTTCTCTACTTGAACCATTTTCCTCGTAACAAGTGTGAAATACACAAAAGGTAGAAAGATCACATTAAAAGGCAAAACCAAGTATTCGAAAGCTACGCGTATTGCAATGCGTTTCGGGTCGCGACAGACCCGGGTAGAATTAAACGGACGATAATTAATCATCGAAAAAGAATACGACGCCTGAAACTTTTGATCCTTCCCTTTCCGTGTGTTGTTTGGTGGGGGTTAGAACTAACGATACCAGGCCTGTTCATCCTTCGTCGTGCAATCCCATCTGAAACGTCGTCCCCGCTATTAACAAGCCGCTATCGGACGATCGTGTTCGATCCACGAGTCCTTCGAACGGCCACGGTCCTAAAGAGACTCTGCTTTTGCTCTGGTAATCGCTTGATATGGTATGTCTGCAATTGCATGCGACTTCCATCACCGATCTTCGTGACTTGGTGTTTGCGTCGGGCACGCTGACTCGTCGAAATCCTTCCACTTTCTTCTTCTTGAACGATCTTCGCGCTCGCCGATCTTCAAATTTTCCAGTTGTTCTGTCGTTTCGAGAAGCCAGCGTGCTCGAGCTTTTTCCAAATACGCTCGATCGGACGATATTTAAACGGAATTCTTCCAAACGAGACAAAGTAACTTACGAACGTCTTGTAGATCGTCGAGATACTTTTACACGTTCGAAGCTTAGTCCAGAGTGTGGTTTCAGTGCGTTTGAAATTAAGCGAAATGCAAAGTAACGGAGGAAGAATTCGGTTGCTGTCCGTTCGATCGACGTCACCGAACGTAGCTTCTCTTTGATACGAAGCGTTCCAACACCGAAAGATTAATCAATTTGTTGTTTTGACGGTGCGACACCGACAGAGGGCCGCGAGTGTGTCAATTGCGGCGCAACTTCCACGCCTCTGTGGAGACGAGACGGCACTGGTCACTACCTCTGCAACGCTTGCGGACTCTACTACAAGATGAACGGACAAAACAGGCCTCTCATCAAGCCGAAACGACGCCTGGTAAGTATCTAAGCTGAATCATTTTGGTACACTGGCCTGCGTAAGCACTTGGACACCTGGTGGACTTTAGGACACTTGGTGCGAAAAATTCCCTATATCTTCAACGAAGTTTCCGCGGCTCTCGATTCTTTGCTTCTTACGTTAAGCGAAATCAAACGGTCCGCCAAGTTGAAAGAAGAAATACACGTGCGTCTATCGAGTTTCATATTTATCTGCGATAATAAACTTTTTGAACGTGTTATTCTCCTATCGCAACGTCGAACGGTTGCAGTGCGAGCGCACGATTTTCGTACAACTTGTATGGTTGCTCTTTTATCTATACTAATTAATATTAACTAACGTTTTCATCAATATGTACCAAGCGTACATGGCCGTTGTTCGAAGTACGTTTTATTTATCTGCGATAATTCGTGAGTGTCGAAATGCTTATGCATGCCGGTGTATTTTTACCCGGGAAGGATCGAACGCACACACAGCCTTCGTGCCATTTGCATTGTAAAGTCGTGGAAAGGAAACTTTACGTAACGGCGAGAAGTCGTCGAAAAATGTTAGTTGAAACGTCGGACCTTGGCTAAGCGGTTTGACCTGTGCGCGTATCGGAAATCCGAGATTACGGCGCCGCTCGCAAAAGTCTCGGACGGTTTTCGTTCGGAGTAAACCGACGAATCGTCTAGGAGCTGGTGCACCTGTCTGCCTCGTAAAAGCGTGTCCTTGATCGTTTCCTCGGTGCGCATCGAGCTGCACATTACACTTAATTAATACACGCTCGCGATACACAGCAGTTGTGTGCTTCTCGCGATATGCAGATGCAGTCATCAGAATGCAAGATAAAACAAGGCCAAGCTAATTTCCTATATACGCGGCTATTAACACACCACGTTCCCATCCTCGTATTCCTCGTCGATTCCAGCGTTACGAACTGTCCGAAAATCTGCAGATCGCGCAGAGACGCTGTACGATTTTCCATCAAATGAAAATGGTGTCTGGATAGAACAGGTCTGTTTAGGCAAAACGATCATTAGCCCGTTGAGTGCGTTAAAACGAGCGAAGCTTCGATCTTTTTAAACGCGGATTGTCCGTTTTCCAACGATTCGTACTTTGCTTCTGACAAGTATCTTTCGACGAAGAAAACTGCTGACTTTGAAAGCGCACTGTAGCAAATAGTAGCAGGAAGATATATGCACGTTGGCCGTGAGATACGATCAATCTGGCTCGATCAAATGCCATGAATATCCATTAGCGCGCAGCCGCAAAAAATTCTAATTTATAGTTTCCCAGGTTTGCACCTTTCTCGAACGAATTATTTGTCGCTTGCAACGAGTTTGATAAAACTGACTCTCAGGAAATATAGCGACGCGTTAGAAATGGAAATTTCGGATCACCAGGTATCGGTAGGGGCGGATCGATAACGCGAAGGGTAAGCGGAGCTTTCGTGCGATCGGCCCGTACGACTCGTGCGAATTCCATCTATTTTCGTCGAGCAGACGCTCTGGCACTTACGCAGACGGAATGGCGAAACTCGATATCTTCCCTCCTTTCTACGTTAGATTTATAAATTCGCGGTCGTGTTTCTACGGAATAGTTGGCTCTCGGAAGAACGTTTTGCCGACGAAATCGCTCAAGAATCGTCGATTCGAAGTGAAAGTGCAGGCTTTTGGCCAGTGGATCGAGGCGAATCGCGTTCGCGAGAGAAGAGTCTGCATTCCGCGGATGCAAAAGCGCATAGCGCGGTGACGTTTCACTATCCCTCTCGCGCGCTTTCTCTCGTGCGCGATAGAGCAAAGCTGATGGATTCAAGCTTTTTCTCGCCGCCACCTGCTCCTCTAATTACGCCGCTCACGCACGCACTAGATTTATTAATCGTCGCGTTTTTGCCATCATTTGTCGGCCGGCTGCCTCGGCCTATCAACTCGCCAAGCGCCGTCTCCAGCTTTTGTTCGGCTTCGCGCGCAGATGAACAAATACAAGCGGTTTCCAACGTGTCGCATTTTTTGCACAGCGAATTGCCATTGGTTTTCGAAGGATCGCGCGCTATTTTAGCGATAGGAAACTCTTGCAGAGAAAATACATCAGCTCGCGACCATTGCTCAACCCCAGGCTGCACACGTGAACAAAGATCGCATCGCTGTTACACCTTTCTGCTCGTTTTATTTATCGTTTCATCGGTTTCCTCGTGGAAGATAGTCATCGAGATCCGAAGATTTATTTCTTCCTTGATATTAACGATTCACAGTGTCTTAGTAGGAAAAACTGTAGCTAAAGAGACGCGTGTTACGTGAAGTATGTAAATACGCGTCTCTCGGTTCCAACACGCGGTCCGTGCGATCGAACGAAGCTGTTCGCTTCCGAATGCCAGAAAATTCTAAGCGCGTGTTTCGAACGCTGCAACATCGTACGGAAAAACGCTCGATACGATGGAACAGTGGCCCGAATAATTTGATACAGTAGGTTTTCCCGGAAACAGCGAGGGTCTAACGATCGCCGCGTAGTCGGCGTCAGCTCAAATATTA
Organism: Bombus soroeensis; assembly: GCA_014737365.1. NCBI lineage: Eukaryota > Metazoa > Arthropoda > Insecta > Hymenoptera > Apidae > Bombus > Bombus soroeensis. The sequence goes on from JACXIL010000168.1 coordinate 519,655, forward strand.
TGACAGCGCGACGAGCCGTGCCCGCCCACCCATCGCTCACACAGCGAGGACGTACTCGCGTAGATCGGTAGGCGCGAGCCGAACCTATAAAATATGTATCGGTTTAAACCGGTAGGCGTCGCCTGATCGCCGGCACGCGTGTCGCATTTTCGGCCCGACGCTATAATTTTCTTGCCGTGGCCATTTCCTCGGGCAGCAGCGGGCTTTCTCTGCGCTGTGTGTTTTAATAATCGAGCACACGGAACTTTGTCCTCCATGTTACGCGAAAGCACCGGTCACGGCGAATAAATCATTCAATAGCGTCGTGTTTTTTGGTAATTGCTATGGAACTTGCGAGCCTTGTTCTTTCGTTTGCCTTTTTTCCCGTTGCTTCTGTCACTTCCAGCTTCGACTTGCGATCGAACAGCTAACTTGGACAGAGCGTCGAGAACGATTAATCTTTGCTTAGAAATATGTACAAAACGAATGTTGGGCGATAACACAGCGCGTAATATTTGAATTCCTTAAAAGTTTATCCCGAGTGTAACGAAACGCGCTATTGCGTATATCGTTGGTAGGTTTTAGCGCAACGTGTTACATTATAAAGGTAAATCGTGAAGCGGACAGGATGCGATAAGTGGGAAACGTGAGTTATAATTGGAAGGAAAATTTCGAAATACGATACCGTGGAAGGAAAAGATGGGAATCGTTAGTTACACCGAAACTGAAGGCTGCGCTATGAAATACGAATTAAAAATGGAAATCCGACAAGCTGGGTATTAAGAGGGAAGAGGCGAGGTGCGTTATAGGAGGAAGATCGGCCAATGTGTAGTACAAGGTTGAAAATAAGCAAGGGGAATGCAGTTACGGAATTGCAAAGTACCGAATTAATCAGTAGCCTTGTAACACGGCGTATAACTTTGCAAATAACGTCGATAAATTAACATTTTCCACTTCGAATCTCTCAATACGCGGTTCATCCGGACCGTAACCGGCCACGGCATCGCGTCACAATTTTTCAGCCCTTCGTCTCTCCCATGAAATTTATAGTTTCGATACAAAAGAAAAGAAAACCTATATGTTTCCTACGTTGCGATATACTCGTGTAGGTGATAAACAGCGTGAAAAAGAAAGCGGAGAGTGTGACCGGAACGTATAAGTTGGTCGTAACAAGGCGGCGTCGAGGAGGGACAGGGTCGATCGACCCCCTCGCGAGACCTCGTGGAAAAAGGCCCCGAAAAATAGGAGGAGCCACCCGGGCCATATGTTTTTCGCACAATATGTCGCGTTTTTACGGGGCCGAGCCATGGGAGCGAATCCGGTCGCAGATGCGACGAGAGAGGAGAGAAAGAGGGCCGCCGATACGATCAGCGAAACAAAGGGCGGCCACCACCAGGTATTCACCCCCTTCTTCCCCGTACTCTGTCTCTGCGCCGAAATAATAAAGTCGTGGCACATATCGGGCCACGTGAAAACGCATTGTGCCGACGTGTCTCTTCCACGGAAATTCCAGCCGAGCGTTATTATGAACGGGTACGGTCTAACGTGCTCGAAAGCCCCGATGGGCCAGATAGCAAGGGTTGAAACCCTCTCTTCGTCGCTCGGCGCGTCGTCCCGCTCAACCGCCCGCCGCCATCTTTGATTCGTTGCGCAGATAGTCTGGAACAGCTGGCAAGTTTTCGCTGCTGCTTTTTTTCCTCTCTTCCTTTCTGTCCGCGCTGCGTTTCTACCTTCTCTTTTTTCTTTTTTGCCGGTTCCTTGCCCGGCTGGATGTCTCTGTTTTATCGGGCCGCAACAGGGGCGAGAACCACCCCTGCTGTCATTGCTTACGGTTACCTTCTCAGCGAACGTGCGTTTGGTTATAAAACTATCGCCAGTTTGCTCCCGAGGGTATTTAGCTTCATTTGTTACGATAGAGCTGGACTTTTTCGAACGAGATTTTGCTTAACGCCCGACTAACTCAATTTTTGCAATCTTGAAACAAGCTATTAGGTTGTCAGAAAAGTTTCTTTCCTCTTATGAGGAAATAATAGACGATCAATGTTTTTTGTTTTGTATTAGTTTGTTGAATTATGTATAATTGTTGTTCGTCTATTGTCGTCTTATAAAACGAAGGAACTTTCCGGACAAGCTAATATTTAACGAAGCTTCTGTCGTGCGGACGAAAAATAATACAAAAGGAGGAAAATTGGCGAGTTTCTATTACGAGAACTGCGGTTGTATAAAAGACAAGTTTAGATAAATAGAGTTTTATCGTGGACACTGCGTTCAGACTATTCGCGTCAGAATCCGAATCGATGACTCTGTCGAGTCGCAGCTTACGAGGAACACTGTCGATAGCTCGTGATAGTTTCAAGCTGCAGATCCAGCCACAAGTTTACGCCGGTGTGACCCACCGGTGGGTCACGCGTGTCTGTTCCGTAGGACGGCGGTGGGTCGCACATGTATTTCACAAAATAGGTTTATATTATTTTATCTCGACATTATAAGCAGACATACAATAGTAAAAACATAACGATTCAATATTATAAACTTCACATAATTATTTCCTTTTTTCATGCAATTTTTTAAAACGTGTTAGACAGAGTGCCGGCTGGCCCTTACAACGATCACAATATGTTGTTACTTTTTTGACTTTTTTCGCGGCATACTCCCACCTTTTATTCTAGAAATGCGTTTACAACATTCTTTGATTTTTTGATTCGCGCTATGAACGTTTCTTATAGAAAAATGTTCACAGAATTGCGTGCGATGGTCAGAATTCGCGTCAGACCTCTACTTTTTGAGAAAAATTGAAAAGAGTAGAAAATTAGGGCCAAAGCTGGTCCCGTCAGCTTTACTCGACATTTAAAGATATATGCAAATTGATATTGCCAAACTATTGTATATCAATGTATTAATTGAAGTTCACGGAATTCATTGAACCCAACAGGAATCGTATGGCTTTCGTAATTTTGCTATAAATTGAGGTCAAAGTTGAAAAATTGCGGTCCTGTCGAACAGTTTAACGTGACCCACCGCCGTCCCACGAAGCAGACAGTGAATTCGGGCGCCGGCGTGAACGTGTTAAACTAAATTCGATGCATCTACGAAACCGTGTGCACCGGAAGCACCAGCTATAGTGAAATATATACAGATAACGATCACGTCTAATTCGACTTACCTGGCGCAGCTTTCTGTACGATATACAAATCTCAAATTTCATTCAAATTTCATCAATTAAAATTCGTTATTTAAAATTCATCAACACTCCGAAGCAGAACTGCAAGAGCGAACGTAACTCAACGACTAAACTCATATCGAATGCGCGAATCTATGGAGCAGATTTAGTAAGTTCGTGGACGTGTTTGCGAGGAGAAAAATGGTCGAAGGAGGTAAATAATTCTGTTGCTTTGAAATGTGAACGTTGTACGCGAAATTGCAACACGTTGCACAACGTGGTCCCTGGCTGACTCTCTTTCGTTTCATGCGCAAATGAATTTTCTACGTTTACGCTTGAACGAAAAGCAACAGAAAATTATGTCAAATGTGTCTGATTATTAACTGTATCTATTTTATTATACTTCGCGCACATAAACGCGTGGTAGAAAATATTTTCAAGCCTAACTTTGCTCGGTTTAACTCGCCGCTGAACCTCCGGCTTTGGATAAAAATGGAAATGCACGCCAAACTCGACGCGTTCAACGAGAGAAGAGGAATCGCGAGGGCGAAGATACTTCAACGAAGAAGATTTTCCAACGAGCGAATCCTCGAGAACGTCGTGCAGCTACGAGCAGAGAGGCAGAGGGCATGTGGGGCAAGCGGAGGGGCCAGGCTTCTGCGAGGAATCGCTCGTTAACGGCTGTCCTACACGCTCTCCCTTTTCTTCCCTCTCGTCCTGGCGATGGTTATCGCGCGCGCCATGCCACGCCGCGCCGTGCAACGCCAAGTTACGGTCCTCCGGGCGTTCCTGGACATTCCGGTGGCAACAGAAGCGCCAGCGTCGCTCGCGGCACCCGTTAATCCGGCCGCAGGAATTTTTTCCCCGAACTCGCCGTCGTCTCGCGTGCCCTTTGACATTTTTTTCGCCGAGTCCGTGGTATCTCGAAGGGCAAGGGGAAATTCGAGAAGAAAATTCGTCTCTCCGTTTCCTCTGGCTCGGCAACGAGCATAGCGTCTTTCGTATGGCTCGCAAACACGCACAGACAGAGTACAGCGCCTGACGTCCAGGCACCGGAAAGCACGCGGAGAAACAGGAAGTGAAAGTTTGATGGGAAACGCAAGATGCGAAAATCGGGAAGAAGGAAATACCGGGAAACCTGGTTGTTGGTGGGAGCAGCTGAACGGAGTTGGCGAAATATCTGAGCCGGAGATGGGATCGTTGAAACGTTTAAGATGTAGAAACAGCTAGGAATCTGGAAGATCGTGCAGCTACGAGAAAAGTGGACGTGAGAGTAAAATATCGAGACACGATACATCGGAGGATGTAGCGAACTGATCGAGACGCGATTGATTGCCACGCTTAAAGAAAGGAACGAGAAAATAAGCCACGTAATGCTAGTTTATCGAGCGAGGGAATTGAGCGAGTGTGAGAGGGCAGATGAACAAGTGTGAGCATGTATTGCACCATAGTTATCGCCAACCTAGTCCTGTTCCTCTCTCGCGAGGTTCGAATCGAATCAACATCCGACAAACGTCCAATCTTTCTGCACGCCTCGTGATCGTCTCTTACAGCCACGCGCAATCTCGCGCGCTCTGCTGCAAAGATTTTTCCAGTTGCGAGAGACGGCCACGTGTCCCGAGCAGAAATCGGCCAGCGACTCTTCCGAGAAAAGAATCTGCTCCGCTTGGCGCGCAATCTCGAACGACCGACACTGCGAGTCGACGAAGAAAACGTCGTTCGCAGTCGCACAATGCGACTATGTGTCGTTGTTATCCGAGACAAGCATCTACACCGCCATTGTTGCGACTCGCGCGTATAGTTGAATTCATGAAAGCGTTGTCGCTCGATTTTCCTGCTGGTCGAAAGTAAAGCGAGTTTTCGCCGTTCTCCGAGACTCATCACGTATTAATTATTATACGGAAGCGGACGTGGCTGAGAGATGTCAATGGAAGAAGTAATTGCTGGATGCTCGTCGTGGAAGCTTCGAAACTTAAAAACAGAAGAAATAAACCTGAAGAGGGAGAGGAGGCGGGGACGAAGAGGAAAAAAAGGCGATTTCCCTGGCAGGCGGATTTCGTGAGATCGGCACGGTGGTTTATGAGCAGCACACGCAACCATGGTCGGGGGCAGAAACGTCGACTGAATTATGTACCAGATGTAAATTTCGTCGTATTGTCCGGTGCCGGCGGCGTGCTCCATCCATCTTTCAGCTTCCTTGAAAATTCCGCTCATGAGAGACGAGATTTGCATCCGTTCACACTTTGAATACGTCGCTGTCCACCACCGGGGATCCAACCGCGCTCCACTGCTCTCTTTTTCTTTCTCTTTTTTTCCTCGAACGAGAAGGCAAAAAAAGAAGAAGAAGAGGAAGATCGTGTCGCGATTCGAGATCTTCCTGTCGATTTCTTCGCCCCTTTATTTCTTCGTTGCTCCTCTGCGAAGTAAAAGTTACTATTTGGTAGAAGGAACAGGTTCTTTCTTCGATGCTCTTCGAATCCTGAAATTCTTATCGGCCGCTCGAATCGCGAATTAGACGGACGATCGTCTTGCCGAGCGAAGTTGCGAACGTTTTTGTCGTCTGCGATCTCAAGGAAACAGCCAAATCGGACGAAATTTCAGTCATAAAGCTGTGCGTGATTCCTTGTCGTTGCGACGTTGACGTAGTTTTCAGACGCGGATGACGCGATGGGAACGAGCGATTCGCCGATCGACGCCGGCCAATAAGTTGGTCGCGCGTTTCGTTTCGCCGCACGACAAGCGCCACGATTTATTTCGCGAATTTATGCCCGGCCAGGATTGCCTACATCTCTCGACTGCACCAGTCGGAAGCAATTTACAAGTTAATAGGTTACGCGGTCTTCGACCCTGTTCCCTGCAATCGCCTAATTGGCTGGTCTACCTTTTTTGTGGCCCAAAGGCGTCCAACTTCTCATCGAGCTTCACGCTCTGTTGTCGAATATTCCAATCCAGAAACGGGAATCCCTTTCGCTGGCTGGAAAATCTTTTCTCTTCGTCAAACAGACAGATACACGCTACCGTGAAACATTAAAACAAAGAGTAAACGTTAGCACATTTATCGCAACATTCACGTTTATTGAAAGAGCCAATGAAATGCCACGAAATGTAAGCGAAGTAGCGTGAAAGGATAAAAGAAGATCGAGGTGTAAATCACATTGGAGTGTACAGCGGACGAATTGTAATATTGGGTTGGCAACTAAGTGACTACGGATTTTGGCAATACCATCTAATGACAAAATCCGCAGTCACTTAGTTATCAACCCAATATTACAATTTGTCATTAGACGATATTGACAAAATTTGCAATCACTTAGTTTGCAATTTAGCTCTTCAAGCTATTGGATTGGCAACTAAGTCATTGCAGGTTTTGCCATTAGATGATATTGACAAAATCCGCAGTCACTTAATTGCCAACCCAATATTACAATTTGTCATTAGAAGATATTGGCAAAATTTGCAATCACTTAGTTTGCAATTTAGCTCTTCAAGCTATTGGACTGGCAACTAAGTCATTGCAGGTTTTGCTATTAGATGATATTGGCAAAATCCGCAGTCACTTAGTTACCAACCCAATATTACAATTTGTCATTAGACGATATTGACAAAATTTGCAATCACTTAGTTTGCAATTTAGCTCCTCAGCCATTGGGTTGGCAACTAAATCATTGCAGGTTTTGCCATTAGATGATATTGGCAAAATCCGCAGTCACTTAGTTACCAACCCAATATTACAATTTGTCATTAGACGATATTGACAAAATTTGCAATCACTTAGTTTGCAATTTAGCTCTTCNAAGCTATTGGATTGGCAACTAAGTCATTGCAGGTTTTGCCATTAGATGATATTGACAAAATCCGCAGTCACTTAATTGCCAACCCAATATTACAATTTGTCATTAGAAGATATTGGCAAAATTTGCAATCACTTAGTTTGCAATTTAGCTCCTCAGCCATTGGGTTGGGATTTTTGGGACTGCGGATTTTGTCAATATCACCCAATGACAAAATCCGCAATGACTTAGTTGCCAATCCAATAGATGAGGAGCTAAATTGCAATAGAAAATACGCACACGTGTACACATCACATTACACGATACAAACGATAGGTATAATAGGTTTACGATGCTGTAGATGTAAAATAAGGAAGAAGGAAAAACATTGGATTGTGTGTGTTTGGAGAAAGGTGCGGTATTTGAATTTGAATCGCAATCGATGCGATAATAAGAGAGTGGAATCGAGAGTGGACACCGTTAGCTCGAACAATACTTTTTTCTCGTCGCCGGTCGGCTACTTAAGATTCGGCACGCCACGATTGGATGACCAGTTTCGACTGTCCGACAAGTCGATCGATCATTCACCGACACAAAGAAACAATCGGCCGCTCGATAAACTACCGTGCTGTACAAGCGACGCTCTCGAAATTGATTTACCTCGGCCAATTCGGCTCGCAGCGAGATCGCTCCTCTTTTTACGTGCAACAGATTTGTTGGGAAATTTTCATACGCCGCTTCTTACCTTCGTGCTTGACGTAAAAAAACTAAAAACAAGAGAAAAACGAGAGAACGTGTACACGAGGAACAGTTAATCCGACGTAAAAGTGGTTTCCAAAGAAGGTTTCCACGCAACCGAAATGGAATAATACGCGGCGCAGGTAGTGGAAGAAAAAATTGGTAGGAAATTGCAGGTGAAACGTAAGTGCGTGTAGCAAGGAGCAGCGCGTAGGATTTTGCGCGTAAAAGCCGCGCCGCCGTGACCACGCGAGAAAGTACGAAAGAATTTTTCTCGCGTGCGTCCGCTCGCTTCCGTGCTCTGGCCGCTGCTTAAAACGATATTCCCCGGCCGAGAAACCTCGCGGCTAAATAATTAAACCGACCGACGAAAGAAAATCTTCCGCCTCGATAAACCTTGCCCGCTCGTGAACGATAACGAGGTGGAAAAAGACGAAGAGAAGGGGCAGAGGGTTGGCGGCGCAACGAAAGAGAAATTCATTTGCAGGGAAGAAAATGGAGTACGAGTGGATTGCAGGCTGCCGATGGAAAAGTCGATCGTGGCCCGAAGAATGCATTGTTTCGAGGTCAGCGCACCAGCCCGGCGTCGTGCACACAGGTGCACGATGCAACCATGTTTCACGGTGATCGATCGTGTGTGCAGCTTGCGATTTATATGCAGGAATGTTTACTCGCAACGAACACTCGCCAGCGTGTAATTACAGACAATCGCATTTGCAAAAACTCTGTTCCACCTTGCCCGAGACCTAGCAATTTCTCCTATTGTCTGTTCTACTTTCGTTCGCCCCACGCGGAGTCACCGAAATTGTTATCGTTTGCCACATGTGAGCGTGATTAAGGGCAGAATGTTATGTCGTTAGGGTGGAGAAAGAGGTTGGCAAGGGAAGAGGAGGTAATCCAGGCTCCTATCGTCGTTTCGAGGCGTCAGCCACGCTGCCCCTCGTCAAAAGGGAGAAGGAGTCTTCGCAGAAGGATTCGTAGATTCCCTAGGGCAGCTGCGCTCGCTATCATTGGTCGCGATCTCGATGGATCCCACCCGAGTCCTGGAAACGACCCCTCCAGCGATCGAGCACCAATCCTATCCCGTGTTTCCCATGCCGAGGGTAGATCCCTGCCTGGGGTGGATTTTTCGGAGCTGCCGTCCCCGGACGAAATTACACGGGGCGAAAGATCGGAATCCTCATGAGAAACGTTAGCCCCGCAACTTTCCAGATATCGCTAGGACTTTCGCCTTATCTCCCTTCTTCTTTCTTTTTCCCGAATTTTCCGCAAGTTGCTAGGCATTCCTAGCGAAGGATCAGACAGCTAAAATTTTGCCTGCTTCGTCGTTGACGAGGATTTTATTGAGAAACTATCGTCCGAAGGAGACGGGGATGGAATAATAATGATTAGTAATAATTAATGTTATTTGATAATAACAGTAATCATTCTTCGTATCTTTTGTGTTTGAAGCGAATCGTAGAATCTTATCTCAACTCGTCGCGTTTTATCGTTAATCGACAATCGAGGAATTTTGATTTTTTATTGGCAAATGTTCCAAGTAATTGTATAATATATTTATACTTTGGAATAAAATATAAGTGCAATTTCTCTTCTTAAATAGCTGTTAACGATGCTTGAAAATGGTATCAGAACGTCGCCTCTGTAGAGGAAAACACAAGTGCCGATAAATAAGAGTTAATTGTTTCTCCACTTTTATCTGTGTCGTCTATCTAAACGAGTGGAACATTGAGTCTCCTTTAGAACTAAGAACCAGCAGGTACAAGCTTCTCTACGGATACTTTACCCGTTTCTTTTCACGAATTTCGACCACGTTGTCGCGCAACATCTGTTTTCACAGTGTTTTCCGCCAGCATTTTTCAATCTCCTTTTACGAAACTTACGATCATTCGAAGACAGACAGTCGCATCTATCGTTTTTTTACTTTCTCACCGCATTTCCCACAAAACGATCGTACGATAAGTCGGAGCTTATAGAGCAAACGTCTTATTAGAAGCCTGTGGATTCCTACGCGTTTGTGGGAAACGTGAAAATGCACAGACCGATGCAGCTTGCGATATCTAGCGAACAAAGTAATTGTCATTCTGAATTTAAATGCCACCTTATTTACAAACTGTCTTAAAATTTCAACCTTTTCAAACTATTCTACTCGCAAGAATATGAATCCTCATAGACGTCCGCTGCTTATTGGAATTTCAAGCGCCTCCGAGGGGCTGTAAACTTTCACCGTCCTGCTGTTACCTCGATAAATATCGCAATAGCGTTCGTTTTATTTAAACCTCGCGAGGGAAGAATCGGACGCGATACAGAAAATCGGCCAACGACAGAATCGTTCGGTCGGAAATCGCCACGGACCCGGTGGAAGCTGGCGCGGAACGGCTACCAGAAAAAGGGTCTCGTCGATCTAAAAAGAATCGTCGTGGAAGTCCATAAATCTTGGCGAAGAGGCGGAGAGGCGCGGGTGGACGGGGGTGGTGGTGTAGGCCGACTGGTTGGCTGGCTTCTCCATGGTTGGGGCCCGCGGGCACGAAAAACGCGGCTGCCGGTGGCGCGGTCGAATAAATCAAACTGGCGTGAAAATCAATTGTAAGACACTCGCCTCGCGTGTAGTCCTCCTCTCTCTCTCTCTCCCTTTCTCTCTCTCTCTTTCTCTCCATCTCCCTTGTGGCGTGCTCTCGTGGCTTTCGTGCGTTATCCGTGAACCGAGTCACCTTCCTTTGTGTCCCCCGCGTTCCCCGCGTACGCTCGTTCCGCGTTCGTTCTTTGTTCCTGCGCGCTCGTGTGGCTCGCGCGGCGAAGGGTGTGCGTGAGCGTGTACGCGCCGACTCGAGCGAACGACACAGAGAAAGCAAAAGAGAGAGAGAGAGAGAGAGAGAGAAGAGAAGCGTCGCGGATGAACGAGGAGGGCGAGGGGGAGGGACGTCGGAGTCGCGGGGACGTGGAAGAATCGCAGAGGAGAGGGTGTAAAGTCAATACGGGTGGAAAGGCGCGCAGACGCCCGGCGTCGACCAATGCCGGTGTCGGGCAGCGCGCATGGCGTCCCTTCGGCGCTGGCGTCGCTCCATCTTGCCATCGGGACGCCGCGGGTAGTTTCTGGTCGACGGCAGCTTGGAATTGCGGCAGAAATATTCTTCGACGACGCGACGCCCTACCATGATCGCGGTATTGCGAGGAAACGTAGGCCAACAGCATTGTCGGTACACAACTTTCGCATACGGTGGCGGACACAGCAAACTTTCAGATTCCTACGCTATGAATTTTGGTAACTTTTCTCCTAACAACGTGCGTTTTACCATTTTGCCATTCGTTCACGCGCGTTCTATTCGTCCGTTGATTCTATCATATACAGGGTGGTCCGTAATAAGTGGGCGGTATTTAAGGGATTCGACGTTTGAAAACGATGGAAACGGTTCGTATCGGTGTACGTGCTCCCATTCATTTTATTTACGGGACACAGCTAGTTCTTTGTGCTCTGTCGTTTCGTATCTGATCACGTGGCTTCGTACGAGACGCTGAATACGACCTCCTTGCATTTCAATGCACGCGCACATTGGATTTTTATTTATGCGGGTACTTGGACTTCATCGAAAGCGTCGAAGCGCTACTTTGCTATGAAACTGAACGAAAGATTCAAAGAATTCAGGGATTTTAGGAAATATAGGAATCAGCAGGCATGGGAAGCGTATCGCTACGACATAGCGAGACAGCAGCAACGTCGCCGCGTTGAAAAAAAAATCATCTTCAGCATCTCCTACGAAAGTAATCGCATAGAAACGATAGAACACAAAACTCGCTACGTTCGTACGTATATTTCCTAAAGAAGATCGCGATAACGTACGTCGATGTCCTAACGTTTCCTGTCCTTTTTCGGTTGCTCTAATCGTCCCTTAAATATTTCCCCTTAGTATGAAACACCCGGTACAAATCGATCGGACGAAATTCTCGTGTCTCGTTGTACTTTCTTTCTATTTTAGAATCTTCCCCTTGCTCGTCGCTGTGCTAACACATTAGCTTCCCCGAAAGTGTCTTTCGTTTTACAAGAAAATAACAAATATACTACGTCTTTCCTTTTATATTATTTTATTCATCCATTTTGTAGCAATGGAACAAAATTGAATTACGTATGACGCATTCTGCGATAATGGAACAGAATGGCTCATACATAATTCAATAAAATGATATGAGACAAAGATGTGCTGCATCTGTTTGTTATTTTTATTATTAAAAAAAAACGAAAGAAACTTTTCGGATAAGCTACTGAGCTGGCAACTAAGTGACTGCGGATTTTGTCGTTACCACCTAATGACAAAACCCGCAATCACTTAGTTGCCAACCCAATAATACGTGTCTGTTTGGACGCGACAATGCCGCTCGTAACCGTCCACCGGTTCGATTCAAGGACCGGTCAGGTGCGTTCTCGAAAGTACGCTTGACGAAATAATACGTTCACCGGGGAAAAGTGCAGCGACCCCTTCCTCGAACCGTAACAACGTCGCGTTATCGAAGCTAATAACGGCTCGAAACCAGAGTGGTCGTTAACGAAGACAAAAAGCGCAGCGCGCAATTAAGCGATACGATTGGAGCGGCTGCAGCAGCCGCTCCGCTCCACGATATTTGCTTGTCACTCTCCGTATCGCAATCGAGACGGCCGCGACCCGGCCGGCCCGCCAGTCAGGAACGAGTAGATCTTTTTCTTTTTTTTTTTTTCTTCTCAAGCGGAGTTTTTGCGCGACGTTATCTCGCGCGTTGTAATCCGGTTAGAAGGCAGGCGAAAGCACGGAGAAAGCAAGAGACACAAAGGGAAGGAAAGAGAAGCGGTGGATGCAGAGGGGGTTGATAGGAAGAATAGTAAAATATACGAATATTACGGTCCCATATGTGTGGAAAACTTGTCTGCTAATTTAACGCCAGTTCATTCAATTATTTATACTATAGTATCATACTAAAACACATAAATTATAAAATCTTGCGGAAGTTTCAAAAATGTACTCGCACTGCCGCTTGAAAAATAGAAAGAAAGACTCAGGACGATTTTATCCTTTGTCGGAGCTGGATTACCTGGTTACATCGCGATAAGACTTACTCTTACGAGTTAATATACGTTGGAGGGATCGATATCCGCAAGTGTTATTATTCAAGTAGCTACGTTATCCCCTGATCATTTGTTCGACAAGCAACGGATAAGATAACGAGGATGCTTCCAAATTGACTATCGCGCTGCGCTTTATTATAGCAATTAAAAATCTGTTAACACCTCGACGACTCGTGTAGTTCTAATTCCATTTAATACCATCGCTACGTTTCAAACAAGCGTTCTATAACATAGTATGATATAATACAGCGGTAGTTCGAGGAGCGACGTGAAAGACTCAACCGTGCAGGCGTGTAAGTCCGAGGTGAATTATAAAAAACGCACCACGAACCTACACGCGCAATCGGGGGCCGACGCAAGCTACTTGAAGCGACCATGTGACAACACCCACTGAGCAGATCTGCTTATTTCTAACGTTAGCGATCTATGTTCAGTTATCACTAGCACACACGCTTCTATGATACAACACAGCAATAAGATAACATTTGCTGATCGTATAAGTAGTAAAATATACTTTTCATCATTAGTTTGCCATCGTACAGTTTACTGACGATCTTAATAAAAATCGGCCAAAATTCCCTGTTGGTATTACGATGCTTCTACACGTTTCGGCCTGCGCCGAGGAAGGCTCCTGGATCCGCCACTGAGGAGAAGAGCCGGTCAGCCGTGGTCGTGGTTGGTGATCGATTGCAGAGCGTTTCCGGTGGAAAGTCGGGAAAGGAATAATAGCGTGCGCGCGCGGGGGTGGCCGCGCACCCCCAGGAGGAGCCGTGGCAGAGGGTGAGCGACAAGTAATGGCCGCCGCGGCCGTTATTTATCGCTCTGTCCCGGTGCACACGCGAACACGTAGGCGCGCACCGGCAATTTCCAGCGATAAGCGAGCGCGTGCTCGCGCTCGCTCACGCCTGTCCCGGCGATTAGTCGCGCGACTGAATAAACGGCGTGACGACCGCTTTAAACTCGAACAACACCGGCCTCGCCGATTAACCGCGCGCCTCCTCTTCGTCTTGTCGTCGGCGACCTGAAATCGCGCGTACCCATCGAATCTTTCGGCTCTTTCTGGACGCAATTCTTATCCATGGAAATAAACTACGACGCAGTGGTCGAGGTTGATCAGGACACGCCTATCGAGATCTTGGAATAAATTACACGCTTCACGTGGCTTCTATTGTTTTCTTGTAATTTTCCTGCAGATTTTTTATTACGTTCGTGTGTCGTATTTCGTCGTCTTAATTCTTCATCGGTTTAGTTGCATTGCATTAAAAAAGAATGCAATTAATCGATTTATATAGATGCGTAGGATCTTTGGTACGAAGAGTACAAGTTGATAACGCGATGGAAATTCTACGTAGAAGGCGACGAGCTTCCCTGTCTTTTAATCGCTAGCTTCGAAAATCAGTTTCTCAGTTTCGTTTCAAGCTTTATGTCCGATACGTTGCTCGTTAATTGCAACCAAATGCAACGATATAAAATCGTAAGTAGGTCTTTAGTTAGTCAGAGGATATTGGATTTCTTATTTATCTAATTTCTGTACGACTAGATTCAATTCAGCATAGAAATGCACTCCGCTTACGATTTCTTCATCTCATTCATCCTTTCGCACTTATCATATCTGCCTTACTATCGCTCCTCATTCAACACCAGTTGCCTGTTTACTTTTAAATCGTTCTACCTTTATTTCTACTTTATTGCTGCCCAACCATATCGTTGGTTTTGCTCGTCCAGAGGATATTTTACAGCGTGCCACGTTACTTCCTTATTTTCCTATTTCTATAAAATTAAACCGCGCAAACTGCAGACTCAATTTCCTCGGTTTACAAGCCGTCTGCGTCTTGTCACGCAGAACGCTAAACGGAGTATTCGTTAGAATTGTCGAGTAAACAGGACAAATGGGTATCCTAATTACATACGGCCGGCAGTGTATGTGAGTCTGGAGGACGACGTTGGTCGGAAGATGGGAAGCCAGGTTTCTTTGGCGGACCACGCTGCTGGAAACAGCTGGGCGCCACGATTGGAGGATCGATGGAGTCGCGGATGTTGGGAAGTCTGCGGGTGCAACCGCGACGAACGTAATTTATCGCGACCATATAAACGCGTACGAACGCGCAACAGCTATTCCCGGCGACAGTCATGGGTTTTACTGCCTAAGATACAACACTTACCATTCTCATCATTAAAACGTCGGCCGGTTGGCCGACGCTCGGCGAATAAACCACGCGCAGAATGTAAGCTACGTACCTAGTCGACCAAAGCGAACACATGTAGCGATAAGCACGGCCGGTATAAATTACGACCGATAAAAAGCTTTTACGGTAAATATTAATCCAAGTATTGGCTCATTAAGACGAGCAATCTGTTTCATTCGAGCGCTGCCTTTTATTTCACCGTTACGCGGAATAAATTTACACGCCGCCACCTTTCCACGGTCCACGATCGATTCCCGACCGTGCTAACCGGTGTATCCACTTTCTTCCTTGCAATTTTACATCCCGCCTCTTACGCTTTACCTCTTCCTTTTCCTTTTTCCCAATACAATTTCCACATGAGACCGCGTCGCGTGGAAAATCGCCTCTCCGCTGGTGAATCGCGCGAGCCAGCCGCTGATTCAGCCCGACCGATTGTTTAATTCACCCATTACACTTACGTAAATAATAACCGCGATTGCGTAGACGGCACGGCCGAGCCTTGAATATTAAAACAATCGTTCCGACGATACCGCCGGTCTATCCCGGCAGCAGTGCAATTTTATTTGTTCGTTGGCTTCGAGGGCAACTTTCTCCGGCGATTAAAACGTTCTATAACCGGATCACAGCGTGCACCGTGGAGGATGGCAATTTTTCGGAGGAATAATCGCTTCTTTTTCCAAGATCCGCAGCCGTTGGAGCGTGCCCAGACCTCGGCGGAATAATAAACGCGAGGCAAGTGGGTACGCCGCAACAAAGAGCCTTTCTACCGTGCTTAGACCGTGGCATTATTATTTATTTATAGCGTCATTATGTTGTCTCTATTGTTGTTGCGGCTCGAGAGCGTATGGTAAATGTTGACCGGGTCTCTCTCCCTCTTTTTCTCTCTCTCTCTCTCTCTCTCTCTCTATCTCTCTATCTCTCTCTCTCTATCTTTCCTTTCGTCCTCGCGCCCCCACCTCTCTCCCTCTCTCTTCGACCGCTGCCTCTCGAGCCACACGATCGAGAATACATAATTATCGAACGCTTTTGCCGACGGCAGGAATCAAGGACGATACACGTGTATTTTTTCTTCCATTAACAATTATAATCGACTGGACCGAGAGGTTCGAGATCGAGCGATTCCAGAGAGAGGTTGAACGACGACGATTAGCAGCGGAAAAGCCGCACGGAGGATGGAAAATCGTGGTGGAGAAACTGCCACAGCGCGGTGTTTTTGACCCTCGTGGTAGACAGAGTTTCGGATAAATATTTATTCGGGATAGTTGGTCAATTAAATTCGTATTAGCGAAATGTTTCAAGCGTGGAATTATTGGTTTTGTCATTACCACCTAATGACAAAACTCGCAATCACTTAGTTGCTAAGCCAATAGCATATCTTTGAATTTCATCATACGCATGTTAGCAGATTGTCGAATTTAACGAACGAACAACAATTATTACAATTATTCGACTAGTAATAGGAATAATTGTTTCAGCTTAATTTTAGACACCAGCACGGCTCTTACTAATAATTTAGCAAATAATTAATTAACCAGGGACGATCAACTTTCTAATCTGTCGTTTGAAAAAGGTTGACTGTAAAAGGCGATGTTGCGGCAACCGGGCAACGTAGCTTGAAAATATATCTCACGTTTGTTACCATGTCCAACGTCGACGTGGCGCATTAATATTTATGCATAATACGTAATTTTATCCGAATAAGCTCTTATCTGAATAAGTTATTTGATGAAACTTTTATTACGATAAATTCTTACACGAATTTCTTGTTCAAATAAATCCTTATTCCCTCGCATATTTATTCGTTAGCGACGAATAACATTTTCGCTGAGCGTTTTACAGCGTGCGGTGCCACTCGCTTTGAAGTGGAATGGCTATGTCGTACTTTTGCCTAAATTCATTGTTTATTGTGAATAACATTGGACAATAAACGTTATAAAAAAAAAAAAAACAGTTCGAAAGAGTTGTTTAGGGATATTTAGTACAACGTTAGCGGAGAATTTGAGTTTATCGAAGCGCGAAAAAGAAAAAAAATCTTCCTTAAGTTTGTTTCGATTTTCTTTTCGATGAAAGGAATATAATACAGATTCTATGGAAATATATTATACACGAACTAAAAGCTCCAATGGACAGGAATCGACATTTAGTCGTGTGAAAGCGGAGAACTTCCATTGTATCTTTTATAAATAACTTTTAATCTACACATGTATTTCATAATAATCCTAGAGTATAAATGTATAGTATTCAGAATGCAGGAAACTGTTTCCGATATCGCTATATAGCCGGTTGAATATTTTATAAAAGAATACAGCAGTGACAAAATTATTTATAAAATACTCGAACACGAGAAAATCTGACATTTCTATTTGGTCATGTCCAAAAATCATTTTCATTTTCCTTGTTTTTCTTCGCTATCTGTTGTTCGAATAAAACTTTGCCCGACACTGCCGTCGCCTCAAGCCATTCACGTTGCTCGTTTTCGATACACATCGAAGTTTCACATTAACGCGTTCTCATGAAATGTGCTTAACAGTTATAATAGTTGCACATATATAGTTCGGTAGTTACGATAGAAAATATTTGTACCAAGGAATATGTACGTCTCAGCAAGCAGAGTTCACTTTGACAAGCGCGGTGAAAAACGCATGTTAGCCATGATATTTCCGAACGGTACGTGGAAAACTTGTACCAAGAGGGTTAATACAATTAACCGGGCGAACGTGACAACCCAAGACGGATTGTCACGAGCCACAGTGGATGACAGCGGTTGAATAATTACCGGCAGCTAGTCTGGTTTTATCGTTGACCGAACAAATAACAGAGGCCTGAGTGTGCTTAATGCGGTCGAAAAAGGGGGGGAAAAAGGAAGAACGGAGGTGATGAATGACCGACACGTGGAAACGCGGCGTGTTTTCCAGCTACGCGGAAAACCTAGGAGAAAAATCGCGGCCGCTTTTTTCCTCATATCGTTGGAAATGTAAATCCACTCACACCGAAGCCACATAATCACGACGCAGGCGAATGATTAATTCAAATTCGATACGGATCGTTGGATAGCTTGTCGTTTTTATCGAGAACCGGAAGTCGATCAGGCCACCTCTTCCTTAGACTTTGTAACACGAAGAAGCGGACGAGTGGTCTGCAATGGCACCGGAAACGTTTCGTATACGTACGTTTGAATTTTCCATTGGAAAGTTTGTCTCGAAAGTTTCGATCGCCTCGAATGCCCTTGAAAGTACCGATAGATTTGAAACGAGATCAAATGGAAAAGATTTCCCGATGATTGCGACGAAGCTTGTGAAAAAATAAGCTCACTGAACATGCGTATTGTTTATTGAATAACATAATCGTGTATAATGTAACGTAATGTATGCAGCGAAGTAAGTAACGTATGCATTTAAATAAGTCGATGATTAAATAACGACGATTCAGAATATTTTTATGATATATTTATCTGATAACAAAATTGTATTTACAGTTGTTAATATATGTCGCAGGCTATAAACACAACTAGAACGTATTTCCGATGATACGAACTCTCCGCACTTTCTTTCGTACTTTATATCCATGATGACATTTGTGTCGAAGTATTCGCTTCTAGGATATTGACTATACGCCAAGCTTCCAACGCTCGTGAAAATAGCCGAGATTTTCGAAATCACGCACTTTCACAAGACTCATCGAAGCAGCCAAGATCTTCAAGATCTTGGTCGTTTTCGATAGTTTTATGAATTTCTGGACCATCGAATCTTCTTATTCCAAGCTACTCGAATTTTCACGACGTTCGAAAAACGTCGGATCTCTTCGAGACTGACGTTCGAACGTTCATCGCTAGCGCTAGCCGAATGGGCTGGCGATAGAGCGTATCGCTATCGCACCGCGACTGGTATCAAAGTGGCAAGGCTGGCCACCTTGCCCCAATAAGCCTGAACAGGATATTCAATCCTGTGCCGTAGTCGGCGTGCCGCGTTGTATATTGTCTGACGTGCATACAGCTGGATTGCACAATTCGTGGCACGCTTATGCACGAC
The DNA here is from genome assembly GCA_014737365.1 of Bombus soroeensis. Taxonomy (NCBI): domain Eukaryota; kingdom Metazoa; phylum Arthropoda; class Insecta; order Hymenoptera; family Apidae; genus Bombus; species Bombus soroeensis. Next base: position 538,608 of record JACXIL010000168.1, read on the forward strand.
AAACTCGCGATATATTTACCTGTACACGGTTTTACGTGTATTCGCGCGCCTCGTAACCACTTGCCCGCGACGATGGAGTTGAGTTACTTTGGTTATTCTCGCGGATGATTGGCGCGTTCCTCGTCTCTAGCGTTCCAGCTCGACCAGGTGGCCAGGCTTCCACAGCCCAATGTTTCTCTCCATTTTCCATATTTTCGTCTCCACTTTGCACGATTCTCGCGTACGACTCGTACCGAATAATAAGATTTGAATGAATTTTATTCCTCTGTCTCATTCTCTCGTTGTTGGTGGTTAAAATTCTAGACGAAGATCGGCCAGCAAGAATCGGATTCAAGTGCAGATTCATTTCGCGCGATACGTGTCACAGAAACGCGATCTAGTCGCGCACATACGCTGGCGGTGTAACCGTAACAGGTACAAGTATCGTAACGCACAGGTAACGCAAAGGTACAAGTATCTTGCGCGCGAGTCTTTCACTGCAATTCAATACAAATTCAATTGAGACAGTTGATACTGCCGTTGTATTTTCGACGTTACGATAGAGTTTTCCCGGACGTTGACTCTCCGCTTCCTGCAATGACTAAACTTCCCTGTGAATTGAAACTGAAACGAGCAATACAGTTGCATCGATCGAGTTCCACAATTGCCTGTAATAAATAGCCGAATTGATCGAATCTATCGAAACTCTTAGAAGGCCAGTGCTCGAGACAGACGTTTCGAATTCTAAAATCTCGACATTTTTTACCAGATACGCTTAAAGTATCCTAACTTACGTGTTCCCGTATAAACAATTTTCTATCGTTGCTTTTTATTCCTACCAATTAATATCGACTATCGATCGGTTGCTTTTCATCGATATCTACCAGCTGTATATACGGTTGCCAGAGATAAGGCGAAAATTAGATCGAGAAGCTCAGCAGCTGAAAGTACGTTTCGTACGTGTGCAATGATTTGCGAGTGTCAAAATACTTAGTGCACGTAAGTCGGAGAAAACTTAAGCAGCCAAATCCACGGGATTTGTGGCACTGTCGTCGAAGGGATCGCGTGTAAGTTGGAACAACGGTGTCTAGTTACGAACGCGCGGGCGTCTAGGTGTCGTAGCAAGAGAGCAGCGTTGTAAAACGACTTAAATGCCACACACCAGCGGCGTTACACACCTGGATAGCGATACTCGTCCGTTGGTGAGGTACGCGACGCATACGAACGCGCACGTGCACCAACAAGGACGCACGTGTACTACAAGAGACAAGAAGAGAGACAGAGGGTCGTGTACGCGGCGTTATACGCGTCGGCGGTGGCGAAGTTTTGTCCAGTGACGTAATTAATGCACTGGCTAGGCTGGAACTTTCTCGTGTCGAGGCCGGTGTAACACCCGCCAATTCCGCCTAACCCTCTTTATATTTTGGATGTCCAAGCTTTTTCACACCTGGACCTCTAGCTCGCCTAGAGCTTCTAAAAATACAAGATGTGCAACGCATTTCTTTTCTCATTCGCTTCCAGCATTTCTCAAGTATTCGTTCCTCAAATTACGAGTAGATTTATCCACGTTATACCGTGATGCGTGCAGTAACTTATATGGCAGTTGCGTTAGATAATTGCATTTATCGATACGTAAAACTTGTACTCGATCGCAGTTATGATTTAACATTAGAACTACCGATAGTTAACACTAAGCTATTTCTACCAAAACCAGTGAAAATGACTGGTCTTTAAAAAATATCTAATAATAGAATATTTGTATATTTATTGATTTATTACTTTCTTACAGAAGCAATTTCATGTTATGTAGTACATTTTTCGTATTATTAATCCACATGATCCCTAAACGAGGCTTGACACATTTGTAAAATTGTAGAACCAGTCGTTTTGACTGCTGTGATATTTCTAGTGTCAACATCTAGCGATCTAACGATCGATCTGAAATTTTCCTGATAACTGATATCGTCATACTGAACGATACGCGGTAAAAATTTGAAAAACGTGTGGCAAATTGTAGAAAACGAGGAAACTGGTTAATTGGGGTTCGATAAACAGATTGCAGGATTTTACATTTTGACTGATATTGGTATAAGTAGCCTCGATACGAAATTATTTTCAGTTTGAATACATAGAAAACAAAATAAAATTCATTATATTATTCTTTTAGTTGCGAAAGTCATTATATCATTACGGAAAAAATATAACTTGAAGTAGGAATATTAAAATAAAATTGTAAAACCAGTCAATTTGACTGGTGTGGTAGTTCTAGAGTTAACAGTGGAAAATATAACAGGCAGAAGTATGTATGTATATGGGACGGTATCATCGTGTATGGGATAGGTATGGGGTCACGGTGCAGCGTCGTCGATGAAATCCGAACGCAACAATAAACAGCGCAGGTCTAGTGGAGAAACTAGACTCGCGTGGTTCTTCGAATAAAACGCATCTTCAGAATATATTGTATTAAGGAGCATACACAAAGAACCATAATTGGCGCCAAAACTACCGACAGATAAGGTAGCTTCCTAGCTGTTACGCGTCGAAGAAATAAAAACGCAGAGAACAGGAAAATATTTGTAAAGCAAAAGACACGATCTTTCTGTTATTCGTACATTTTATAGAAAATCTCTATCTTCGAATCTCTAGAAATGCACCGTTGTAAATGTACGAAATTTCAATGGAAAGTTACGAATCGACCATGTTGAGCGTAGCAGTTGTAGCGTTAATGGACAAAGTGAAAATTGTAGTGGGACGAATTTTAGGTTTGTGGCAAGCGTGGAAGATGAAGCGCCGATCCAACGGCATTTTCCTCTCCAGAACGCGTAGATCCCGTGGAAACGGCTTCTCCTCGCGCGGCAATGTAATGGATAAACGTTAGCCGGACACGACATTAATATACAGCGATAATGAGGCTCGTGATGGAGGGGAAACGATTAACGTTGGATCGAAAGTAACGCGGCGCGCTACTCGCACACACCGTACAGACAAGATAATTTTTCCTTGCAACATAGTCGTAGCCGCGGTAAAAAAACGTCTCTAATTGGATCGGGCAATTTGTCACGATCGACGACCACACGGAGAAATCATCGCGTAAGCCAGCTACGATTTTCAATTATCGGCCGATCTTGTCTTTCACGTTGATCGCGTCTACCATGTAATAGCCGGTAAACGACATTGCAATTTTCTGATAACGGGAATTGATTTTAATTCGAGCCGTAACGATGCTCGTTTAGAAGCCACGGGCGCCCGCACCCGTCCAAACCTCGCCATATATTTCCTGCGCGGAATTCGCACGTTCAAGGTTCAACGAATTCCCCATCTCCATAAACAGCGAAAACGATCGATCCGTAAATTGGACTCGTTCGAAATTGCAATTTCGCTCCAGCTTTCCCACGCCGGTTTCAACTTTTTTCCAGTTTCCAGCTCGTCCTTTTTCCATCAGCCACCCGTTACATCGGATACGCCCGGACGAAAGTACACGGCCGAGTGTGGGTGTGTGTAAGAGGTCCAGCCTTGCCTCGGACGGAGGCTGGGTGTGGCCGTGACTAAAAGTTCACTAGAGCACACTTAACACACTTAACACGCGGTTTCTCCACGCGATAGACGAAGGCCCCCGACCGATATGCAGGTACACGCTGCCAGGAGAAACCGTTTCTTCGCCATCCATCTTGCAATTACGGTCCTCTGTTATCGTTCATCCTCCACCAGCTTCATCGATGCCCACCGCCTCCAATCGCACCGAATGTCCGCACGCGCCGCGCAGTTAGGATCGTTGTTATTATACTTGGAGTATAGCAACCGATACTCTAAGGTACATGAAAGTGTTGGAAATTTTGGTCATTTAGAAAGTCTCGCGATAGACGAAGGTCTTGGTTATTTCGGTGAGCGTTTTGAAAGCTTGGCGCGCGGTCAATATTTTGCGAGCATCTCGAGTACTGCGATGTGAATATCGTCGTATTAATTTCGAATTTTTATATTGATATTCCGTAGATTTAATTTCATTGTTACTATATATATGTTACTTATTATTTGGTGAGCCGATAGTATGCTATGTAGTGTCATTGACGTAAATGTCGGAGAAAATGTAACAAGCTCGAGATATCGGAAATGCATTACGCCAACCACTTGCAAGACTTTCGACACTTTCGGCGATTTTGTGGCACAGAATCGTTTCGAAACTGAGGCGTAAGTGTCCGTCGCTGAGCAACTCTTTTATCGCTCGTCGAGCTAAAATTCTCTAGAAAATCGAGCAAACTTGCGGATGCACGCGGCGTTTCTCGTCACAGAAAATTCTTCTACTCGAAAAATCATCGAATTATGAAACTCTTGCGTAGTTATTTTCTGCTACTCGTAATTACTCTCGAGAGATGAAACGCTCTTCGATTTTGCGTTACAACTCGCAGACTAGATAAAACTAGAGACAAAACGAGAAGTGCTTCCTTTAATTAGAACAATCATTCGGTAAAAAGTTTATCAATGTCATGGCGATTCACAGCTTAAAATCGGCAAATAGCCTGCTGTTCCAGAGTCAATTTCATTCCTCGAGAATAAATTTTGGCAGCAAAAATAAATCGCGTCTGTATGTTCTCTACATATTCCCAAAGTTTCCCGAATTTTTGAATTTGCGGATCGAGGAGGCATCTTTGCTCGTCGGCGTGAAAGATCGAAACCAAATCGATAGGTCGTAGGTGGTTGGTTGGAAAATAGCCGATTGGAATGAATAATCGGCTCGATGGACGAGTTTCTACGGCGGTTTTTTACCCGGAGAGAAATTAATATCGCGTCCTGATCGAACTGGAGAGCATTTGCATATCGACGCGTGGAAGATCGCGTCGACTCCCGTTCGAACGCGGCTCCATCTCGTTCACGGCAAAATTGATGCGGCTATGATCGCGAAAACTCGACCACCCAGTATCCCGCAGCCTTGCGAGCGTATTTTTATCGAATTTTTCCAAGCCTGGCGTACGCGAAATCGACGCCTCTCTGATTTACAGCTTCACTGACGATGATGACGACATTAACGTTATCGATCGTTGGCGATCTTTCGCGGATACTCGAGAAGTTGTATCCACGTCCTCTCGGAGCGATTAATAGCCTTGTCGCTAGTCGTTTTTCAAGCGCGCGTCGAGGAAAGCGTATTTCGTTGATTCACGAGAGAATATTTTCATTTTCCGCGACGTTTACGCTCGGATCTCGGATCGCGTAAAACATTCACGATAGCGATCGCGATGGTATTTCGACTGTCCAAGAGTTGCTTAATGGCTGTCCATTTAGCTGGCAAACATCTTCTTCCCATAAAAAGGGAAAAGCAAAAAGGAAAGAGTGGGAAAAAAGGGGGAAAAACAGGTTAATAGCGTGGAACGCTGGCGTGATTTTTTCCAGCCGGGCGTTACGGATTGACCGGTGAAACGAGAGAATATTCAGTTGGATCGACGCGACATTAACGATATCGTTAGCGTAAGAAACGACGGCCGATACGCGCGGCGTTTGCTCGCTCGATCGACAATTTATTCGCTCCGGACGCGGATCGTTAATTACAAAATTACAGAAATCAGTTAAGTCAATGAAATCGCGTAACATAGTGTTTGAGGCCCTGAACGAGCAGGATGATGATGCCATTAAAGTGGCATCGAGCCTCCGTGAGGCAGAGAGAACGGCGCTCGCGCGCTCAGGCCACAGACCACACACGCCTGTCTACACGTGTCTACACGCCAGCCAACTGTATGGTAATCGTGGCCAGGCTGCCAGCCATCCTATCATACCGTATATTATCTAACTGCGGATTACGGCCGGCGAATCGCAATTATCCCGCGTCGCCTCGTGCCTATCGTTTCGCGCGCCTCACCGAAAGCCACCATTTTACCGATCATTAGACAACGTTTGTCCGTGATTAGTAGGCTGCGGATATTTACGCGAAATTACATTTTTATAGCCACGAGCGAGGAGATGCCAGCTAAGCAGACACGTATTTATTAAGTGTCTTTTTATTAAGTATCCTGATGAATACTCCTGTGGTACTTAACACACGCGTATACCGTTTACAGATTCTTCGGAGAATGAGAAATATCGTAACAATACCAGAAGAATGAGTCAGGATTTTGCTATATATATTGAGTTGGCAATCTTGTCGATACCACCTAATGACAAAATCCGCAATCACTTAGTTGCCAACCCAATAGCATGTCTTTGAATTCCATCATACGCGTGTTGTTAGCAGATTGTCGAATTTAACGAACGAATGGACGTCACTCGTGAGAGGAGCCAGACATCCTGGTTCTTTCACGCTTTTGCTTTATATATATTGGCTTGGCAACTAAGTGATTGCGGATTTTGTCGATAACACCTAATGACAAAATCCGCAATCACTTAGTTGCCAACCCAATAGCATGTCTTTGAATTTAACGAACGAATTCAGAGACGCAAGTCTCTTTGCCTGGTCTGCGTCTTCTTTTCAATCAAACGTACGAAAAACTTTCTCAAGTGGACTGGACAATCGGACGATTACTATTAGGTTGTCAGAAAACGTTTTTTCTTTTATATTCTTTTGTCGAATTACGTACGATCGATTTTGTTCTGTTGAGATAAACAGCGCGACATTTCACAGACTTCGTTTCACGTTTGTATAAAGGTACATTGTTGTGAAAAACACGTTTGCGAAAGAAAGACACTTTCCGGACAATCTAGTATATCAGCATCGATCATGTACCTTGCGACATTATAAACAAACAGTGTTGTGTATTTTTCTTACAAATGCACTAATCTTACTTAACTAGTTTCGACGATGTTTTCAGAGTCGAACGATGGAAATAGAGAAATGGTCAACGAGTTCTCTCGTCACCTCTATCTGTCTGTTCGTCTCTCTGTCTCTCGTGTATTTCATCTTTTTCTTTGCAATTCAACGAGCACCCGACGAGCAGGGACAGTGATCCATGGAATTTCACTTGGTAATCGCGGTGCAGTCACTTCACAATTCTCCCGATCTCGATATTCTAATTCGGCCGCGGTGAGAAACCGTATCTATTCAAATTGCCCGCCGTCCCATCGGTCGGCGGCGTGGCCAGTGAATTTAAAAAAACGCGTATACGCGTTGGTGGGCGGTGGAAAAGGTTAAGAGTATTCAGCACACGTTTTCTGCGTGCACGCGTCCGACGTGGGAATTCGTAAAATCTGCGGCGTCCTACGATTTTCGTTGGCGATCGACGTTCCTTGAAAAAATCGCCGCGCCAACGAGACAAACGTGTCTGTAGAAGTTGTTCTCCGAGAAACGACTTGAGACGCTCAGCGGCGGGTGGCCCCACACAGTAAAAAATTGCTCGTTGTTGGTGCAGCGAGGACGAAGCTCGAGGGGGGAACGGGATCCGTCGTTGGAGAAGAAAGAGGAGAAGCGGAAAGCAGGAAAACCTCCGAATCTCGAGACGAACGCGTTCTCCGTCTCGAATATTCATCGGAATTCGATTGCGCAAGCTTCACCTGCCGATCGCGAAGGAAAAGATCAAGGTGGAAAGAAGGCGGCCGGTGGACTGCGAGAATACGTGGAAATCCGTGTCGAAGCAAGTTCGCTATTGAAAGATCGAGCCGGTGGAGATTTATGTCGTGTCGGGACCGTTTACTTGTAACGCCTTGAATCGTAGATGGCTATCCTTGCGGAAAGCCGCATACGCGCCAACAACCAGCCGTTGAGGTTGAAATCGAGCCGCGATTCCGTGTCATACGAGAGCCACGAGCGGTTCTCTCGTTCCTCTCTATCCACAACGACGATTCCGAATTTCTACGTTTCGCCAAATTCCCACAGATTCCTCGAATCTTCTTCGACAGCTCGGTTCCGCGGATTCCCAGATTCCAGCAATTTGCGAGGTTATTTGTACCGGTGGAAAGGCGCGGTAATTACGGCGAGATACGGCGATCGCGGACAACCGGTGAGGAGAGGAGAGCAGAGCAGAGCGGAGGAGAGAGGAGTCGTCGGGCGGGTCGTATGCGTTAGCATTTAAGCGCGGGTCCGTTGGACCGGCAAGGGCAGCAGCCGGGGGCTGCCGGCCTCTGAGCAGTTAGCCAAAGTCATAAATCGAGTTTCGAGAGCTGAATCGCGGCCACGGGACGCACACGCACTCGGAACGCGCGTGCTTTATGCATTGTACGCGCGTAGATAGGGGTGGCCCGCCATAATTCACCCTGCTTCTTCCCTCTTGGGATTTTTGTTTCGTTTATATAATACATCGGCCACGCTATATCCTACCTCGTTATTCCCTGTTTATTCCACGAAACGTGAAACAGAAAGTTTCTCGAAATAATACGATCGTTTATTCCACGCTATCCGCTGCCTTGCGAGAGCGGATCTCGCAGCTACGATCTGGAAAAAATTGTTCCGTTCGCGGGAAATGTAAGTAGATCGGGTCGTGCTTTGTCCCGTGTGCTCGCTTCCGGTCGTGGTTTTAGCTGGGGAAAATTAATTTGGAATTTAGTATGCGACCTTAATGGCCGTGTCCCATATACACGCGAGTATGTGTACGTAGATAGGCGACGTGTACACGTGCAGCGAGATGCATTTGAACGCATCCTGGTGTAACTGGCAGCATTGTGGCGGGCCGGTCGATCGTGCCGCCGCCGCTTCCTGCTGGCGTAATAATTAACGAACAGACCGGCCAGCTTTATGTTTGTTTAGGCAGCTGAACGAGCTTCGCGTGAACTCTCGCCATCTCGGGAAAACTATAATGAATCTCGTGTCACCTCGTTGAGTGCATAAAGAGCTGACCTTAATTGCGCGCCGGCTCGCCGCGACGCCGCGCCACCAGGAAACCAACTCGTTTGCCGCGCCGCGTATGTCCCTTCCTTGTTTCCATCAATTCCTTCGGACAAACCTCTCCCTCGGTTCGTTCATTCCAATTACTAGCTGCGATTCAAGTCGTTGACATGTTCCAGCGGCGAGGATGATGCACTTTCGCTCATCAAAGCGGCAGAATTCTTTGCGACTATTCCGATTTAAATTATTCTTTTTTAACGAAATTATCCTCGCGAAAGGATAGAAATAAATCGTGTTAAAAATAAACATCGAAATAGAGCGTAGAAAATACGAATGATGGTGTTTCTATCAAAATGATCGTAAGAACTGGAAGGATGTGGAGAGGCCACGCCGCTTCCAAGCTTCTTTTCGAATCGCAAAGCAGATTCCACGACGAGGACACGGTCGAACGAATCGCAGTTTCGCAAAACGCCCAAGATCCTAATCGTTTGTTGCATATAGCGAGGAAAGCACCGCGGCGCTCTCCCAGGCACACGTTATTAACCCATTGTTTAGCGCATGGTAGCACTTAGAGGCAAGTGGAAGATGCAGTAATTTAAACGTCCTTTGATCCGCGAGAGTTGTTTTCAACTATCGCCCCGTAAATCATCTCGCGCTCCATAAAGCTGCGGCCTCCGTCTCGCTCTCTACTCCACTTTTCTCGCTCGTTCGCCCCCGCTCCGCGGCCAAATAACAGGCCACGATTTACAGCGTAGTAATTTACAGCCGAACGTAAGCGTTGCATACCGCGGCCTCATCGTGTAAATACGCCACTTTATTTCGCCTGGGTCTGCCCCTTCCACGCGGTTCTCTTCCACGCGATTCCGTCCATTTCTGAATTGTCTGGCATTGCGCGCGCGTAGAAAGTACAGTCGGCCGAGAAATTCCTAGACGGAAAGAAAGTGGGATATGCGCGAACCCAACGTCCAGCTGCCCCAAAACGCGATGGAAATGCCAGAGAAAAAATCGTTAGCGCGGACCGTGCACAATGATTCCGACGATGAGTGGCAGAGGAGCGCAGCATCTGTAAGGAACCCGCGAACCGATTGCAATTAACAGGTAGACGGTTCAATAATGCCACGAGAATTCCATACGCCGACTAATTATCGGTTGCTTTATTTCGACGCGTACCGTTATTCGCCAGCTTTCTGCGCTGTAATTTTCATCCCGAAAGCTCTGTTCATCGTGCTTGCTCCCTTCGAGCGAACGGCAAGAGAGAGGAGGACGCGCGAAACTTCATCTTCCTCGAGTTTCTCTCGATAGGTTGCCGATAAATTGCTAGGGCTACGAAAAATCGAAGGTATAATTGTTAGTTCCGCGTTGCGATCCAATTAATAATCGGCCGTGAGGAGGCCGTGCGAGGCGGATACGCTCTCGGGACCGGTGCAATCAAGCGGTGCACAGCACGCGTAAGCCGGAAACCGGCTCGATGGCTTCTGGGTATCTATTTAACGACGTTACTGCGTGGCCCGTTCGCAAAAATCGCCACTACCGTTCCTTGTAGCTTCTCGTTGCTCGTTTTATCGCCAACTCTTATAATCTCGCCGATAATAATTCTTCGTACAAGTAATTCCCTCTGGCGGTTCCTGCGGCAATTCCAGGCTACCCTCGAAGGGGCGAGTCCAATCGTTGGTTGTCGTTGGTGTCCGCGTCGTGCCGTCCGGTCGTTGAAAGTTTTAAACGGAACCGTGGCGCGGAGTGTCGAAAAGAGTAGAAAAAACGCGTGGCAGAGAGGAACGAAGGGGGCCGAGGGTGGGAAGAGCAGCGGAGGTGGTTCAGTGGCGTTGTCCCACGGGGCGACCCACCGTTCGACTTCTCCCCGCCTTATATAAACCGGCGATCCAGCACGCTTTGCTGCTCGTTTTGCTCGATTTCGATTGCGCCGGCCCAGAAGAAGCTGCTGAACACGCTGGAACATTGCTCGCAATTTAAATAAATTCACCGTGTCGTCCCCGTGGCTCCGACCGTTCCTACCTCTCCTCCTCTCCTCCACCTCCTTTTTCTTCTTCCACGCTCCTCTCCTCGGCTTCGTTCCGTACGACAGCAACGACTCTCGATTTTTCGAGTCGCCGCGAAGCGCATCAGACGCGCCAGACGAAGTAGAAACGCAGAAACGTCGCGATCCTGCGATGCCAAGTAACGAGCACTCGTACGTACATGGAGTTGGCGATTCCGCGAACGAACTCGGTGAACGATAAGGAACGCGGCTGGTTCGGCGTAAACGTCGAGGTGGCCGAGTCAGGACGACGAATTTAAGACTGGTCGGTGATCGGAGCGATTAGAAAGGCAGAGAGGAGCGTTGGATCGACGGAACGCCGCGGCGTGGCCGGCTACGTCACGGCGCGTATCGGGTACGCGGTGAAAATCGTTTGCCACGTCGCGTCGCGTCGATCCGCGTGCCGCGTCGAGCGGATAGAAGATGAGTGAAAGGTTGCCTGGCCGGACCAAGGTCTGTTCAATGTCTCGTGCCGACTTCTCCGGAATAGCCGTAGAAAACGGGTCGTTGCATCGAACCCGGTCGAGCGATCCGCGAACGAAATTTACTGGCTCGCAATTCGCAATTTGAAAGGCAACGCCAGTTTACAGATAATTCCAATCTCAAGGGACAACCGACGGACTTGGTTCGCGTTAAATCTTGTTCCTTCCACTCTCGCGCGTACTTTCTTACGTCTATCGCGTTCAAAGCTTCTCCTGTTTTACTTCGTCCTATTTACACGTTCTTCACGATCCTCCACCTTACGCGGTCTTCTCTCCACTGTTCTTAACCAATTAACTACCGTCCGCTTTCCGCTTCCCTTCCTCGTCGCTTTCAGTGTGCAATTTCCTTTTTCTGCTGTTCTATTTGGCAGAAGCATAATTGGAGAATTAATCGAGTCTCGGCTTCAGAAAATCAGGCTTCTTCATTTCCAAGCGTTACTCTGTCTAAACGAAAAACGTTGCTCTATTTTCCGCGAGCTCGCCGATTAATTGGATGCCACGTGAATTTCTCTCGACGAATTTGTTTTCGCGCCGGATTCAGTATGACGCGTGCTTCTTCCTCCGCAACATCGACCAACGTTTCGCTCGGCCGAGAGGGTCCGAGTTTCTCAAGGATAGGCGAGGCTGGTTAATCGCGCGACACAAAGAGACTGTTACGATGTCCTTTGCTTCGTTAAATACCAGCGACGATCGCTCGGCCGCGATGCATCTTCCCTTAATAGAATATTATTCATCGGTGAATCGCGCGTGGCGAGAGAAAAGCGGCTCTTGGCGCGATTCGCCCGACTCGTTTCTGCAGTCTCGCTTTTCCAATTTTCTACGAGGCGATCGTTTCCACCGGAAGCGCAAGAAACGCGTCGAAGACTGCAGGGAAAAAAAGCGCGATATAAGCGGCGGGTTATCACGGCGAGCCGGGAAAAATCCGGCTGGAAAACCTGTCGGCGAGACATCGGATACGGCGGTCATTAATATTAATCGAATAAATCCAGACGCGTTTGCGTGGCAGGCAGCCGTTGCGATTTTCACACGACCTCGTCAAGGCAGCAACGCGCTTCCTCGCTGCGTTCTCTTAGAAAAATACACAAAGTATGTGCGAAATAGTCTTCTCTCGAAAGCGTGTCGCTGCTTTAACTAACTGACGCGTGACTAGCCGACAGCGGCGATCCTTCGTTCGCTCGTCTGCCCTCGCGAACCAGCGATTCTAATAAATTCTAATCGTACGAGTTTCAAACGCATAAACCTACAATCGCTCGTAGCAGACGCGATGGGAAAGTTGGAAGTTTCTTTGAAAGTTGGAATAATGGGAACGAAAGAAAAAAGAAACCTGGATAAAGTTGGATATTACGAAGTGGAATCGTGCGTTTTAATTGCACAGTGTCATCGGCTCCTACACGCTCCGTTACGGTAAAAGCGATGAATATCGGCGGGCCAAGCTCATCTCGTGTCTCGGTTTCACGCTAAATCGCGTGTCGCGAAATTGCGAATGTTTAGGCGTTTTGCACGAACCCTCGCATCGTTCGTATCCTTCTCTAGCCGGTGGCCAGGACTCGTGGAACGGAAAACGGGGAACAGGGGAGGAAAGAGACGGGGGAAGAGAGACAAAAGGGGAAGGAGAAGGTGCACCGAGAGCGGGTCGAGCGCGCGCTAGTGTTAGGAATGTGGTACCACTGCTTGTCACAGTCACAAGCGCACGCTGCACGGTACCACCGGTACCTTGTATTATGCGGCTGCGGTTGCATATAAGTGCAGCGCGAGTAGTGGCCCGGTAGGCGTACGACGCCTCGTGCGTTCGTCTATATTGTATATCGAGCGGTTTGCCGAACGCTGGCCACGTAGCCGCTTGCTTACCTGTGCTTACCTTCGCTTCTGCGCGTCCAACGACCTACGATAATTGGCCCTGGCGTAACAGGTTTCGCAAATCCCCTCCACTTTCTATCCGTTCGAATTTCGGAAAATTCGAAAACTTTCTGTTACGATCGAATTTCGCGCGCCTCGCTACTTGTCGCTTCGCCGCGCTCGATCGCCAATGGTCGATGCTCGGTCAGTCGGCCAGTCGACCGATACGATCGGTCAAGTTGTGTTATTGTCGTTTTATTATCGTTCTTATTATCATTATCATTATTATTATTATTATTATTATTTTAATACAAACGTATATATCGTGGCAACGTGACGTCTTCCTCGAAGGTCCGAGCGCGCGACTTCGAAACGCGTTTCGGTTTGCGAACACAAAGCTCGACGTGTATCGCGCATAACCGGCATAGTTTCGCCTGGCTGAAATCACGAGGCATAAATTATCGCGCATATCACCGTGGCGATGCAATCGGCGTGCACGTAGGATCGGAAACGCAATTAAAATAAAATCAGGGTCCCGGCCGGTGCGCTCGCTGGCCGCTCGCCGCCAGGGAACTGCGCGTCGAATCGATGCCCCTCCCATTGTTTTCAAAGAGAATTGCTGTAAATCGGAGGATTACCAGGCCGGCCGGAGAGATCGAGACTTTTCCGGCCGGATCGTACGAGTACGAGTAAACGATCGTTTTACGAGCGTAGCCCCGATAACGATCTCCGTGTATCCTTGACTAAATCGTGACTAGAAGCGGAGGGAGTGCGCCGATACAACCTCGATACAAACATTGTTCTCATCGGGATACAAATTGCTCGTATGCCGATGCGGTTCGGCCCGTGGTAGGGGAATAAATAAAATCGGAGGAGAAAGGGAGACAGAGAGAGAGCCCGGACAGCCACGTCCTTAAGCAGCCTGTTCCTAGAACAATTGCATCGGCGATTCCAGGATTTTTAACATCCTCCGCTTAATTCCTTCGACGAACTTTCAACTATGTGTGTATGTATGTATGTACATATATCTACCGTATACGGTGAGACACGAAAGTATTCGCACAATTGGAACATGGAAGTAAAAAGAGAAACCTTGTTCGTGTTATCAAACATATTCGGATACGCGTAATTATAATATCGTACACAGATGTAAATACACCGTACGAGCTCTTTTAATAAGCTCGATAACCGAATAATTTAATTAACAATTTGTTCTCAGTGACACATACAACTTTGCAGTAAGAAATGTACGAATTGTGATAAACAGGTGGATATTCAAGCGGAAATATTTTTCTGTTTCCACGTTGAAACAGTAGGAATAGCCTCGTCTCTCATTGTACGGTACGCGGCTGTTCCCAACGTTTCGGTTGCCGTTAGCTCGACCCTTTGTTTAACCCTTTGCACTACGAATTTTATTTCCATTTCGTTACCAGCGGCTTTTAAGTGTCTCGTTTGAAATTTACTTCAATTAAAAACTAAGACAATTTATATAAATAAAGGAAGAAGCACATTCACTTAAATACCAGTTTTATTCACACTATTGTTGTATTTTGTGATTTTCAATTGTATGATATATCTTGAAACAATTTCCAGAATGCAATCCTAGTTTTCTAAGACATCTATCGATTTGAACATGAAAGTGCTGCTCCTCGGATAAAAACTGACACCGAGTCGCACTCGACATAGAAGTGCAAAGGGTTAAAGTCATCGGCGAAGCTTCGTTTCGGATTCCTACGCGCGTAAATAAATCGTACGTATCGCGGCAGAGAATTCGGCAATGATAATTCTATCGGCTGGTGAGATCCGGCTGCGATTTCGGGACAGCGGCTGCAGCGGTAGCGCGATAACGGGACGAGAGCGAGAGGAAAAGGAAACGAGAGTCGGCTACCGATACCTCGGCGAGAGCCACGCAAGATGCGTCTGTCGGCCGATCGAGCGTTATTAATTAACCCGATAGGCTGATTAACGAGCGGACTCACGACCGCCGGTGAGCGCACAGTGTACGTCTTTCATCCGGATCGATTCCGCCTTTCGCCGAATCGGCCGATTTTCGCGGAATCGCTCGACGATCGGGGACACGCGCGCCGCTCCGCAGGAAATTCGCTGCCCAAGATTTATCGAAGCGCGAGCTTACGACGAGCGAATATAACAACAGCCGCAGAGTACGTACACGTACGCTACCGCGCATAAGCGTCTGGACATTTCTGAATTATGACAAACATATAGAACAATAAAAATAATGCCCTGTTATACAGATTACGATATAGCACACGTATTAACACTAGAACTACCACACCAATCAAAACGACTGGCTCTACAATTTTATTTTAAGATTCCTACTTCATGTTATTTTTTTCCACAATGACGTAATGACTTTCGCAAGGATAACTAAAAGAATGATATAATGAATTTTATTTTGTTTTTTATGTATTCAAACTGAAAATAATTTCGTATCGAGGCTACTTATACCAATACCAGTCAAAATGTAAAATCCTGCAATCTGTTTACGGAACCCCGATTAACCAGTTTCCTCGTTTTCTACAACTTGCCACGCGTTTTCAAAATTTTACCGCGTATCATTCAGTATGACGATATCAGTTATCAGGAAAATTCCAGATCGATCGTTAGATCGCTAGATGTTGACACTAGAAATATCACAGCAATCAAAACGACTGGTTCTACAATTTTACAAATGCGTCAAGCCTCGTTTAGGGATTCCAGATGGATTAATAATACCGAAAATGTACTACATAACATGGAATTGCTTCTGTGAGAAAGTAATAAATCAATAAATATAAAAATATTCTATTAGTACGCATTTCTTAAAGACCAGTCATTTTCACTGGTTTTGGTAGAAATTGCTTCGTGTTAACTATCGGTAGTTCTAGTGTTTAAGAAGACTCATATGCGCGCATATCCACACCATGAAGCTAGAAAAATTTACCGAATGCCCAGCTAGACAAATTGTAAAGCACAAACTAAATAATAATAATAATTTTAAAAAATATCCACATCACGATCCGTGTAAATTTTAGTTAAGTACACATCGGTACCTAAATAAATGTGCATTATTTTGTGCGCATGGAAGTGTAGGTATTTCGATTCGTGCGATCTTTTCCCGTGTTATTGCAATAAACTGTAGAACTACTCTAAATCTTTCGTTAATCACGCAATCTTTTAGATTCCCTGGACAGTTCTGTATTAAAAATCGCATGAATTAAATTGCGGATACGTTAACGCGTGTGTAGTTAGGTTAGGTATTTTTTTATTTTTATTTTTATTTAGTGTCTTTCTTTGCAAACGTGTTTCTTACAACAGTGCACCTTCGTACAAACGTGAAACCAAGTCTGTAAAATGTCGCGGTGTTTATCTCAATAGAACAAAATCGATCGAAAATAATATAAAAGAAAAAATGTTGCGCGTCTATTATTTCCTCACAAAACGAAAGAAACTTTTCGGACAACCTAATAAGTCAGGTACATTAGACGCATTAGGTACATGTAGATACACGTGAAATATTGCGCGAGTACGCTTGTAATAAAAGGTACACGGATGGTTTAACACACGCGAAATACAAATCTCAAATATTAGACAGTCGATAGCGATGGATTTGAATGAAATTATTAGATGGAGAGTTGGAGAACTGGATCGCAAGAAAGTTGATGGTTTCCGTCTCTGATCTTATCTCGGGCAAGCGTATACGCTTGGTAGACACTGATAACAACGATTATTCATATTAATTAATATAAATAAAAAAGAAATAAATCAAAGATGGATGAGAATTGCTTTAAGCGTAATGTTGAGATTTTAGAACAAGTGGTGTACGTATTTTCAACGATGTTTTAAAAAATTCCTATACATTTGATCGAGCGACAGCTATTTATCGAATATGGATATGGCACTCGATCGACGCAGGTAAACTCCTTCCTGTAATTTCAATTTAACAGGACATTCGATCGCAGGTATAACAAGAGGCGAGTAATTAACAGACAGAGAAACGTTCTTCTAGCATAAAGCGTTAAAATATCGATCTTATGATTGGATTGAACCAGGTGTCCGAATACTTATGCACGGTTTGCGTACGTCATAACCGGTACAATATCTCGAGGACTGAATTTATTATCGAACGGAAGAGGATAAATCAGCGTGTGATGAGACGTTTCAAGGTCCGCCACGCTACAGTCTCATAAGCCAGCATATCCGACGTTAGATACACGACAATTTTCATAATGTTGAGAATGTAACCTATCGATCTGTTGATTGCATTGTATCGGGTGTCCAAATACAAATGTGCCCCATAGTGTATATCGATGGAGAGAGTGACGCGCGCGCACGCTCACCACGTTGACTCGATTCCGATGATCGGCTATTATGCAAGCGGTTCCGAGAAATCGAGGCTGGAAAGCGAAAGAAGAAGGACACGAGTGGATGGGCGAGTTTGGCAGAGTCGGATACTGGAGCAGGCAACGGTAATAATTGCTCCCGCGCCGTCTGTCACGAGCGATCGATAACTGGCCGGCAATTAACTTTGAAAAATCGTCCCGAGTCACGTACGATCCGGTTTTCTACGGATCACGCCGCTCTCCTCGTCCCTCTGTTTCTCCGTCAACCACGATATTAGATTCTCCTGGACGAACAGTCTCTCGTGCGCGCGGTCCAACAACCACGCGAGCCCTCGTCGTCTTTCAAAACGTGTTCCTACCATTGTTCGAATTTCGCGCGCTTCGATAGCCGGTCCGCGAGTGGACCATTAACAGCGAATAAACGGTCGTGCGGATCTTTATCATCGATATCGTTGTTAGCCTTATTATCGCGATCGTCTACACGCGAATAAATAGCGCGCAGCAGTTAGACGAGGTTTCGTGGATCGTTCAGCCGAGAGAACGAGCGACTGCTCAACCGGGACACCCGTGCACGCATTGTTGAGCGATTAGGCGGTTGGAACTTGGAACTGCGTAGGATATTCCCCTCGAGAGACGGCCTTGATCGAATTGGCCGCGAGGAGACTGGTTCCGTGGAATCGCGCGAGGCTCTACGGACCTCGATAGAATAATCGAAAAACCTCCATCTTTACAGAGAAATATCGTTGCGAATCTAACACGAAAAGAGGACAGTCTGCTACCGTGCGAACGCGGAGGGGTTGAAACAGTTCCTCGCTCGAGTTTAGCCTCTTCTCCGAAAGTTTCTCGTTTTTCAGCGCTAATTTCTTAGGTAATTCCTTCGAGAGCTCGTCGACGTTCTCGGGAAATTAAGAGCGTAGCAATCGCAAAAAAACATTTGCACCAGGCAGAAACCCTCACGCGAACCTAACTCTAGACGACGCACTCGATTATCACAGAGAAGCTGAGATGAGGAATACCTGTAGAAAGTAGTTTCTCGTTGCTTCTGATTGTTTTTCGCGGTCGTTCTGCCTAACGTTGGAAAACCCTCGCAAGTGGAGCCATGTTGTGACGAGGATAAGAGCGACGATAAAATTACAAACGAAGCTTTCGCTTAACGAGTACCCTGACGTGCAAGGGATTTGCAATTCTGAGAATCGTCACTCACGGGGGTAGGAGAGTCGACGATCGAGGCCTAGCGCACACGGTGCCACCGATTGGCCGTGTAATCGGCGTTTCATAGGGTGGTTAGCAGAGTGGGGACGATACCGATGCGATCCGCGAGCCGGGAACCGGTTGCCTTCGAGGAGGCACACAACCGTGGACACTGACGGATATGACATTTCTGAAGTTCGTGGCCATCTACGTTTCTCTTCTCGTTCGTTTTACCCGCAGCTCGTTCGTTGGCCGTGTGCGAGCGCGCACGCTCTCCTCGCATCCTCGTCCCTTCGACGTCCTCCTTTTATTTCGATTCGATTTTTCTGCCGGTCTTGTTCCCTTATTATCTCGTTTTGCTCGTCTCCGGGCCACGTCAGTTTCTCTCTCTTTCTCCGGCTCTTGCCGCTCGGTGCTTCTCCAGCGTTTCGCGTGCATTTCATTTTGCCCTCCTCCCTGTCCGTCCAGAGGGAGGCTCTTCCACCCAGTGCGGCGCGACGGTTCGGTTCGTGCTTTTATTTCCTGTCGACCTTCTTGCCGCCCCTTTTTCCTTCGGCCGGAGGACCGCGCGCGGCTCCTCTTTCACGTCCTATGAATCGTTCTCGCGTCATTCTCAAACATTTTTTTTTATTATTATTTAATTCGTACTTTACAATTTGTCCAGCTGCGCATTTGGTAAATTTTTCTAGCTTAATTGCTAAATAACACGTGGATGGCTACCCTCAGCGGGATACCATCTTCGAGTTTCACTATTTTATTTCTTTAGTGAGGTCAGTGCGGTATTTTCTTTTTAGTCTTCGATTCTCCAAATTGAACCCTCGTCTCGCTCGAAACCATCCACCGTTCTCTTGCAATCGAATTTCGCGAGCATGTTACACGCAGTTCGTCCGATCGCGACGGTTAACGATCAGACGCGAACGACCAGATGCAGCAGAACGGGCACCTACTTTACCTTTCATATTATTTTACCATCGTCCTAATTATTATTAATACGAATATGCGAACAAACGAATTCGTCCGTTTGAAACGGTGCTTCCCCTCCTTTGTCTTCCCGTGTTCCATCGAATCTCCAACTTTCCCAGACAGCTTTCCCGGATCAATTTGGAAACGGCACAGCTCGGTGGAACGAGCGGCAGCTTCGCTTTTCTCCCTCGTTTAATAACCATTAGGCCGACCAGGCCTCGGACGATTTTCAGGCGACTCCACCCCCTCGTGTCGGAGGCCGGCGGGCGCGAAGGTGAAAGGCTGGACGCGGCGAGGGTGTGAAAGATCTAGAGCAGATAGGGGCCTCTATATTGATGAGCTGGCTCTCCGCGTATTGATTGCACGCGGAGGGGCTTCGCCGGGGCCCGGAGCACCCTGCAGACCCCTTTTGCTACGCGCCAGCTCCGATAAGATCCACCAGATAAGCCATGATTACACACCGCGTCGAGCCACCCCTCTTCCAACGTTTTTCTCTCCTTCCTGTGCCACTCCGCCACCGACTGTGTAAACAGTCTTCCGCGTTCATGGCTGCTTCGTTCTCCTTGTCGTCCAGATAATTCCCACTTTTCTCTTATATTATTTTATTTACACGGACAGTTACCATTACTTTGCATTTCCACCATCTTACGCAGATTAACACTAGAACTACCACACTGATCAAATTGACTGGTTTTACAATTTTATTTTAAATTTGCTTAAATATATATATTTTTTGTCCAGCTGCATATTTGGTAAATTTTTCTAGCCTAATTGCTAAATAACATGTGGTGGCTACCCCCAGTGGGATACCATCTTCGAGTTTCACTATTTTATTTCTAGATGTTGACATTAGAAATACCACACAAACGTCAAAATAAATGGTTCTACAATTTTATAAACGTGTCAACTCTCGTTTAAGGATCATGGTCCTACATGGATTAATAATACCAAAAATGTACTATATCAATAAATATAAAAATATTTTATTATTACGTATTTTTTAAAAATCAATCATTTTCACTGGTTTTGGTAGAAATAGCTTCGTGTTAGCTATCGGTAGTTCTAGTGTTAAAGGGTAAGGTTTTACGTACGAGATGGTGCACGCGCAGAGACGAGAAACCAAAGACGAAGGAACAATACTTTGGAAAACTGCGTGTCATGGCAGAGTGGCTTTTATATCGCGGTTTTTCGTTAGAGTAGGGTTCGAATGCGATTAAGAAAGAAATTGAATGATAAATTGATGGGAGAAATGGGCCAGCTGCGTCGCGTAATAATCGTTCGAAACTGGAGATTTCAAATAAACTCGATGTATTAGGTTGTCCCGAAAATTCGTTTCGTTTTATAAGGAAGTAGTAGATACACAACAATTTCTGTTTTATATTATTTCATTGAGTTTGATCCATTTTATTCCATTACTACAAAATGGATCATACATAAATCCGTAAGATAATATTTTTTTTTATTTGGATGTATTTTACAATCAATTCTCATTGAGAATTATAAGCAAATTTTTCTTTCGTTTTACTATGTCATAATTAATAAATGTTTATCGTGTAATTGATTCTGATTGAATCTAGTGCTTAAATCTAAAGGGTAATGTCTTTTTAGCCTGCGGATCTGATCCGACGTGTCAAGTAATTGAGCAACTAGAAGGGTAAAATAATATAAAATAAAAAATGGTATGCATCTATTATTTCACTTATGAAATGAAAGAAAGTTTTGGCACAACCTAATACTTATTACTCGGAAATAAAGCTTTTTTAATTTATTCGTCATTCGCGAACAACAAGTAGCCTGAATTTATTCGTTGTTTGAAATTTTCAACCAAATGGACGATTTATATATTCCCAAGAATATAAATATAATACATCAAAATTGTTTGCCATTGTAAACAGTTTCAGAGGAGCAGACGCGTCGGTATCGAGCAGATCGGAGATTGTATCGGCATAAAACCTAACAGTAAGCAATTACCCTCGATAGCCTCGATTGTCCAGCCTCGATTCCAGAGATCTTTCGATCGAATTATCGAGCTGCTTGCGATTACGAGAATTACGCGTACGCACGGATTCCTCCGCCGTTTTGTCGAAGCAAGACAGGCGAAAACGGTTACATTGTGCGGACGACAAAGGGCGAGACGCACCCTGTTTCTCTCGAGGACTCTCGAGACGAGGACGGGACAGAGACACCGAAGAAAAAGAGGAAAAACAGTTGCATGGACATTTTATATTCGTGGACACGCGCTCGAGAGACGCATTGTGACGGGGGCACAAAGGGGGTGCAATTTCGACGACGCGTTTTCGCTCAAACAGCTTTCAATCGGTTTTCCATTAGAGCCCTGCCTTCCGCCTGCGTCCACAATGCCTCGACCGGGTCTACTTTTCGTTCGGAGGTTAAGTGGCCGATGAATGGAAAGCGAGAAGGACGATTTCCAAACGAAACTCGATGCAACCTGACCCTGTGAAGAGCGTGCGGCGATCATCGAGGACCTGACAAAAGATATACAATGTTTAACGTAGATTATAGATCATCGATCGCAATAAGGTTCCAAGAATCTCTCAAGACCCAGCGGGATTTAGTACGCTCGATGTCACGCGCGAGTCCTTGGAAAAACGTTCGAGCCGCGCGAGTATAGTTGTTCGAAAGTGCGTACATACCTCGAGAAGACAAAGTTGCTGGAAGAGTCGATAAGAGTCGTCGCGTTTTTAACAAGCTATCGAACGTATATTTATTTATACATCGATGCTACAGAGTTGCATAGACCGGTGCTGTCACGTAAAATCCGTAACTGTCGAGACAACGCGACGCGACGACGAGACGAATCCCTTGGTTCTCGTTCGCCGATGGGGAAACAGGTGTAGCGGAGACGGTCTCCGATCCTTTTACGAGACTGTGATCCGGGCTCACAGGTAAGAACACGGGCTCGCATTTCCAATCCCCGAGACGAGGATTATGGGCGGCCGATTTCACGCGATCCCGGCTCGGTTTCTGGCTTCTTGATTCTGGAAGCTTCTCTCGATTCTCCTCCCACGAATCCCACGGCCGGAGAAAAGCTGCAAAGGAATCCTTCTGACCAATTCTGTCGTCGAAAGCTTCGTCCCTTGAGTCCACGGATTAACAGTTTATATCAACTTTTGGTTGTATGCGGGCCAAATCGTTGATCGTTTCGACATGCGTGATTCGGTAAACGAAACGTTTCTTTTTTTGTTTTATTTGGATGTATATTACAATCAATTCTCACTGAGAATTTTAAATAAGTAGAATATTAAATATAGTCGATCAAGTTGAGGGACAAGATAGTTTCCATAATAGAAATTCGCCAGACAGACATCCTCTCCGGCTCTTCTTATCGGATTCTTCTAACAGGTTCGAATATGTATCGTGACCGAAGCGTTACGATTTCAATTGTTTCTTTTTCGATGCTCGAATTTATTTCGAATACGAGTAAATGACTGCGTGTATTAGTGTACTCGTTACAAGAACAAGCGTTTGTACAGCGGATAATATTAATTGATTTCAATGATTACCGAACTATGGTAGCTCGCCTTAACGCTAAGATTACCAGGCTGTAACTTGACAAAAAACTGAGAAATGGATTAATCAGACGATATAAGAATTTTCATAAAGTTGGCTGAACGAAAGAAACAACTTCAAATTCGATTTTGGAACCGGCCATTGTGAGGCCTGGTAAGGTTAGTGTTAACCCTGCAAACGAAAAACCAGAATTTGTTGCAAGATCGGTAAGTTCGAGCACCGGTGTACGCAAGGATTATCGATGTTGTTTTTTTTTATTATTTAATTTGTACTTTACAATTTGTCCAGCTGGACATTTGGTAAATTTTTCTACTTTAATTGCTAATTAACATGTGGATGACTACTCCAGCGGGATTCCATCTTCGAGTTTGACTATTTTATTGCTACGTTTAGATTAACACAATTTTCTAAATCTCTTTGGCTTCTCTATTTTTCCTTATTTCTTGTCTCATATGGTTTATTTTTATTATTTAATTTGTACCTTACAATTTGTCCAACTGAACATTCGGTAAATTTTTCTAACCTAATTGCTAAACAACATGTGGATGGCTACTCCAGCGGGATTCCATCTTCGAGTTTGACTATTTTATTTCTTCAATGAGGTCAATGGAGTGTTTTCTTTTTAGTCTTCTTCCTACGAGAGTTTATCTGTGTGTGCGTGTTCGATCGTCGAAAGTGTCGCATCGGGCGGAACAGCGACGCAAGCCGAGTCGACCGTGATCCTAGAAGCTCGAGATCGGGCTGAAAGGCGGCGAACGACTCGGTTGGTTAATACGTTACAGGTGTGATATCTGTGTGTTTTCTTTTCCAAAACTGTCGCTGCAGAGCGCGGCGAGGCGGGCGGGCACCAGCTGCGCCAACTGCAAGACCGCGACCACCACGCTGTGGCGGAGGAACCAGGCCGGGGAGCCAGTCTGCAATGCGTGCGGCCTCTACTACAAGCTGCACAACGTAAGTAATCGATCATACATTCCCTCCGTATCGACGTTTCCTCCGCTGGATCCCCAGCCTCGACCAACCAACCAACCAACCAACCAACCAACCATCTTTCCATCGGATTCGACGGTTCAGTCTCGCGTTCGCCACGCCAAACGCCGGTGTATCCCTTTGTCAAACGTCTTTGGAACAAACGATGCTTGGCTATTATGTTTTGTTTGCCGACAACTTCCGTTCGGAATCGGGGCGAACGATCGAAAGCGGAAGATCCGTACCACTCGATACAATGTTTTCGAGAAGGGAGACATCGACAAAAGGGGCCCGAGTATTAAAACGACGGATACGAGATCCGACGAACGAGAGCGGCCCTTCGATAAACAGCGGAGGCAAAAGGTCGTCCTTTGGCCACCGTCGAAGCCACCGATCGTGAATCGGCCCGTGTAACGTAATATCGGATCGCTATTGTCGCGGCCAGCCTCTCCAGAGTTCCATTGTCGACCCGTGGAACCTAATTCCTCGATCCTCTTTCTGCTGCGAGCCGCGGTGGCCGGATTTTCCTCGCATTCTACGCCACTTTCCAATCTCGCGACGCGTTACCGCTTCGACGTTTCATCTCTTTTCACCTCGTGTTGCGCGCCAACCTGTCACTACACCGCGGATTTTTATTAATTATTTGTTAATTTAACGGGCACAGGACCTTCGGTGTCGCATACGAGTTTGCAGTCGCATACGAGCTTACGCGAGTCAAAGCGTAAAAGAGCGAGCGCCGATCTTTTAAACTGAGATTTTCATGCAATCTCACATCTTCATGATTATAGTTAGAGTAATGCAATTGAAATAGGCTCTTGCGTCATTTACTGAACGTAGTACATGTATCAATGATCGTCGCGTAGACGCCTATAAACAAGGCTTGACCTATGACCTCCTTTTCGAGGAATATGCTCGTCACGAAGAAACGGCGATATTTCGTGTTGCGTGGAGCCCTGTCGCTAACAAAATTAAATAAAACAGTGATTTTGTATTGTATTTAACAGCCACACGTGCTCTGTGTTTGACGAGCATACTCGTCATCGCTTACATTTGCCACGCATTTTACGTACGCGCTTTTCAAAGTCTTCAACGAGATCGCAACAGCCAACTATTTAAAAGTTTGACAATTCTCACGACTCGCTCGATCACATCTCGCGACACATACGCGTATTACGGTTTCCAGTGTAGAGGATTCGTGTAGTGGATGATTGAGAATTATTAGACGCTCTTCAAACCGTCCAATATATTTGAGATAAGTAAATAAGTAAATACAGTTGTGGCGGCACTCAACAGCAACTACCATCACTCGACACCAACTTAGTGGTCGGACGACGATAGCGCAGTGTTTAACGTTCGGGACCCGGGTTCGAATCGCGTAGTTCGATTTTTCTTCCACGATTCTTAAAGGAGAAGAAAAAGCAACACTACCCCAGCAGCGATATCTACACCAGTGGCGGGACCTCAGTCTACCAGCAAGCCACATAACCTATCACGGATCTACAACTGCAACACTACCACCTCACAGTTAAAGTTCGCTGAGACGCTCGTGTACAGTGTATAAGTCGCAAAATAAGATCGCTGATAACTCGTAGAAGCTGATAGATACTCGGTATATACTGATGGATAACTCGTTCGTTGCTGACTCTTAGATTCTCACGGTCGCGTTCGTTTATTTACACTGGTCGGGGAAAAGACGGAAAATTCAAATTCGTCTTCGTTCTATGGTTGCACATAGCGACGACATTGTTTTGCCCGGACATTACGTGTTTCCTAACGATATTGCTGCTCCGAGGCAAAACAACATGATTCAAATTGCCCTGTAGCTCATGTGTCGCTGCACCAGGAAGGAACGTAAGAAGCCGTGTAGCCAGCTTAGGGTTCTAAGTAGAACGTGAATCTCGAGGGTGGTTTGGTTGTTTCCGAGAGACGCGAGAGAGCGGGTGGCCACTCGAGTCAGCCCTTCCGCTTACGCGACGCGACCCTCTGTTGTGGCAACAATTAGGGTGCTCGGCGGGTCGCCGGACGTGCGAAGAGTGTCGCCAGGATCCCCCTCGAGGCGGCGGCGGCGGCGGCGGGGGTGGAGCGTGCTCAACGGCGTGTGACACAGGAAGCAGCGAGGAAGACAAAGGGAGGAGGGAAAAACGGACATCCTGCGCGCAGTTTTTCTCAGCAACTCGACGTATTTCACGCGGCTAGCGATCGCACTGTGAAGATGTTCGAAAGAACGCGGCTTGGCGTCGACCTATTTGCATCGAACTACGCGTCTGATCGCTCGTTCCAATCCGAGAGACAGCGGCTTTTCTTCGCGAATCGTCTCTTAGGTGTGGTATTTTCTCGCAAAATGGCAAACTATCGAAGTAGAACACGAACAACCATTGTTTTTACTACAAACGCGTCGGCTCAGTTTTTTTTACGCGAGCGAAGTGTCGCGAGGTGGAAACTTAGCGTTGACATTATAATCGTCGAAATATCTAATCCGCTTTAGAGAACTTTCCGTGTGTTTAGTTGAAAAGAGGACGTAGAATCGCGAAAGAAGTTCGAACCGCTGATGAATTGGTTTGTTCAATTTGACAATCCGCTGATAACAACGGTATGTTCGAAACGTAAAGTACACGTCGTATGGCTGAGACGCGAAACGACAATTTCAATGAAACGCCGGCACCTCGAGTACTCGCGCTTTCTTGGTTTTTGCGATCGACGTAGCAAATTCAAGCGGTTTTCAGGCTGTAAGCGATCGTGCACGAGAAAGAGTCGCTATCTGCCGGACTGTTCGTTTTTCTTCGACGGAGTTTTCGCGGCTCGGAGAGGGCAGGCCAAAAATAAGGCGCGTCTCTCGCGGGATCTCGATAAGGATTCGTTTGCGGCTCGCGCTAATTGGCCCGCGATGACACAACGGCTCCCACTGTCCGCCCCTTCTGCTGAAAGCAAATGGTCCGTTCGAATTTACGCGGCTTTTTTCCCTCCTCTGCCGACTTATCAGCCCATCTTCGCTTCAAATACGAACGCACAGCGAGCCTCTGAGTCCTGTTCGCGATCTCCGTCCCGAGTTATCCACATTCCACGCAGTTGTACCGCGTACTTTTCGCTTCGTACTTTGTACTTTCCACTCGAAATCGCCGGACCAGCGCTGCAACCGAAAACCAAATCACCGACGGAAGAGAATCGCGTTTTCTCGCGACGTTTGTCCGACCGAATCGATAACGAAGATGAAGAGACGGGGGCAGAATAGCGACCAAGGCAGCAACGTACAGCAGCAGCAACATCCTCGCGCTGGTTAATGCCGGGCATAAAGGCCGGGCCCAGACACGTTTCCTGGTAATCATTAATTAAGCGTAGGGCTCCCTTCCGCCCCGCCTAGCGACATGGGACGCCGTGCACGCTCCACCAAAGGGGGGGAATAAATTCGGCGACTCTCTCGGTGGATTCTTCCCTTCTTCTCGTGCGGCGTAAAACGTCGAGACGGAAACGCGCGAACCTCGTAGCTCCGTTTCCAACCGGCCTCGTCTTTCTTTCACTCGCGAAGAACCGGGTAAGCCGGAATAGGCGACTGTCTTCGGTGACGTTAAGCCGACACGTTACAGTCTCTCGCGCCGAATCTCGGTTGCCCGGTCCGGCCACTCCGTCGAACAATCGGACGCCGAGGATTAGCCCCGGGGTCCGTGCACTCGTCCAAGGTTCCCTGGATCGGTGGTCGACGATACAGAAAATTCGATGGAGCAACAACTACTCTGGTAGAATCGACGCGAGTACACAACGCAAGGGATCCCGGATCTCGACTGGACGAACGAAAGGAGAGCGGGTGAAAGGTGGAAGGAGACGAACGAGGAAGAAAAAAGAAAAAGGAAGGGAAAGAAGAAAAAGAGAGAGAGAGGAAAGAGAATCGATGGCTACCAAGTATGCGTAAGGAGGCTCGGGCGAGAGATCAATCATTTCGAGAGCAGCGTCTCCGGCAGTTTCTCTTGTACCTGCCACCAGAGGGTATACGGCTGTTGCCCGGGCTTGTCCCGAGATTCGAGATAGACACCGTTGCTCTGTGGCGCGAGTGGTAGAGCAAGAGAAAGGAGAGGGACGCGGAACGACAGATCTGGCGTCGTTAAGATAGAGCGGGCCGATAGCGCGGTCGCGGTGGCGCGCGCGCCATCCAGCCAGCCATCGAGCCACGGCTAGTCGAAAATACACGGATTATTCGTGCTCTCGGCGCCGAGCTACCGGCTGCTCGAAATATGGTAATCGCCGCTCGAAATCCTGGCCGGAGGGTCGCCGGGGTCGCCGGAGAAATTCCTCGAACGAGGACGATACTCGTCCCCCGGAAACCGCGTTCCACGATCAGCAAAGGAGCAGCCGGACACTCGAGAATTAGACGCGCGAATCTTCGCCTCGCGCCGCCGCTACCCTCCGCGTTTTGCCCTCGCGCGCTCCGTACAATTTGCGAACGTTCGATTTGGCGGCAATTCGAACGCGTTTAAACGCGCCGCAGGATGTTTAACGTAACACGAATTACGTACACGCGTTAGACGGAAACGATACAGCGCGGTCTTGAATTAAACCATTTAAGGAAGCAACGTTCATTGACGTAGGCGCACCCAGAATCGTGCGCGTTTTGTTAAAGCCTTTTAAATCTTGCACCGCGCAACATCCTTGCGAATTGATATTCCGATTACGATCTATCGCTGAAATTACGCCGCGTTGCTTTCCCGCCGTCGATCTTCTGCTCGATGCTTCTCCTTACGAATTAGAAAACGTATATTTTTCACGAAAGATGCTGGGAACTGCTTTTTTGTATCCCCGCAGAAACGTCGTTATACGCGTTTCGACGCTCCGAACGTACAAATTGTAGCCACTCGCTGATTTTACGATCGACGCGTCGTTCGCATATCGTATCGCCAACAGCAGCTCGAAAGGAGGAAAACGTCGCGTCGATTCCGATCGCCAGCAACTTTAACTCACTTTGTCCCAAATCGATTTCGTCGGTCGAATACGCCAGCATATCGTGAGTTGTTGGAGGAAAGAGGTGGAAGATGTACGCGAGGGGAGAAGCCGCCTGAAATTTGAAATGGAAAAGCGACGGAAATAGCCGAGTCGGGGGATCGTAAACAGTGGGCCGCTGTCTTTTCCCGATACGCATCTCGATGTCAGGTTGAAGATAGGCGCGTGTGTGGCCCGAACGCGGCGATCGACCGATAACACCGGCAATTTTGGTCGTTTCCACGGCAGATCGACAAGGTTCTCACACTTCCTTTTCATTCGAAGCGCGGCTGCGGATAAATCACGCGGACGTTCGACGAACGCAACAGCGCATCGCGTCGCGCGGCTTTGTCCCCCCGAGGAAGTTGTAAAATCGCGCTACGGGGAGGAGGAACGGCGCAAAGGGCCGCCAATTGATATGCCCCCGACGAGCCGGCTACGAGACATTCCTCCGTGCCGCTTTCTGCGAACGTTTTAGCCGAGCTAGAGATCCGAGTCGCCTCCGCTCGCCACTGTTCCCGTTTTCTACGCCACTTGCAAACTTCTCGCAGACCACGAAACACTCGCGTCGCTTCCGAAAATCGACACGTTCGTCGAGCAATTTTCAAAATTATCACGAGTCGTCCGCAAAGTAATAAGACGCCTCGGTTCTTAATTTGTCCAGTTGCACTTTTCACGAAACCTGTGATTAATCAGTCAACATGTGCAGGTGTCGTTCGTACAAACAATACAAATTCGTAATAATACGATGGAAATTCTACCGGGCGAGCAACAAATATTCGGTTCTTTGTGCCCTAGCTCCGTACAAAGTCAAGACTTTGGAAACTTCAAACTCTGTTTTCTCTGAAGATGTGGAACAGTTGAGAACTAGAGCGACGAAATGCATTCGAAAATGTTTTCTTCATTTGTAACTAACATCTTTCGATATACTCGCAGATCTTACTCCAACACTTACACAATGTAAAACGAGTATATACGTATACTTACGATATATTTGTAGATATCTCTGTCGCGAGTTTGCATAATTATCGTTGCACGCTGTCCTCTAAATTTAAATCATCGTTTCCTGCGAAGTGTTCTTCTCCCAGAAACTCTTGCAGTTTTACGAAAGGATGGCCCGTTTGATACGTCGACGCGTTTGGAGTATAAAATCGTAGACACGTTTCTTGATGTTCAGGACGCTTACTATCGTGCACACAGCCCTACCACTCGTATTGAATGCTCGCAACCATCTTCTTACCGATGATTCATCCACAGCCTCGCCGCTATACCGCGAATTTTTATGCACGTCCGTATCTTTATAAACCTAATTAAACAGAGTCTAACTAGAAATTTATACATCCATTGATTATTACAGTAACTATACCATTGCTTCTTATATTTTTGCATATTATCGCGCGAATTTTGGCAATTTTTAATTTCCTACAAATGTGCACACTGTTACGATTCGACGGTGAATTTCTCTGGACGAGCGTTTTCAACATTTCAAAAGCGCGTGAAAGACCTTTGAAAAGCGATGGTCTTTTATAAGCGCGTTCTATCGTCTCGTACAGAGCGTCAGCGAACTGGTAATACGAGAAAATTCAACTATACTTGAACGCGGTCAATTCCGGACTGAGATTATGTAAATCGAAAATAGCAGGACGCTTGATTTCCGAGGGAAATAAATAAAAGACTTGGCCATAGATCGTAGATCATAGATTACAGAGGAGATCGTATACAAGGTCAATTCTTAACCAAACACGCGCATATCCTGTTTTCTTGAAAATGAATCCGTAAAGCAAGCAATTTTATTTTCCACTTTTCCACGTCTCTACTAACACATAGTCGTTATCATCGTTATCAGACTGCGTTTACGCATCGATAGAAGATTTGAAAACGCGGAATTGCACCAAATGCGCATCATATTGGCAAATATATAAAATATATAAAAGCTTTCTATCATACAATAGTCGGTAAAACCATTTTTTACCAAAGTTCTACTTTCTCGATTATTATATTCCCGTGAAAATTCGCAGAGTTAAATATCATCGATTAGCCAAGTTCGGGTATACTCGGCAAACATTCAAACTCGATTTTCTCGAAAGCGAAGCCTCGAGAGACAAAAACGTGTCATTCCGCGCCTCCCATCTATTTTTTCACGTAAATTCGCCAGTGCTTTCGCTTGTACGATCGCTTCATCGACACCCCGCGTAACTTCCATGTTGGACCATTAGAAACTTCGTGCTTTGGAAATCCATAAAATTTGTGGAGCGCCTGTTTCGACAGCTGTTCGTTAATTCATGAGTAGCAGACCTCGTATTCGAGGAACGAGCGGGGAATCGGTGTTAGAGAGCGGAGAAGGAAATTCGACCGTAGGTAGGCTCGTCTCCGATCTTTCATTCATTGACCCCACCCGGCGCAGGTTCGCGGCGCGATTTCGTATGCGATCGGTGTGCGGTTGCATCGTGTGTGACCACATCAATCTGCATTCGAATCTCCGCGGATGGGGCCGTCTCTCTCCCTCCGGTTCGCTCTTCTCTCTCTCTCTCTCTCTCTCTCTCTCTTTCTCTCTTTCTCTCTCCCTTTCTCTTTCCCTCTCTTTTGTTTGCACCTCGCGCTCGGTTTCGTCGCTCGGTTCCTATTAAAGCCGCTCGTATTGTATTCAAATCGGTTCGAGCTTTCTTTCGTGTCTGCCTGCCGTTCTTGCTACTTTTGCTCGCTCATTAAGCTTCATCCGTCGATCCGCTAAAATACTGCGTTTTCGAGCCTCCCTCGACTCTCGACCTTCGATCCTCCGCTCTCGCTATCCTTCGTCTCTCGTCCACGAACGTTATCTCTTTCCACTCGATCATATTCGTGACAGACGCGGATGGATATTTATGCGAAAATGAAACGCGTCGGACGCTGTCGAAACTTGGCCTTTTCGGAAACGACGACCCTGTGAAATGTACCACGAAGTACACCGACGACATTTGGCGTAAGCTTCTCGTCGCTTTTATTTCCTGGTAATTTTGTTCCAAATCTATGGTTCCGCCGTTGTATGCGTTGTAAAACGAGGAATAAGGTAAAATCCGCTAGAATCCTCGGATAATGGCGTACAGCCGGCAGCGTGATCCTCGCGAGTAACATGGTGGTCGCGTGTGACAGTGTGACTGGAATCGGTGACGAGAGTCAGAGATCGTTGGAGATTGCGTTTAGCTGGTGGATAATTTCAAGGCGTCCCGGACAAAGCATCTCGATCGTGTTCGCCGATGTAACTGATCGATCGAAAAAGCTGGTCGCAGAGGCGGCAGATTTTCGCGTCGCAGGACCAATTATGCGTGCGTGTGCGCGCGCGGATGCTCGCCGTGCGCGTGCAATGCTTAAGTACGAAATAACTAGGTATGCAAGTGTGGTGTGCCGCATGGTTGCGGCGGCGGCCGCGGCGGAGGAGGAAATGCACGGGCGGCGGGCGGAGGGGCAGGCGGCAGGGGTGGAGGAGGAGGCGGAGGCGCGCTTTGTAGTTGCCGCGACGTGACGCAACTGCCAACTTAAGGAAAAGGTTCCTGGTATTGCGGGATGCGCGAACGAGCCTCCGGAGGTGGCGGTCGTGGCATCATCCTCCCTCGTCCTCCGCCTGCCCAGCCCCTCTCGCCTTCTCTCTCTGTCTCTCCGTCGCGTCGTTCTCTCGATCGCTCGTCGCCTCTCCTTCCCTCCGACACCCAAGCCAACGTCCAGACGGTCAACGACTCTTTTCGGAATTACGCGATTGCTCGAATTTGCCGAATTACGCCCGATCCCATTAGAGTCTCGGCACGCTGCGCTGCTTCCCCGTGACCCTTCGGCCGCACCGACCCACCAGCGTATCCTTAGCCACTAGAGTTCTAGCCCTTTCGTTGCGGTGGTTTCTGCTCGCCAACACTCTGCCACCGCGTGTGCGTATATACGGCACATTCCACGTCCTGTTACATTCGACGAGCGTTCAGCGTTATCGGCCGACCATAGCCAACTATAGCGACTATAGCGACGTTAGCAACTTGCTACATAGCGAGCGTGAGAAGTGACTATAGCCACATATATACATTCGGTGACCATAGCCGCAGTTGGCAACGAAAGGAGTAGACGAAAGTCGCGGCTGAACTGTTCTTAACGCGTAGAAAAAACTGAGTTGCACGTTCGCGAAGTTTGACGTTGTTGCACGCAGCTGGGACGTGGAGAATATTTGCCGCTTCCCATACGGGCTGCTAATCCGCTAATTGCAAACAGCAGTGTTTCCCTGGCGAGACTCGCATGGGAATTCGCGGGTAGTGACCGGCACGCGAATCTCTTAATTATGGGTTGAAGAACGATTGATCGAGCCCGCTCCCTTCTCTCTCCTTGTCTGCGTGTATCAGAGGGCTGATTTATTTCCATTTCATGTCACTTGCACATCGGTTGCCCTGGTTGGTGAGAAGCCGCGTTAGATTAAAGCCGATCGACTCAACGAATTGTTGGCTACGACTCTTGCAGGTGAATCGGCCGCTGACGATGAAAAAGGAAGGCATTCAGACGAGGAACAGGAAGCTGTCGTCGAAGAGCAAGAAGAAGAAGGCCGGCGGCTGTCTGGGACTTGGCGGCGTTATGGGCGATATGATCAAGGCCAGTGGTCACCTCGATCTCGACAACAAGCCCTTCCATTCTGGCTTCGGCTCGCCCATGAGTGAGTACTGCACATTCTATTCTTAAACTCTCCGACAGATTTTCTTTACCTTGTCCACGCGATGTTTCCAATTTCATCGGTGAATTTTAGTTTTACCGGTTACGCTGAAGCGCCACTCGAGCTCGGATCTTGCGCCTGTTGGCCAACTACTTTCCCAATTTCTTCTTCTTCTTTCTTGCCAATTTCTTTCCTCTTCTTGGCAATTATTATTTTACAAATTCACGTCAATCGTAGGCAAACGCATTGGGTTGTCCGAAAAGTTTCTTCCGCTTTATTAGGAAAGAATAGATGCGCAACATTTTTTGAATTATGATCCATTTTGACAACGTTTGGTAGATTAGGTTTCATGTTTGTGTAAGGAACATCGTCGTATGAGGCGTGTTTGTAAAGCAAAGACACTTTTGAGACAACCTGATACAATTTAACCATCGACGATGATCCACTTTGTTCTAATTAAGACTTACCCCCATTTGGGGGTAACCTTTACCCCCAATTTGATAAACTTAGTCTGAATGACTCGATCAAGAGTTGTCGTAGCTTTGACTTGTCGCAAGCTATCGTACTATAATAGTGAACTATGGTTTCTGTATTTTGATTGTACGTTTATAATTCGCGTAATTGGTGGCCGAGTATCACGATATTCAAATCGACTGCTTTCTCAATTAACGCCACTACTGGCTACCAAACCCGTCAAAATAACGAGTTCTCCAGATTTTGCATTTTCACAATTACTAAAAACATACCGGTATTTTTAGCTCATATTGATTTCTTATTTAGACAGAGACACAATTACATGGATTTATTTGCTTTAATTAATTACACCCGAAGTGTACTGTCTTACTTATAGCTATGGCTATAACACTGACTTTATGAGCCGCGGTCAAACGACCGGTTTCAAAGTTTCATTGAAAATTCTGCATTCGTCGTTTAACTTTATGTAAATCCTTCTATTATCCGATGAATCAATTTCTCAATTTTTCTTAACAGAAGAATCTACATAAATAAAGTTGGACGACCAAAAGAAATAACGCGGACGAAGCTACGATCTTAAATTCAATTTTGAAACCGGTCGTTTCACGCGAGCCTGGTCGGGTTCCTGTCAAATTGTCTCATCGACGAATATTTTCTCGCAAACTCTCGACACTCGAATGAACCAACCGCCTACGCACATCGCCGACTGTTAGCACTTTCGCTACTCGCGAAACACTGAATTTCATAGGAGCAGGAAATACGAGACGAAAACGATTTGTGATTGCAGGCACATCGCAGCATCATCACACGATGCACCCAGCGATGCAACACTACATGTACCACACGGGGGTGGGAGTGGCAGGTGGTCTTCACCAAGGGTTCGCGCCCCCGGCGCCTCCACCGATCCATCCCCACTCGCACTCACACTCCCATTCCCATCACATGACGAGTCTTCAGGGTCTCCAGCTGGCCGCCACGACGAACGCGATGGTAAGTCCTCCATTGGCCGCGTTTCCGCCCTTCTAGCTGCCCTGCTTATAGCCGCGTAGTGGAATTAAAGTAGACGGAGAGAGCGGTGGTTCGATGGAAAAGCCACATGGATGTTCTGTTTGTCTGGTTTCAGACCGGTTGGCGATCGGAGTACACATGAATCGCGAGTGATCAGCAGCTCAGGACGCAGCCCACCACTCTAATCTCGTTCTAACGTAATCGCGAGCTCGTGCTCTCCTCTCTTTCTCTCTCCGCGAACGATACCGAGAGACGTTCGAGAGGCGCACACGGACGGAAAAAAAGAGAACGACGCGAACGAAAAAAGAAAGAAAAAAAAGAAAAAAAAGAGAAATTAACGCACGAATCGCGAACTATTTAGAATAGTGCGTTGCCCCCTTTCTTCTTTTTTTTCTCCCTTCCTCCCTTCTTTCTTTTCGTTTCTCTCTCTCTCTGTGTCATCTCGCATCTGTCCCCTTTCGTTTCGCGGTCTCGCGTCGCTGTAAATATGTAAAGTTTCGCACAAAAGGTAGGGCCGTCGAGCCCGGGCCCCAAGTACAAACAAAGTCAGCTATAACTTGTATCTGAGTCTAATTAGACGTGCTCTGTACATAGACGACGCTATACCTTAAACCAAGAGTTTCTATTACGTGCGTGGCGTGAGAAACGGGAGTGAGCGCAAGCCACCCCCTCCTCCTTTGTCGTGTAATCGATCGTCCCTCCGAGGAGGCTTCGAAGACGATTCTTACAGGGTGAACCAGCAGAAAAAATTATTTATTCGAGACGTTCGAAGGTGTTCAATTGTTTTCGAAAGGGTATGAAACCCTCGGGAATCGGAGTCGGTCTTCGGAGGCCGATGCGAGTAATATTAGATATTAAGCGTGTATCCGTGAGAGAAATCGTGCAATTTTCAGTCTTTTTATTAAACGAGAATCCCGCGTGAGGACCATTGGACGCCGATTTTCTTCTCTCGCTTCTCTACGTTTCTTCCTTTCGATCTTCAGCGCCTTCTGCCTTTTCCAACGGTCGTCGATCGCTTTCACCCGCGCTACTGCTCTTAAGTATCCGGACAGGTCTTCACGACAGCACGCAATTTCTACCTAAGTATACAAATTAATGGGAAACTAATTGTCAGAAGCAGCGGTCACCCAGCATTTATAAATGTATTTGTAAAAGTCCATTAACCTCTTGGGTACGATGAGCCACTATAGTGGCTTTCGCGGATGTCTTGCATTACGAAGCGCCACTATAGTGGCTTACTCTACTGACTAATTCCTTCATAGTTTGAACTAAACGATCTATTCAATTTGTCTTGCTCCGCACTTTTTTACCCTCGCAATGTTTTTTCACAGTGTTAACGATATACAGTGTTAAAAATATATAACTTGTTTCTGATGCTCCAGTGCCAGGTATCAATTGTTGCTTCTCGTTAAAATAAATATACCATTGTTAGACGCTGTTTTTAACATGCTAACCCATCCTAATAATTTTTAGAATCTCCGAGCTGAAAATGTCGCTTCGAAATAGAAAACAAAGAGCAGTTTGAAAAACACCATCGCGCTATGAGCGTAAAAATTCTGACATGCGTCTATGTGTCGTACTGTGCTTTAAAATATATCACACTCGTTTGTATTATTAATTATTAAAGTAAATTATTCAAGTTAGAGTATATGCATCATATGTTTAAGAAAAATTATAATCTAGTTATAATTATGTCTGTCTTGCAAAGAAACATTTTCGTGCAAAATTCCTAAGAGGTTAAAGACGTAACGATCATATATTTTGCTATCTACATTCTACACTGCCACGTAGCTATACTGTTTAAACGTCAAAGTTTAAGTTATTAAAGTTTCCAGTTTCTCTAGCTACTCGTCGATACGATTTTAATTCGGCAATCGAAGAACTTAAAGATGAAAAGTCGCGAAATAAAATAATTCTATGCTGTGTGGTCTTTATTATCAGAACATCGGCGTTTAATCGCACGATAAATTTCTATTAGCCGATTACGAAGAACAAAGTCGCCGAATTTCAACGTTCGCAACGTAGTTTTATAATTAAAATACGTCGTACGGAAGAGAAGCAAATGTCCGGACGCTTTCGAGCGCCAGCGCTGTATCTGTTTCAGTTTGCGAGGATCCTGCGATTATTCACAGCGACGGCGGAGAAAACGTTTCGACTCGCGAAATAATACCGCGAAATCACGAAAGAATGTCTTTATAGATTCTCGTAGTCTTGGGCAAATTTCTCACGAACTCGTTACGTTCGTTAGCGTTGTGAAACGTTTTCTGTTGCCACGAATATCCCACGTCGATCCGCGGCTTCTCGATCTTCAACTCGTATCGCTCGACTATCGAATAGTTTGGGTTCGCTTTTTAATTTTCCCAGTTCCGATCGAATTTAATTTCCCTTCGTCAAGGAGAGTGTCGCGCAGAAAATTGAAGCTTAGAAAGTTAAATATCCTAAACTCGAATTGTCTGACGTATAATAAATTATTGTCATCAATATATTTATAGAAATTCGTATTTTTGTAAATATTATTTACGAAATGGAACTAGGATAGGCAAATGTTTCATCGTACACGGCAGTATTTGCAATATTTTTCTGCACGTTACGTGCATTTTTGTAACCTCAAATTTCCTGTAAGCGTACATTTCAAAGTCCACCGTCTAATGATCTGTAATCAGTAAATCAACACTGTTTTCAGGGTTAATAACACGCGATTTCTCCACTGAAACTTAGTTTCACCGTTCTTCAATCGCGCTCCATTTTTACATTTACTTTTCTACGTTTCCCTCTTCCGATTTTAAATGGCAGAACAGCTTTCGATCACTCGTCGACGATACGCGACAGAGTTTAGGAAAACACTGCAGTGACTTCGTATTTGCAAATCATTTTCTTATTTTTTCCATCTCAATCACTCGCTTACGGCCACTAGCCGTTTGCGGACGAGGCCGCTCGACGAGCGAGCCTAGAAATATTGAAACGTCTTCTACCTTGTCAGCTTCAAAAT
Organism: Bombus soroeensis; assembly: GCA_014737365.1. Lineage (NCBI taxonomy): Eukaryota > Metazoa > Arthropoda > Insecta > Hymenoptera > Apidae > Bombus > Bombus soroeensis. The sequence continues at coordinate 576,764 of JACXIL010000168.1, forward strand.
TATATTCGTCATCGCTACTATCACTATCGAACATGTTCTTTCTGGATCTTTTAGACATCGCGTATAGGGTATTACAAAAAAATGTATAAAAAGCTTGCTGAGTCTTCTGGTGCCACCAACATCTCCATCGCGAGTTTACGTTAAACGCAAGAGAAGATTCCCAAAGATCTATAATTTTCTTTCATTAAAAACATAATACTGTTTAGTTTACTATATCCATGCGTAAAAAATATCGGCCAGAAAAATAGACGTAGGCCAGCTACTTGAAAATAAATTGAAAATGAACTGTGAACAGATTCGGGCGGCTATATGACACGTGTCCGCAACTGTACAAAGACTTGCGCGGCTATTTGCCGACACTCGTCCGCAAAGGGCTAGTTATTTTTACGTAAGTTCGAACGAGATTTGGCGGATCGCGGAAGAAAGCTGGCGAAACAGGTTTCATGCGAGCGACGTTCCGACCATCGAGCAGTGGCTGTTGTTTCTTCCCGCGTAGCGCACGCAACGCTCTCCTCAATTTTTCCGCCGGGAAATCGGCGTCCAGTCGTCCGAGCGTCGCGTCGTGTGTCGTACCGGTTTAGCGATAGCGAGCAACAAGTTAGGTGTATAAAGCACACGTAGAGAAGTCGATAAATTATATGGAACTTCCGGTGGTCCAGATCGCGAGTCAGTCGTCCCCGTCGAGGATCGAAATTATCGATTCGAGGAAACGTCTGAAAAGCAAAAAAAAAAAGAGAAAAAGAGAAAAAGGAAAAAAATAAGAGAAGATTGAGAGAATAAAAGAGAAAGAAGACAGGGACTGGACACGGGAGACGGAGCACTGGGCAGAAATGCAAAAGCGAAAATACAAAAAAAAAAGAAAAAAGAGAGATAATTAAATAATAACGATGAAGAAAACTAGGGTAAAGAAAACGAAAAAATCGCGCTGTAAATTTTGTATCTTCGAGATTGTGTACCGTTATCATTGTAATAATAGTATATATATATATATAAATATTATAAATATATATATATAAATATAAACGAAAAAGTCTATATATACAAAGATGAATATAAATATATATATATATAAATATTATAAATATTATAAATAATAGTTGAGGTGTGTGTGGATGGTGGTGTGCGTGCATGCGTGCGTGCGTGAGTGGAGGCGCGCGACTGGCGAAAAGCAAAATGAAGTCAAAAGGGTGGGGAGGAAAGAGAGGAGTAAAAGTGATTGTGCATAAATTAGCGGTTAATTGCGCATCGTAAGATTTGCATCTAGATAGTCGGAGCGCGCGATGGTAATTAAAACGATTTATCGCGAGCGAGAAAGGTTAATAGCCGTGAATGACGATTATCATTATTATTCTTATTACTATTATCGTGGTCGCCGATCGGCCGGTATCGCCGATTATTCATTAATCTCTCCTTCTAATTAATTAATTAATCGCGCGGGCACACTCGGCACGAGCCGGCCAGATTCGTCGCAATTGCGATCCTTTCTTTTCTCGATCTTGCTAGGCCGTGAACACCGAAAAGGGCACCCTCCGATCTTCGCCATCTCGCCATCCCTTCGAACATTCGATATTTTTCCTCTTCTTCTTCGTGCAAACTTTCTTCTTTTTCATCTGCATCCTCCGCGTTCGCTTTTCATTCGCAACGCAGATCAACGTAGATTTTTCTTTCTTTTGAAGTACGTTGCCAGCCATAAGCGTGCGGACAACCGATGAAAATAATTTCGTAGAGATACAAATGATGTTCGCTGCTTTCGTTTCTTAATTACTTCATTACTCTTACACACGCGTCTTATAATTAGACCGCGGTTATTTACGCGTTTCTTTCTCTACGCAAACTTCAGATTTCGAAAATTTACTAAACGCGTATGACACGCAAGATCCTACGATATTTAGAGTAGAGTACACGTCGTGATATTTTAGTGGGCGAAATTTCTATTGAAATTTCCGCTCTATTTAGATCCCATTTGTTCGTGGCCGTAGAAATAGAAAACCGCGTAAACATCCACGGTCTACTTATAATTCGACTTGTTCAGGTAACATTTGTTCCAGTAGTTCGACAGACGTAACCAGCTGCTGTCCCTACGTTTATGACCGGCGATGTACGTAAATACATCTGTAGATTTCCAATTTTGCAGTAGATTCGAGCCGCAATAGCGTGCACAGATCTCTTCCAATTATTTTATACTTGAGAAACGATATGTGAAAGAAATTCGGGTAATAAGACACCGGGTATACTCTAAATGAAAGAATGCAGCGTAACACAGGGAACACTGTCGTACGCGTAGTCGCCCAGTTGCTTCAAATTCTTTGCAATATCGTTTTTGAGATCTAACGTAAGGAGGGACAGAGAGGTCCATCGGACTGGTAACTTTTGCTCGTCACTGTATCGTCCTCGCAGATTCCTCGCGAAATAGATTCGCGCGAAAGCTTTCGAAACGAACATTCGCAAAGCCGATTACTCGGATTCTGTGCGAGCCGATCAGATAGCGAGTTTGAGAGACAGACACCGTAGATCGATTGTTCGAGATCGCTTGGTTCGAAGAGATGGCGAGCGACCTGGAACGGCGTGGTGGCTTCGAAAAGCATTGAGACGAGGGAAACGAGAGAAGGAAAAAGAAAAGACTGACGAGAAGAGGAGGGAGAAAGGGCGGCGGATATTTTGCCGCGGCTCCTTTTTTCGCGAACGGGTCGGAATGAGACGAAGAGACGCAGACGGCGGAGAGAGGACAGATTATTCTAATAAAATAGTATTATTAGGAAGTAGCGTGTAGACTGTATAAAGAAACACAAACGCGATCACACGGAAACACAGACACAGGAACGCGGAGGAAACGGAGAGAGGAAAGAGCGCAAGTACGATGATTCGGAAGGCTGTACGTTTAGAGGGATGGAAGAAGAGCAGGAGGATGTCACTGGAGGCCGAAAGTGAATTCAACGACAGAAGTTTCGTGGAGATACTGATTTCGTGAACATGTATAAAGCGACATTGTAAGATATCGTTGTAAAAAAAGGTTTTAACTTAAAATAAATTAACAATAATTCACGCATAAACGCGCATGTTTTCAGCTTCCGAAGCATAGTTTCTGCTAACAGTTCTCGTCAAATCGAAACATTTTTTACGGCTGTTTCGTTCTCGATTTCAGTCTCTTTGAGGATCATCTGGCCACCGTTACGACAGCAAACGCGCGCGGATGTAACATCTTGGAAAAACCGTGACGTTACGCTGCAGCGAATTTCAATCGGTCGCGGCCGTCAAGCCAGAGCAGAGAAAATTCGCGTGACAGTCAACGCGTCGGTGTTCCAATTCTTTGACCGGCCCTTCGCTCTCTTTCGCGGAAACAGCGGAGCTCTCTTGGAAGATAAGCATCGGAAGAGCAGTAGCGTGTTTTTCCAAGACGATTTTCGACTCGGACGCGACACGAGAACCTTATTAATTAGCAGGTGCGAGTTAATTAAGCGTTATCGAGCCGACGCGACGTGTTTACATGTAAATCAAAGGCCGGTGCGCGAGATAAGTCGGCGGCTTTCGCGAAAGCGAATAAATTCCCTGCCGCCGACCGATGGCTATCGATATCCGGCCGAGGGACGTTTCCGAACCGGCGCAATTCCCGTGCGACGCAACAACTGCTGCTTACGCGATCGCTACGTTCATTTCGCTTCCATACAATTTCACGTGCGTAATTGACACAGCAGCAACTCGATCCGCGAGCAACCGGTCGACTTAGAAGCTCGCGCAACCAGTGCAGACGACGCGAGTTTTCCACCGGGTGGGGAATTTTCCCGAATACGAATTAGCAGTAACAGTTGTTGCTTCGACGCGAACTTTTTTGCCGACCACGTTTGCCGAACCGATCGATCGTCCCTGGTACAGCGGTACACACGGTGTTTTCTCTAGAATCGATCGCCACTATGTTTCTCGTAATTGATCAGTGTCATCTCCGCTACTGGGGACTTCCCCTTTAGGGGGTCCTTGTGTTCCCTTTGAAACATAACGAAGTTCGACGGCCGAGTGATGTAACCTGATCGAAATCGGCGCAGGAAAAGATGCTTGTTATTCACGAGATCGCTTGCGTAAAGTAATAACGATTATCCTATTTCGTAATGTGATATCGAGTATCCATTCGCCTTATTTTTACGATTAATTAATTACTTTACGCAAGTACAAACCCAAAACATCCCGATGATACTCGTTTCGAAGGGAATTGTAATGGACGTTTCTTGCTGCCTCGCGTGTGCACGTTGTGCACGGAGCTTTACGCACAGCCATAGCCGGAATTCACCGTAGCGGTACCGACAGTTTTTGCCGAATATCTCGGAAATTGAACGAGACAGACGGTTGTATGTACAGGAAAAAGTTGTTGGAAATTTCGAGCTTTACGACATATTCAAAAATCATCGACATCGGAGAGAACGGGACGGTTGTGCAATTTTGCTGTTGTTTACACTTGAATTATTGTGCAAGATTCTTAAAACTTGCTTCTTGGAAATTTATTATTGGAAAATTGGCAAAGGGGCGACGAGTAAGGACAATTGTATTTCATTTTCAAGATTAATGTTTCATTTTTTTCCGACGTTGCCCTTAGGTAAACCTCATATGGCACTTTGATACTTAACACTTTGCGGTAAAAGATTTTCTTTACTCGCGTTAACCAACTACTCGAAGCAACTTGAGTACAAGGAACATATTTACGTATAGATAGAAATGCGTGTAAAAAAAAGAGCTATAGTTGCGTCGCTCGTGATGGTTGTGGCGTTTGATGACGTCACCCATTCGTCGTCGCAGAGTGCAGCGTGATTTTGTTTGGTAATCTGATACTTTTGTCCAATACTCGAGTATATCTTTGTGATTGTATCTTATTTGTCCGTTATAAAAACCCGTGAGGTCACTTGTTGTTTTTGTCGCGAGGCTACGAACTGGAAAATTTGCAAATAACCTTAGCATTCTGAACAGCTAAAATAAGTAAAAAAAAAAAAGGTTGGAAGATTGTTTGCGGTGGAAGCGGACTCCTCGAGTTTCAAGAGAAATTTTTCATGGCTCGTACTGGACACCTCGAGTTTGATGACAAATTTTAAATGGCACCCCCGCGTGCAAAAGGTTACAGAGTTCAAGAACGAGTAACACGTGGTTATGAGGGAAATTCGAAGGGTGGAACCTAATCTGCCCGCAATTATTTTGCCACGAGGCTTCCAAGTAGGAGGATGTATCGTCGATGGCTGCGTGAACATGAAACAATTTTTAAGTAAGTTTATACAGATCATTTCGATCGCAATCGAAAATTAGTAGAAGATGTTACAACACTAACTCTTTGTCATACACCGTTGTTGAAAATTTCACGCTTCAATATTATTTTTTGTAACGTAGAACGTAAAATAAAGATCGTAAGATCGGTTCCCTGTTTTAATAATTTCGATAATTGTGCAGCGACTATTTATCAGTTAATTAACGCTTTAAGATTTGTTAAAGTACCGAATGGTTTTATTATAGTTATTGCACTCATTTAAGTTGTTGGATAACAATTGCGTAAAATAGCTTAGGTTATTACTTTCATGCAAAAAGAGAAATTACATGCGATATATTGTTTAAATGGTTTAATTAAATATTAGAAATAAATTGTTTTCTTTTGTATTTGTTACAGGAAAACTACTTTGCGGACAGAAACAGCAATCAGATCATAAATAGGCAATACCAATGAGGAGATCATAAACGGGTAGCAGCAATCAACAACAAACAACAGCAACCATGGATAAACAGCATCAACGATCTTCTTGGGAATAATTACATAATACGATAAAAAATGAAATTATTCATTGTAAAATAATTGTACAGTGTGTATTCAAAAGTTTCAAGAAACCAGAATAGAGTAACAGCATTTTACGATCTTGTTAATTACCTTTTTCATTATCCAATCCCAGTAAGGTTCACAAATAATTCCGAGAAACGACGTCTTTTCCAAAAACCGGCCACCTCCTGTGTCTTCGTGTTCTCCTGATACAAAATCGCAAAATTGGTCGAAAATCTTGATCGAAGTTTCAGAAATCTCGCTTCCACGAATTCCTGGTAAGCGACGTCATTTCCAAGAATCGCCGAGGTTCGTGCCACCTCCTCTGTCTTCGTGTTCTCCAGATACAAAATCGCAAAATTGGTCGAAAATCTCGATCGAAGTTTCAGAAATCTCGCTTCCACGAATTCCTGGTAAGTGACGTCATTTCCAAGAATCGCCGAGGTTCGTGCCACCTCCTCTGTCTTCGTGTTCTCCTGATATAAAACTCAGATTTTCTTTCCACGTATTTCACGTTCGAGCGGTAAATTTTGTGCTCTCGGGTTTCTCAGAAAACAACATCAAGAATTATTGCCCAAACCATTGTGAATTGGAAGGACTATAAGGACTGTACCTGTTAGATGGACTTCAAATGGTTGAATTCCCTGTTAATTTGCACAATTGAGTTAAGCTTTGTTCAATTGAATTTACAGGTACAAGTTCATAATGAATTCATACTTTTCTGCGTAATGACTTGACTAATTATGTAACGTTACAATAATCATATACATGTTTCCTATGCATTTATCCTCGTGCGACGAATGCGATGCCTTGCAAGTGAATTTTCATCGAGCCTCTTCAGCGTTGTTTTTGTATGCGAATTTGCTGCGAGAAGTTGAGGCTTTCCAGAGATCTTCCTACGCAAAAAATCATGGAAAGATGCATTATTATGCATAATTCCTTGCAAAAGTAATGTATCGCGATCAAGATGCGATAAGTGGAAAACGTAAGTCATAATTGGAAGGGAAATTTCGAAATACGATACCATGGAAGGAAAACATGGGAAGTGGGAATCGTTACACTGAAACTAAAGGGTGGAGTATGAAATACCAATTAAAAATGGAAATATGACAAGGTAGGTATTAAGAAGGAAAAAGTGTGTGTGCTCTATAGGGAGTCTGACGGGAAACTGAAGACTAAGTATCGGAGAATGTGTAGTACAAAGTTGAAAAGAAGCAAGGGGAATAGAATTATGGAATTACAAAGTAGCAGATTAACCAGCAACGCTTGTAATACGGAGTATAACTTTCGAAATAATCGCAGCGTTAATAAATTAGCATTTTTAACTTCGATCCCTTAAATGCGTAGTTCACTCCGAGCGTGACCAGCCTCGTAGTCGCGTCAGAACTGTTTTTATTCCTTCGATAGTCCGATAAAATTAAAGGGTTGGGATTAAAAAAGGTATACCTCTCGTATGTTGCAAAATACTTATGTTTATGATAAAGAGTTTGTGACAAAGAGAAAGCATGCATTGCATCTACCTTCGTCAAGAAAGGAAAGATTTCGTTTCGGTGTAATTGCTCGAATGCACAATTAGTACGTGCGATCAAACACGCGCTAAATTTTCCAGATTTGGATAATTCCTTCGTATATGTCGGTTATCGTCCATAAAATCGATAGGGGTTCTCGATGATCGAAAATGAAAAAAGAGACAAGGTATTACATAATATTATTACGTAATATCTATAAAAAAAAAAAATAACAAATTTGTCACACTCGACGCAATTACGAAAAAGCAATTAGTAATTTTATATGAAACTATCGAGGTGAGCTAAGGTTAACTATCGTTCTGTCTCAAATTACCCCTTAAACTATGCAACCAATGGTTCACAGCCGCTCTGAAGAGTCGCGGAGGAATCGAGGCGATTGGCGAGAAATAAGGCGATTCTAAGGGTGGAAGGTCTTTCTGGAGAAGGCAGGGGCTCGTTTCACGGCGAATTAAATCCGTGTATAGGTTTCTACTAAGTCTCGGCAGCTGGCCGGCAAATGGCCGCTTGCGAGCAAGGGGAAGATCCGGAGGAATCGAAAGGAACAGCCGCGGGTAATCGTGGTCGAAGAGAAGATGCGTTGGTCTCGGGGAAAACTGACTGGGATTTCGCGTAATCCCGTTCCCTGGGAAGCTCCTTTACTCCTCGAGGTCCTCGAGTCAACCGCTTTCGCCTTTGACTCGCCTTGCTTTTGCGCGGTTCGCCGCAGCTGCCCCGAGATCGTCGTGGGTCGATCGTGGAATCCATAGCGCGATCGTTGGCAGAATATTCTTGTCGAGAGACGTCTAAGAGAAGGCTATTTCGAATGCTTGCTATCTTCTTGTGAAAACTCTTAGCTATATTGATCGTTTAATTAGCTTTTGTCAGTCCGACTTCATTATCGCAGTGACGCGACGATCTATCAGTCAGTTGTATACTAATTTCGTTATTTGTTCGAAAAAGAATATGCAAAGTTCGCGTACTTTACGCTTCTATCGGAAGCAGAACTTGAAAGTTCACAGCAAAAGGTAAACAGCTGCTGATTGGCCGCGACAAGTGTCTGCCAGTGTGGACTGGGCTTTAGGAGGACTCGAATCGAGGCACTTACGCAGATAGCGCGGCGAACTTTCAAACGACGATGGATACCTTTGCTAAAATTCGTTCGAAGCTGCCGTTGTTCGTCGATCAGACTAGAGTCGTCTCGATGTTCTGTCAGATCGATGGCCGTCCTTAAAGGTCCCCCTAGCCATAAACTGGAAGCGGAGACTCGATCTACGAGCGACTAAAATTTTTGCCGATAAAACGGAAAGCCTGGCACAGCGCTGGATTAAACGTATCGAGGTAAATCCGTTGGAAATCGAGTGTTTCCGCGTCGATTGGCAAAAGTGACGCATGGACGCGCGACTCTCGTGCCGAGAATCGGCTACAAACCCTATGGAAAATCGGTGAATCGAAACCGAAACAGGCTGCACGTAATCCCTGTCGCGTATCCCGCCGCGTGGGTCAAGCGGCTGGGGTCAGTCTCACGTCGAGTGTGAAACTGCGGGATTTCCAGCTCCTTGGGGAAGAAACGGGAAATCAATCGGCAGGATTTCCACTCGGGGCACCTTACGGATCGCCTACGGTGACGTCGTTCCTCCGTTGATCGTATGTTTCCACGAGGATGACAGACAGGTACGAAGAATCTCTTTTATCGGTTAGCCATGACATTTGTCCGCTTTCTACTGGAATCTGTTTGGTGGCAGAGCGATGATATAGAAACGGAGAAGAAGACAGAGCGTAATGAGAGGAATCATCGAGCCGTTCTTCGTGATTCGTCGATTTAGATGTGTTCCGATTGTTACCAGTTATGGCACGCAACGCGGTTTAACACGTCACGCACTTTCAAGACGGGAATTAGCTCGGATTTCTACGCGCCGCTTCCACGAAGCCTCGATTCTCTCCACTTGACGCTACGCGGACGATGATTTTTACCGAGCGCATCGTCGTCATAGGGAAAATTGGCGATCCGTCAACTCCGTGACAGAATCTACGATGACAGAATCTACAAGAGTTTCGTGTAGAAAATATTAGGAAAAGTTTCTTTCCTTTCATGAGATGATAACAGATGAAAAACAATTTTTGTTTTGTATTATTTTATTGAATTAGGTGTGATTCGTCTTTATTATTATTATTTACTATTATTATTTTCGTGAATAATTCAATAAACTAATTGTCACGTTTTATCTAGTTGCTGCGTTCGGTAATGCAACTGGCAATAAGTTCCACTTTCGGCTAACCTGCTATGTGCAGGAATACTGGCGCGGGAGAGGATTAAAGTTGTTCGATAATGATTATCAATATATATGTCGGAGATGAAAGGACATCGGGGCCTTTTCTTTGGAATGTTTGGGAAGGACCCCAATACCTTAGTCTAGACTTTTTATTATAGCTGTACTTAAATGATAAAACTTAGAAATAGTTGTTTATGATTATGGGTGCCCGAGAATTATGACAATGGGCTCCAAGCGACATAACGGGTCGCTGAACGTAGCCACGGTCACGGGAGGAACATGTACCTAACAGAGGTACGTAGTAATTAAATATCTCTCCTTAGAAACAAAGATTGGCCCGAGGGAGGTACAGAGAGGAGTATGTAAGGGCAGCTCCACTAGGACTAGGATTCAGTCAGATACGTTCTACTCGTACTGAGTACCATTACGTCAAGTGACACCGACATCGTGAACCACAAAGTTCAGTATTACTTAGCCTGTGAAAGAAATCAGATTCGCCCTCCCGTGAACCGTGGATTCGTTAACAAAACCTAAGTCAGTTGTCATCGACATCCCGAGTATCTAATCGCTACGATTCCTTGTTACCTTTTGTAACATTCCGACTTGCATTAATAAATATCTCTTACATTACACAACGATGGCCAATTCGAGTGGACATTCATTAGGCGCCCCTAATCCTAATGCCAACCCGACATACATAACAATTTATTTAAATCTTACTTGGTTCCAAAATTAACAATTGATTAACAGACATTTCGGTAAACAGATGAGAATTTAATTCTTCAGTAGACAAACGATAACTCACTTTCCTATCTTCGGTTGACGAATTAATATTAACTCTTCGTTTGGCAAACTGATATTAACTGACTTCTCTGAGTCGTCGCATTTATTTATATCTGTCGGAGATGAAAAGACATTGGGGTCTTATTTTTGAAAATGTTTGGGGAGATGCCCAATGTTTGTTCAAACTGCTGAATTGTTTACAATTTAAACTATCTTAATATCATTATAAAAACATCGTTAGATAATTAAAAAAGCATAGCTAACTAAGCATAACTATAAATTTATCGCGAGATATAGTTTATAGCAACTTTAACTGCCTTTTATTTCAAATGTTGTAAATATGGTTTGAAATAAACATTTTAAATTGTCTTGATTGAAATGACCAGTTTTTGCCTACCAAAATGTTTCGAATCACGGGTCATTTTCTTATAAAATGAAAGAAACTTTTCGGACAACCTAATTTAACTTTAACAACAAACCTAACTTTCTTACGGATAACAAATAATTGTAGCACAGATAGAATAAACTACAGCGCAGTTTCGATACCATAGTCCCGTTTAACCGAAGTTCCGTATTATTCGTGGTGTTTCTCTTCGTTTTTCTCCGAAATGTTCACACCAAGAGTACGAAAGCGTAAATAGTCGAGTATCATGTACTTAACATACTTGGACAAATGTAATTAAATCCGTAACATGCGGCGTTAGATTATCAAAACGTTTCGTGCGATTCTATTACGCCAGGCCCATGTCGCTGCGAATAATCGAGCTCCTACCGCAATATCAATCTATTCGGCTAATTATAAATAACGTGAAAGCAACCTGTGAAATTCAAGAAAGAAGTTATTACTTTTCAGACGAAGTCGACAAAACACGTGGCTTTCTAATTTTATTTCATTTCAAAATATGAGAGAAACTCACCGAGATACGAATGCCATTACAACGTTCGTACAGATCCTTAATGGGGTGTCGTGAATTAGAATGTTCTAAAACAGCGGCCTTTTGTGACATTTTTTAGAAGGGAAAGGAAGAAATGGAGTTATTGAATTTTGAGGTATGGTTTTATATATATTTAACGAATACAACAAAATTTTTTTTGAAGTAAAAAAGAAAAATTATAACAGATTTCTAAGCCTATTTCATGGGCTGTAGTTTTCAATCGGCGGGAAAGATCCATCTCGAAATTCTTGACTGAAACAAAAAACCAAAAGAGAATTAAATTATTATATATGTTTCTTCTCGATGAACTAAAAAAGTTCCTCAAAAAGTTTATTTAAATAATCGTTATAGCACCTTAAAGTTTATTTTTTCTTTTTATAAAACATTTTTTCTTTAAACCAGCCAAAATTTTTAATTTCACACTATTTTCTGCCTTTTCTTTACAACGGCAGAAAAAAATGTGAAATTAAAAGTTTTGGCGGGTTTAAAAAAAAAATGAGTTTCTTAGAAAAAAGAAATAAACTTTAAGGTGGTATAACGATTATTTAAATAAACTTTTTTCTGCCTTTGTTTAGTTCACCCAGAAGAAAAATGTATAATAATTTAATCCTTTTTTGATTTTTTGTTTCAGTTAGAAATTACGAGGTGGATCTTTTCCGCCGATTGAAAACTGCAGCCCATGAAATAGGCTTAGAAATCTGTTATAATTCCTTCTTTTTACTTAAAAAAAAACTTTTCTTGTATTCGTTAATATATATAAAACCATACCTCAAAATTCAATAACTTCATTTCTTTCTTTCCCTTTTTAAAAAAATCACAAAAAGACGCTGTTTTAGAACATTCTAATTCACGACACCCCCTTAAACGCGCTGGAACAAGCTAAGAGGAGCTGCGGTACAAACCAGCAATTATCAGCAATCGAGTAGATTTAGAATCGAGTAGGTTTCCAAGTTTACACGTAAACCTACGAGATGAAGATACATCCACGTTGGCGAGTATTCTCCAAGGAGCCTACAAATTTAGTAATTTTAACAGCTCTGCACAGTGGCCGAAATTCCAGCGGTCTTTTAATTGCCTGTTAACGAGATCCCGAGCAATCAACCCTATAGATTCTACTGTGGCAAAAGTTTCAACTCGGCGTTCAGACCGGCGCAAATTTCAGGCCAATGCTCGAACGAGAAAAATCAGCTCGAACAAGGGGAGATCGATTAGCAGAAAGGCAGCGGTGTATGGAAGAGTGGAACGAAAGGAGGTTAGAATCGAACGAGAGAGTCGGATAGGAAGGAGGAAGGAAGAAGAGGAAGAGGAGCGGGCGCATTGTTTCTGTGGGAGGATCCCATGCATAAGTTAGAAGGGCTCGTACAGGTGTAAAAGAAGAATGCTCGCGCGGGTATTATGGGTGGCAGAGCGGGGGCGAGGGAGGCGGCAGGGCTGGTTGGAGGCTGGCGTACAAAGGCGCGAGTTTCGCCAAGTAATCGTGCCCATTAATAACGATGCTGATCCACCTCCTCCGACCCTCCTCCGCCAAAGACTCGGCCGCCCCTTGGACACTATCCCCTCGAAAAGCAACCTTCCATCTGACCGATTCCGTGTTCGTTTCGACGATTCCTTCCACCGTCTTTCAATGTCCATTTTTATCCTAAATTTCGCAGTGTTTCTATATCGCGATAAATCTACGCGCATCATGCGCGTTCGCCCGCTTTTCCGATCAGAACCAGCAGCGTGCAGCAACGAGAGCTTCCAATCGGTAAACGTACGATCGTTGGAAGCGGATCAGAGGATCGAGGGAGACGGAGGATGGCGATCGTGGACGCTCCTCGCGATGATTCCTCGGCGATTAATTTTAACGGGGAACGGGTCACCAGTGCGCAAGGGGAGGTCGATCCGGATAGGGTTGGCCGATAGGATAGAAGCGCGGAACTTTATCGTTCAATTATCTACGGAGGTTGCAGCGTCGAAATTCAGTTGGTCGATTTAATTGCAGGTTGATCATGAACGTCGGCTCGCGGAGACGAGACGAGAGGCATCGACGCCTCGTAGACGCCCTCGTGCTCGATTTTCGAGCGCAAGATCGCGGCTCTCGATCGCTTCTCGCCCGGCACCTCCCCCGGACCGACCGATCCTTTTTCCCGCCACGCTCTTTCTTCCCCTTTTGCTGTGCCTGGCCTCTCTACTCTATACCAATCACCCTCCGTCCTTCTTTTTTTCTTCCAACTCTGCCGATATAGCTGACGGTGTTCGGTTTTCGATCGAGAGGAAGAAGGCGAGCGTTCGATCGGCCACGTCCACCGGATTAATCGCATCAACGGCTCATCCTGTTAATCCAATTCTTCCTTCGGCGCGATAAGATCGCGGTCGATAGGGAAATTTCGCGCGTGGACGTCCGGCTGACGGCTCCACGCCTCCTAGCCATTCTGCGCCACAGTCTCGTTAGCCTGAGGAAAGCTCGTTAGTCGCCACTCGTGGGATGACGCGCGTCATAGGAAAATTTGTAAGAGAAAGCTTTCGGATAGACGAGTTTGCTGATAGGCGGTTACCTGCAACCTCCGTTTCACTCTGTTTCTTAGGACGTTTCGATACGAAGATGCCTCACATAGTTGTTTTGCCACAGAGGATTAATACTGTACGACGCACATAATGCAACAAACAAACGCTGGACAAAGCAATTTCGCTGCTACGTGCAACCTACAACCTGCGACAAGTTCAAACCTTTCGGTATCCCCCCTCAACCAGTATGAATAGAGGACCATGTTCTCAAGACACAGTCAATCGCACAAACGAATATCAGTATCGAGTCAGTCAGTCAGTCAGTCAGTCAGTCAGTCATTAGTAGTGTTGACGAATATCGGTATCGAGTCAGTCAGTCAGTCAGTCACTAGTAGTGTGAACGAATATCAGTATCGAGACAGTCAGTCAGTCATTAGTAGTATGGACGAATATCAGTATCGAGTCAGTCAGTCAGTCAGTCATAGCGAACTAGTAATACGAACCAATCTTACAACGAGTATCATCAAGCGAACGACGCTTGCGACTAGCTTTGTATTCTATATTTTAAAATATCTGTAAATATAGTTAATTAAATTAACTCGTCTCATTATTGATTTATCCAACAACACGTTACACCGTCCACCACATCTTTCTCTCTGCTCGATGCGATCGATGTCCTACCGCACAGATACCGTGCGTCCACTTAACGTAAAATTTGACGAATGACGAACAGAAGCAGAGATTCTAGCCAAAACGGAACGAAAATACACGATTCTCACATTCGCTTCGTGTTCGAAGATCTGTAGCAACACATGAGCTAGAAGACAATTCGAAACATGTTGTTTTGCCTCGAAGTATCAATTTCGTTAACACGTAATGTAATGATAAATAAACTCCGAGCAAAATAATGTCGCCGCTTCGTGCAACCGGCAAGCAAACTCAAATTCAAATTTTCTGGCTCTCCCCCGACCAGTGTAAATAAACGAACGCGACCGTAAGAATGAGGGTCACCAATGAGTTATCCATCAGTTATCAAGCAGTTATCTATCAGTTATTAGTTAGTCGCGCGAATCAGTATCTACCAAGTATATACCCAGTATCTATCAGCATCTACGAGTTGTCGATCAACATCTATCGAGTATTTATCAGCGATCTAATTAACGAGTCCTTAACTATCTCACTTTTGCGACTTATATACTGTACGAGCGTCTCAGCGAACTTTAACTGTATTTATTTCTTTAATTCATTTTAAGTATATTCGACGCTGACAACAACGAACAACTTCGTCTAACGATTCTCACGATCAAACATCCTCTACCAAGTGCTCTACGAATCTATGCGCGAAAAGTTGCGGGAAATTGAAAAATATGGAACCGGACGTGGGGTGGTTGTTCGACTCGGTGTGCCGAGCGTGCCGTGGCAGGTCGCGAATAAGAAATCGCACAAATCACGATCGACTAGTTAAGCGAGACCGAGATAAAAGGAAAGAGAGACGGCAGAGGCTTTAATAACGGCAATTATCGGCGCCCTCCCGTTACCGAATCGTTCGATCGTGGCAGCTCGTATTCGGCAGAGATCGAATAAGGTAGGCGCGTGTTAATCACCGACAGGCAGTAAGAGAAAGAGAAGCAGTAAGAAAGAGAGAGAGAGAGAGAGAGAGAGAGAAAGAGGCGAGTTAAAACGAAGAAAGAGAGAAAAAAGAGGAAGAAGATAGAAGGTATCCCCGAATACCCGTGGATGACCAGTCATTGTTGCCTCATAAAGCCAGTGAATGCCCTCCCCGTGATTCCTCCTCGATGGGGCAGCCAAAAAACGATCGGGCTAATCGTCCAACGATTGTAATAGCTTTTCTTCACGGTCATTGTCCCGCCTCGGCTCCACTCCCGTACACGCCGAGTCCAAGAGAACGCGGACTGGCGCGCGAGCCAGTTTCTCTCAGCAGCAACGTAAACGGCAACGCTAATTGGTAATTTCATCGGGATCGTTGAATCGTACGAGAGGAAGAGTCTCAGCGGAGAGAGAGATAGAGAGAGAGAGAGAGGGGGGGACGGAAGTGCGCGTAAAAGGAGAGCGTAAAATCTTATTTGCAAACGAGATTTCGAGTGTCCCACGGGCGGGATGGAAAAAAGAGCGGACAATGAGGAGCGTGAAGCGGCTCGGACCGGGAAGGAGGAGCGGGCAAACCGATTTGCCGCATGAGCTGCCCTGTTTGCTCTCCGGATCACCGCCACCTATAATTTCCTCTCGTCCTGCGTCTGCGATTTGATCCTGTTACGTGAATACCGGCGACCAGGAATCCATTCGAGCCCCTAATCTGCCTATTGTCGCGTCTGCTACAGGGTCTCCGATCGATCGAGGGATCTGCTTTTCCAGCTTTCTTTGCGAGTCGATCGCGTCGCGCGGTTAGTTAACAAACCCAGGCCGATCCTTTCACGGGATTTCTCGGCGGGAGGGGAGCGTGGTGGAACTGGCATGGTCAGGGTTTATGAAGTCTTCGCTTCATCGCGAACGAGCAATCGTTGGAAAAGGAGGGACACGTAGGTGTTCGGCCGCGCTCTACCCGCTAGTTAGCCTCCCATAAAGCCACGGCGTAAATTATCCGCGAGACTGACACTCCGGGGAGTGTTTGCGATGGTCCACCTCCCGTCGACGCCCTCGATCCTCCGCTCAGGGAACGCGACGTTGCACGAACGCAGAGAGGAGACTTTCTCCAGCCGCGAAATCCGCCCGAGCCTTCAAAACGTTTTCCACGGGCCGGATCTGCGACCACAAATTCATTAACGAGCCGAGGATCCCCCGGAGGGAGCGAACAATGCGTCGCCTAATAGAAATCAAATCGCCTCGCCGTTTATAACGACCCGCCTTCCTTTTGTTTGCCCCCTCCTCTCCCGCCCGCCATGGACCTCCTTCGCGCCGCTCTTTTTCGCCCATCACGGAATAATCGAACAAGATTGATGAGAGTGGCGTGACTGGCGCTTAGACGGAGACAACAGACGCTCGATTCTCTCCGCTATCTTCCTCTATCTCCGCGTAACCTCGTTCCACGGAACGCTCCACGGAAGGTTCCCTCCGGTGTCACGGTGTCCCGTGACATCGTGCTTTATACAGACACCAGCTCCCGACGTCCGGAACATCTAAGTTTCACGCCTGGAATTTCCATTGTGGCCGGATGCTTCAGAAAAATCGACTTACACGCGCGACGTGGCATTCGGAATCGGTGCGTCCTCGCTGTTCCATTCGAATTCGACGACGATCGGACGATGCGTGGAGATTGTTATTGGTTCGGATCGATAGATAGACAGCCTGCGTGTACCACGCTTACCGCGTAAGTTCTTGATCGATGCGATCCGATCAGGACATTGATAGTTTTATTGTATCGTAAGAAACACGCGTTGTGCGATAGCTTGCGTCAGGTTGGTCCAATAGTTTCGTTCGTTTTGTAGGGAAATGACAGATGCACGACATTCTTCGCTTTATTTCATTGGATGATTTCATTGATTTTTATCGAGTGGATCATACGCGATTTAATAAAATGATATTGTAGGATCTTCTACAATTAGTTTATTTACAGTAAATGGATTAAACAGATGTTGGTTAAACAGGGAATGGTGGTTGTTTAATGTAAAGTAATCGCAATAACGTATTATAATTAGGATAACTAGGTAGTTAATTTGCAACTCTCGTCACCACGGATCCAACGCACTCTCTAGAACGAATTGAAATTGAATTTGAAAATAACAAATTGACTGGTTTTACAATTCTATTTTAAAATTCCTACTTCGTGTTATATGTTTCTTCCGCAATGATGTAATGACTTTCGCAACGATAACTATAAGAATAATATAATGAATTTATTTCGTCTTTTATATATTCAAACTGAAAATAATTTCGTATCGAGGCTACTTATACTAATACCAGTCCAAATGACTGATACTTGTCAAAGTGTAAAAGGGTGCTGCAATCTGTTTATCGAACCCCAATTAACCAGTTTCCTCGTTTTGTACACACGTTTTTAAAATTTTTACCGCGTATCATTAGATATGACGATATCAGATATCAGGAAAATTCCGGATCGATCGTTAGATCGCTAGATGTTAACACCAGAAATACCACAGCAGCCAAAATTATTGGTTCTACAATTTTATAAATTTGTCAATCCTCGTTTAGGTATCCTGTGGATTAATAATATCAAAAATGTACTACATAACATGGAATTGCTTCTGTAAGAAAGTAATAAATCAATAAATATAAAGATATTCTATTATTACGTATTTTTTAAAGACCAGCCATTTTCACTGCTTTTTGTAGAAATAGCTTTGTGCTAACTATCTATCGGTAGTTCTAGCGTTAACTCGTCTTTGTCCCTTAGCAACTCCTTGTCTTTTGTCTTAGCCAAACCACGAAAATGTGCAACCGCTTGTTTATAATTCGTCCGATATCTCTTAGGCCATACGTCCACGATACTACAAAAGAAAGAAACTCTTGGAACGACCTAAGATTTCTCGACCGAAGGGCTGTTTTCGAGTAACTCCAGTAAATGAAGAAAGTACGATTAAAAATCAGGTACTGTTTTAAACCTGATGAAAATTTTATAATCGATTTATGCTCGCGTTAATAAACCTTCGTACTGAATATTTAATCTATACGTTTCTTACTGTTCGATAAATATAATAAACAATTATTCCTTTTTAATAGAATATTTAATATCGAAGCTCCTTGCTACGCCAAAACTAGACACAAGATACCAAGTAGCTGCCAAAGATATTTAAAAATAGAATTATGATTTATGATAACCGTTACTATGATGGTCAACGTAACGATGATGGTCATCTAACAATAAAAATATTCCAACCTTCTACCGTGGAATCATCTTTAAATTCCGATTTCAATTACCTAGAAAACCACGTCCCATTTTCTCCACCTTCACGTACCTTTTTCCACGTTCTAACGCGTCTTCTTACTTTACTTGTGCAAGTGCGTTTCGCAATTTCGTTACACGCAGCTAATTCCCCTGCACACCGCGCGAAAAATCACGTCTTTCCAAAACGAAACAGCGTTAAACGAGGTAACGAGAAACGTGGAAAAACCGTTCGATTATAAGATGAAACTACGTCTCGACGTCGCTGTTCCCAATATTCTCCACCCATCACCGCGTTTATCGACCGTTTAAACTTTATAGATGGTTTATGGATTACGATTATATTAAGGTCGGGTCGGCTTTGCCTCGGATCAGTCGAGGAGAATGGCGGGAGTTGGAGAGATCGAAGCGGCTCTCTCCGAGGGACCCCTGGCGCGAAACAACAAGCAGTCAGAAAAATGGATGGGCTGCTAACCGTGCCACACATGGAGCCCTCTCGGTTATTTCGCCTTTTACCTCACCGTCCCGCGGCGCGCAACGCGCTTTAATCGACTGCGTTCTTAATTACGTTTTCACCTGTGTCCCCGATAAACCACCATGGCCCGAGGTTGCTTTAAAATCGCGCGCCAGATACGCGCCGCCACCATAGAACATCGCGCCAGTAACCTTCCTTTAATCGTCGCGCGGATCGTTTCGCTCGTCCGGCTTCGTTTCGACTTCGATCGCCGCGTCTCATCGACTGCTCCTTCCGCCTCTTCGGCCACGAACGTCGTTCGAAGCAGCGTCGAGGAGAGGTCAGTACTTTTTACCTCTCGTAGGATGTGCGTAATTTGATTTTAGAGTCAACTATTTGTAAGGGAAGTGTCTTGTGCGTCGAAATTGATTGTAAATCAGTGCAAAATGCTAATTACAATTAGGAAATATCGGATATGAAGAGCGGAAGAAGTTGACTTGTCTGATCTGTTCGAGGGTGTACGAAAGATAATCGAGGAGTATTTGCAGAAAACACTGGCAAAATTGGAAAACCTTGATTTTTTATTGCGAAATGTTGCACATAGCAACGAGAATAACCGCGGTACAGAATTTCAGCGCAATTTTCCTTGCTAGATAGCCGTTAATAATGCTGGTAGCTGGTGTCACCATGTCCCCAATAAATTGGTCAATTGGTTCTTGGCTTTTGTCTATGCCATTCACATAAATGAACGGAATATCGCGTTCTCTTTGCGACTAACAACTAGCACGTACAGGCTTTCCTACAAATACACCCTCTTTTCTCATGAATTTCGTCCACACACTGATTCCCAAGTTTTATTTTCCTCATGAAAAAACTCGTTTCTTGGTACTCACGGTGTTTTTCATCCACCGTCCAATTATAATTCTCAGCTGGCATGGTCGATCGTAATTGTGGCCACGAGTAATTAATACAAAAGCTTGCGATTTACAACATATAAATGCGTATTTATTTTTCGACCACATTGAAACAGCACAAGTTTTCTCTTCCTCCTGAGAAACTTGTTTCTTGGCGTTCACAGTGTTTGCTACGAGCGTTCTTCGATCGTCTTACGTTACGTTATCTACCAACCATCGTTTCTTTCGACTTCTCCTCAAACTCAAAAGCGTATTGCCGGCGAAGAAAATAAATAACGAGCTCGCATTGGCAAAGGAGTCAGCGGACTGATCGAAACGAGGCTCGAGTGGGAAAAAAATAAGGTTCCCTCGGTGAGAGACGGCCGGAGAGCGGATCGATGGCCCTGTTTCCCCGGTATGTGCGAGAAACGCGGTCCTGGCGGTGGACGTTCGTGCCGAAGGCGTGAAACGGCCCCGCAGGAACTGCACGGGACGGCGTGGTACGGCGGTGACGCCTCGCAGAGTGGCGTCGTTAAGACGCATTGCTTCCACCGTTGGTATCCGGGCATTTGTCCAGGACGACGCGTCCAGGAACTGGACTGCCGGCACACGGGGTTGGGGAGGATTTAGTGGCCGGTTCCCGCGCGTCTCCGGAATCGTGTTAGGATTTTCTTTAGCCCCAGCGCATGTTCTTCCCCGACGTTTCCACTCTTGGTGGAATTAACCTCTTCCGTACGCTGCTCGTCCATCGTGTACTGTCATCCGATGTGACTATGATATTTATTTATTTATTTGTTTATTTGTTCATGGCAGAGACCCATTGCAGTGGAAGCTCGATAACTCTAATAAGAATGTAATTACACAAATTTGTGTATTGTGTGTTTTAGGATTTTTTAAATTGAAAAATACTTTCGCAATCTTGATTATTAGTCGCTGTCCAAAGTCACGTTCCAAAGTTTTCGTTCTGGTGCAAGCAAACCGTGTACTGTCATCCGATGCGACTATGATATTTATTTATTTATTTATTTGTTTATTTGTTCATGGCAGAGACCCATTGCAGTGGAAGCTCGATAACTCTAATAAGAACGTAATTACACAAATTTGTGTATTGTGTTTTTTAGGATTTTTTAAATTGAAAGATACTTTCGCAAGTCTGAATTGTCCAAAATCACGTTCCAACGTCTTCGTTCCGGAGCAAACAAATATTCATTTTTAATCGTCGAATCAGTTTCGCTAACGAATTCGATCTTTTCGACTAATCTTTCAACGAATATTAACCCTTTGCACTGCCATGTCGAGTGTGACTCGACACCAGTTTTTATCTCACGAGCTCAAAAGCAGGATTGCATCCTGGAAATTATTTCAAGATATATCATACACTCAAAAATTATAAAATACAACAATAGTGTGAATAAAACTGTTATTTAAGTGAATTTCTTTCTTCCTTTATTTACTTAAATTGTGTTATTTTTCAGTTAAAGTAAATTTCAAATAAAACACTGAAAAGCTTCTGGTAGCGAAATTGAAATAGAATTCGCAGTGCAAAGGGTTAATTATATGTATGTGTTGTACGAAGAGTCGCGTTATACGAACACAATAATCGCGATATCTTTTACGCGTTACAGAAATTCGCGTTATACGGCAGTCTGCTGTATGTGTTAGATACAAAGCCACTTTCCATGTTGCGCTACAGAAGACGCACCAGCTAATCGGTACAAGTCAGTTTTGTCAACAGTTGCTTCCGACGTATAGCTACGACATAGTGTGACAGGATGCGCGAAACCAATCTTTCGATGCATCGTCTCCTTTCCTCCAGCTGTTGCAATTGTCTGGAACAACAGGACAAGACGACGCAACCGATCTCCCTAGTTTCTCCATTATCCATGCAAACTAGTCGTTTTTCGTCAACCGGACGTACAATTGTCATCGTCTACCGCGACTGCAACTTGTTGCGTTTACTTTGTATAAAGCGAGTTCCAATAGGAAGCTGAAAACGCCAACGCTTTCTCGAGAGGTGAACGTAATCAAAGTTCCCGGCGAAGCTTCAACGTCGAGTCTCTTTTACGCGGAAACTTCGAATCCTCCGTAACTCGAAGATCTTAGCGCTCCGAGTTACCAAGGTTCGACCGTGTTACGAGAAGAAGAAGAAGGAAGAAGATCGTAGACGTTTGTCCCCCATCACAGTGTTTTCTGTGAAATCGAACGATTCAGCCGTGAAGCCTTGCCAATTATCACCGACCGTATAATTGCTAAATAATAATACAAAAGGCTGGCGATACGATCGAGAGCCGGGAGGGAGGATACAATGAGAGAATACGGTACTTTTTCCCTCGCAGCGTTTAATTAATCGGAAAAAGTAGGCGCGCGATAATTTCACGGTAACATCCTATTCGAGACTCGAGACAGACGCGCGGTTGCGTAACGAGACAAAGACATCGATCGTAAATCGCCTGATCGGACGCCATTTTGCGGAGCCTGGCGGTGGCGCCTCGGCTTCCGCGACACGACGAACGTCGTAAATCGTGTGCCGTGTACACCAACGATCGTAGAACAACTCTGGCGGATAATTTTCCGTGACGCGTAATTTTCCGATCTACCGTTCCTGGAAAAGGTCGTCGAGTAGAATATTTTCGTTCATGGTGTTTCGCGTTACATCTGCCACCGTTTATTTATACAGTTATTTATTTATTTATTTATTTATTTATTAACAATCCACTAGATCAGCCTCGGATAAGCGTCGATTCTTCCTCGAATCAGATTTCTTCTTCACAGACAACAAGAGAATTTGTACGCGGATGTAACGATGCTACTGTCCCATAGATGGCGGAAGATTGTTACGTTGGTGACAATGTCAGTGATAACATTGTTACGCTTCGCCTGAGACTGTCTACGCTTAGGTTGGCGTAACGGTAAAGCGCGATAGATACTACACGAAGGAAATTTGCAGGAGCGAGCGTACGCGGCGCGAGTTTACCTGGACTTTTCACAGAACCGGAGGCGGCGTTAATTACGAGCAGGATCCACGTCGGAGATTCGTGGACGCGGCGGGGTAATGCGATTCCGAGACGATGGTAATCGCTGCCTCATTGTTCGCTGCCTGGCCTTACATAAACGCGCATACAGCCGCGGCAATTACTTAGCGTAATATATAAAGTATCGTGCAATTACTCCGGCAGCCGCGTTGCGCCCCATCTTATCCAGGGAAAATCTGATCGGACTGTTTAACAGTATCGGTTTCATCCAGAGCAAACATCGTAACTCGTCGATGGACGCGGAATGCGTGTAAACGGCTCGCGTCGAATTTTGCCTGTCGGGAGAGAAACACGCGCACGTTCGCCAATTCCACCGACTACTTTCCAAGGTGAACTCCGTTCGGTAGAGCAGCTCTCCTCTCGGCGTACTTGACCCGCTGGCTATTAATCTCGTGTGCCATCACCCCTCTCGATCCCGCAGGAGGCGTTTCCCAACTAATATACGACGACACGACCCACGCCTCTATCGGCCACGGCCTAACGAGGACTGACTTTAACGGTTAAATAATATTGCTTTGAGCTCTTTCTCCACGGCTGCCAGGGAAACATCTACAACGTAACGCTTGCGAATTATTCTTCCCTTGTCTTCTTTTTCCCTTCTTTCCTTCGTTCGTTCGTTCCTTCGTTAGCAACGAATTTACAAGCATCGATATCGCGACCCGCTGCAACGCACGACGAACGATTATCGCGCGGCGGCGGTCAGAAATTCGCGGCCTCGTTATGCTTTACGATCGTCCATGTAAAACAATGGAGCGTTCTGTCGGTTTTACAAGGCAACCGGACGCGCACAGGTGGATCGTGGTTATTTACCGCGCGGTAATCGTTAACCCCGGCTCGCTCGTGTTGCGCGTATTTCTTCGGCCAGCTTCTTGCCGCGCCAAAAAACTCCCTGACCTAACCGTGCATCGACCTGTTCGCGGCAACGTCGTACGAAATTGCGCCGACGAACGATAGCTTCCTCGTGTTACGCTTCTCTTGGATGTGCCAGCTTGTCGAGACAAGCCGCAGTGATATCATCGCCGTGTCATTAACAGCAAACGCTCGTTTCTTTAGACAGTGGCGAACAAAAGTTTCAGAACACTCACTTCCTCATAGATTCTCGCACATGGATTGTAAATTAGCATTCGAATTTGTTCTTACAATCACGTGTATGCTATCTACGAACAGTCAGCAGACTTTTAAAACTTTTAAAATATTTTAGAGGACGAGCGTAAAACGATTCTTCGCTATATTTTTGTCGTATTTTTGACCTAGCAAACTTGGTCAAACAACCGATCGCAAAATTCAATTTAAAATTGTATATTCGTTGTTGTTGCTTCTGTTCGAACAGCTTTATGTACATTCTTATATGAACAAAAATTGAGAAACTGATTAATCGAATAATATGAGGAGTTTTATTTAATTGGCGGAATTCGATGGCGAGGGATCGAAGACTGTTGGTCGTTGGTTGCCTGCGGTATATCGCGATTATTTGTCAGAAAAGTGGTCTTAAGCTTCTCTTCGCTACTCTGTATATGTAGCCAACTATCCACACGCATTTATGAATCAGCCTTAATATGTGAAAGAACAGTCCGTGCGAGCATTTCGTCCTGAAACGTCCGAGTTGAGCGCGGTTTCTCGAACTAGAATTTTTGGAACGATCGCAAAGCGCAGAGTGCTGGTTCCACTGCGTGGAATGCGACGCTTTGTATCTCGTTGGGAACTCGTTAAGAAAGATCCGATTAAGAAAAGGGAAATCACGAGCGGAAGAAAGGCGCGGTCTCGCAGCGAAGTGAAAAGGGAGCCGATATCGACTCTCGATTAGAACAGTTCCGACAAATCACCGTGATTACCGGACGTAATGATAGCTTGGTCGCGTTCCGCGTGATTCATAAGACCGCTGTTCCACGCAGAGGCTGCAGCTTGTGTTCGTTCGTTCGCTGGCCGCTCGTCGCGTGCCGAACGCGCGGCCCTCAATTTCCCATCCGCCGTCCCTTCCGTGACTCAAACTAAATTTAACCTCTTTACTTTGGATGAAACGCCAGGAAGAACAACGTTTCTCGTTCGAGCCGTGACCACGACGATGGTCCAAAGTAAAAAGGTGCAAATTCCCTTTAAATGGCCGTTTTGCTGTCGAAAGACGAGGGACGTAAATGGACGTGGCGAACGAGACTCGAAACGAAGTCGACCATGGCGGTGGCGTGGCTGAGAATGGGAAAGTTTCGTGCAATGGTCGAAACGAATTGCTCCCCCAGGTGAGGGCAAAGGCACGCGGAAGCACGGAGTTAGCGGAATTCCAGAAGTCCCGGAGAATCTGCAGTCGAAGATCGAGGTTGGACGAGCGGTCGTGGAGCGTCGCGAGGGGACGACGCTCCGCGACGACGAGGAAACCGTCTGGCTGGCTTGCATAGTCGCCGAGATAAGAATCGTGGGCGAGATTTATCGCGGTGCACCGACTATGCGCCGACTATATGCTCGATAGTCGCTGCGAAGTTTGCGCGTTTCGCCACTAGCGGAACACCTGCGAATTTAACCGAATATCCGCAAGGATTTGCAAGAGGAGGGACTTTTTCGCGCAACTTGGAAATCTACAGCCTGGAGAATTCGAAAGAGGAAATAGTCAGCCAGCCGAGAATCCGAGGATCAACGAGTACAAAGTTTAGAAATTCTTGGGGAAGAGGGGATTTTGATTGCGATGTTTTTGTAACTCGATTTGGAATCTAAAGCTGAAGCGTTAAATTTGTCAACTTCTCGTTCGAAGCTTCTACTTTTACCTCCATACCTTTGAATTTCTATTCTAAACTTGTAGCTTGTTTTTTAGAAATTTGTAACGGAGAGATTCATAACGGAGCAGCTTGTAAAAATAACTGAATTTTATTTTCAAAATTGAATCTTCCAACGCTGTGTCAATGGCAAACGTGGCTTGGGCCAAGAGTTTTCGAGAATCTATCGTCGCCACGTTCTAAAAAATCCAAGTTACACGTCAATCGTCAATGCCAAAGCTACCTGAAACTTAAAATTTTATCTTATGTTAACCAGTCAACTGCGTTCCACGTGTATACGCTTTAACTTCATTTCTGTGCGTTTGACGCGCATACTCATCGTGTGAAATAAAAAATTACCACTTACTATTCATAAAAACTCAAAATTTTAATAAAAAGCAATATAAATTGCATTTAGTGATATGTTTCCTTTACACTTTCGGTAAACCTACCATGTATTTTCTAAAAAAAAATTTGATTATTTCCCATTCCCTTCGCCGCGTATATCGACTCTCTTATAGCAACTTTACACCAGCTGCACCCGCAAAAGCAAATTAACGGGTTAAAACACGCGACTAATCGGCCCCCTGAATTTAGCGTAGATTTTCTCCAATCGATTTCTATCCATCGGATTGGCAACCAAGTGATTGCGGATTTTGTCAATACCACCTAATGACAAAACCCGCAATCACTTAGTTGCCAAGCCAATACATCTCGCGTCAATGCCGTCTGCTCTTGCAGCGGCGAAGAAGCACGCGATGACCGCTCGATGGAAGGGACGATGACGAGGCGACGAGGAGTGAGAGGCGACCTCGTGGCAGTCCTAAATCAAATTTAAAGTGCAACAGCGTGTATGGTTACAGGCGGGCCCGGATGTCTGGAATCGAGCTTAATAGCGGCTTTTTATCGGGGCGGCTCTCTGTCGCCGGTGGTGCGCGCTTACGCTAGCCGCGCGCCCGCGGAGCCTCGTATTTATGAAGGCGTGCGGATCGTCCGGGGCGACAGGTGCAGCTGCAGCACCGAGTACTGGCCACTGGGCACGCGTCTCCGCACGCTGCAGCTGAACTAATTACCGATGGCGCAGGCAAGTAACAGGTACGGTTAATGCGACCGAGAGCTCGTCGTCGTGCCACCTTCCACCGATCGGCCAATACGTAACTTCTGCACACGACTCTTAGTCAGAGACCAGAAATAGCGTGTTTCGTGGCCGAGGCAAAATAACCATTACTTAACCATCTCGTTGAAGCAACGAGACCAACTTACAACGTACATCGTCGGGATATCTACTTGTCGTAGTTAGAATTCTAACAAGTTCTACTTTATTTAGCGCTTTACGTGTGCAAGCGAGACGAGCGATTATATACTGGAGCCTATTTTCAGGTTTTTCATGAGATTGAAGGAAAAATTGACAAAATGGTTGTCACGTTTTATTTAGTCGCCACGTTCGGCAACGTTAATTGACGTTAAGGCAACTGGTAATCAATTCCACTTTCGGCTAACCTGCTATGTGCAGGAATACTGGCACTGGAGAGGATTAAAGTTGTTCGAAAATAATTATCGATATATAACAATTTATTTAAATCTTACTTGATTCCAGTATTAACAATTGACTAACAGACTCTTCGGTTAACAGATGATAATTTAATTCTTCAGTAAACAAATGATAACTGATTCTCCTGTAGACTAACTCTTTGGTAGACGGTTGGCAAAATGATACTAACTCTTTGATTGGCAAAATGATATTAACCCTTCGATTGGCAAAATGATATTGAGTGACTTCTCTGAGTCGTTACATTTATTTATAACTGTCGGAGATAAAAAGACATTGGGGTCTTACTTTTGAAAATGTTTGGAGAGATGCCCAATGTTTGTTCAAACTGTCGACTTTGTCTACAATTTAAATTGTCTTAATGTCATTATAAAAATATCGTTAGATAATTATAGAAACATAGCTGGGCTAAACATAGCTATAAATTTATCGCAAGATATAGTTTATAGCAGCTATAACTGCCTTTTACTTCAAATACTGTGAACAGGGTTTCAAATAAACATTTTAAATTGTCTTGATTGAAATTACCAGTTATTCCAGACCAAAATGTTTCGAATCACGGGTTGTTTTTGATCGTGCGGGACACGGGACGTGACAATGGTTTATAAGGTTTCATATTATAACGAAAAATAAAAGCGAAGATACGAGGGACACGAAAATTGTCTCGTTCCGAAGTCCGTGGGAAATTACATTTCCTTTGAAACTTGTGCCTTCGGCTGTGAAAAGACATAAACTCGATGTTCGCTTTGTTACGTTTTTATAACATTCGATGGATTTTTCTTTATTTTTGATTGCTTTTATTAATCTGTTGGGTTCGCTATCCTCTAACTTATTCGTATCTTTTTTTCAATATCCGCCCTCGTGGATTTTATTTATTCTTTTTCTTAGGGGGGTTGATGGGTATCTTCTAGCGATGGTTTCGCCTGGTCGTAAACTTTTCTTGCTAAAATTCTCCGTCCTCGCTCGTGTTCAGA
Source organism: Bombus soroeensis (assembly GCA_014737365.1). Classification (NCBI taxonomy): domain Eukaryota; kingdom Metazoa; phylum Arthropoda; class Insecta; order Hymenoptera; family Apidae; genus Bombus; species Bombus soroeensis. Next base: position 605,027 of record JACXIL010000168.1, read on the forward strand.
TCAGGGCTCAGTGCTGGCCATGGTAATAATTCTATTCCAACATCTTGAAACCACTTTTTTACAGTGGTGACTGTATGAATAGGAACATTGTCTCGTTGAAAAATTGCCTTTTTGTCTTCTATTCCGGTTATCAAAGGCAATAATGCGCCGTGCAACATATGTAGCGTGCAATTTATCCATTACAAAAACAATTTCGCTCGACATATTGAGGCATAATCAGTGGTTTCTTGGAAACACCGAAGAAATAAGGCAGAAAATCTGTTGCAACGTATAATTATTCACAGCATAGTGTACGATAATGCAATAGTGGATTTATAATAAAATTACTAGCAAATAGGAGCATGTAATTTTGTTTAAATATCAATAAATGCCCTAATATTGTAGCATCGTGGACGAGTGGCCTGGGAGGTGTCGTGCGAATTATAAACAAGCAGTTGCTGAGCATGTACGTGATGGGGCTAAGACAAAAGACAAGGGGTTGCTGTGGGACATAAACGAATTAACAGCAATATAGTATTGTTAGCGTTGTTGAGAGAGAGTTGAATTTGTGTTGACGAGAGTTGTTAATTAATTATCTAGTTGCCTTAATTATAATATGTTGTTGCAATTAGTTCATGTTAAATAACCATTGTTTTCTGTTTTAATCAACACCTGTACAATCCATTTATTGTAAATAAATTATAAATAGTTCTGGATACTACAATAATAGTTTTCCGATACTACAATATTATATACAACATACATAATATACTTATGGTCGACAGTGTACGTAGAATGGCAGATAAAAAAGGTGAAAAATTGACATACCATGAATTTTAATAACTTTCGTCTCAACATTTTTACCATATTGGCAACAAACATCAATTTGATGTTACATATCGTATTTATTAATTGCTCTTATTCCACTCGAATCAAATGAATGGTAAATCCATTTTATAAAATTACACTGTTTTAATATAGTTTTTATTTCGTAAACTACCTTCTGTCCGCTGCTGTACGTACGCACATCGTACGCGTACACGCGACGAACTTGTTGCTCGCGCTGTTCCATCGATCACAAACATCGAACCAGGTTGCTCGCTAAAAATATGGTCCATATTTCCCACGTTGCAGAACAATTAAGAGAAACGTGATGGAAAGGAGGCTGTTGCGGCGATCGAGGCCGAATTGATACAGCTCCAGCCGGACAGAATGGAAACATAATTTTCGGTCGATTATCATGTAAATAAACCGCGCATCATCCTGCCCTCGTAGTTTCTCCTGCTACGATTAATTATGTATCATCGTGGCCGATCACGCGAGCCCGATAAATCGATTAACCGTGAAAGGGGCTCGAGCCGTTTTTGGTGCGGGTCTCGTTTATTGAGGTTTAACGATTGCCGGTTTAATCGAGACTCCGCTCGACCGGAAAGGAAGCACACGAAGGACAGGGAGGACGTACGAAAGTGGACGTGGAAAGCAGGTGCGAACTTTCGACCGATTAGGAAATAAATGCAAAGTCGCGCAGGCAGGTGAACGTCCCTGGCCGGAAAAGTCTCTGCCTATCGCCTCTCGTTCCTTCATCGGACAGATTAACGACCGAGTAAATCTTTCCGTGACGTTCACGAACCGCGCCAGCAACACCTGGAAATTCTACCGTAATTGCTGATTACACTGTTCCCACTTTTTTCTCACCGCCACCCAGACGCATAGTCAGACGCTCTAGTCCGCTCTGTTCTTCGTCTTGTCTGGTCGTTAGGGGATGCTAGAAAGCTGACCAATTAACCTGTTGATTCGTTGGAAAAAGTTTCTCGAGCAACACGACACACCCCGCTTCTGTCGGAATCCGCGGATCGGGGGGAATATTAAGGTCGATCCACAGGTAGAAGACGCACCTGCTGGACGACGCGTGGTACAGTGGAGCACGCGACGTGTTTTAAACGACGCGGCGTCGAAAAACTGGGTGAATGGCATCGAAAACGCGCTGCGAACGAACTGCGCTCGATTTTGTCGCTGCCAGTCGGATTTTGACAAACGCGTCGGCTATTTTAATGATTCGCAAACACGCTGCTCGCGTTCCTTTTGCACCAAAGGTTTCCCGCTCGAACGCTGCTTAATTAGAAGCTTATAGGTAGCTTGAGATTCGGGCACGCGACTCGGTGATCGGCCATAAAATCGCGATTTAATAGTTGCTTTCGGACTCAGCCGGACTCGCGTCCAAGGAGCGAAAACACCTGCAGCGGAACCAATGAATTACAGGCCCCCGTAACTGCCCCTGCCACTGTCGCGGACAGCAACGGAATCAAGGCGGGATTGTTCGCCTCCTCGACACACTTCCTTTGTCGCCATCCACTATGCTGCGGCGTTCGCCCTCCATTCCACCGCAATCCTATGTTTAACCTGTTAACTACGGAGTTTAGTTTGAAAAATGCCTGACGGCGTGCGCAGGTAAAATCAAGCAACGACGAGTATACGCGTCCAACGCGGGGTAAATGGCCTAATTGTAAATTTATTATTGTGAGTAACAAGAAGGTGAGGCAAAACGAGGATTTTAATTGAATAGAAAATTTGTTGAAAACGGTATTGCTAGCAAAATCTTCAAAATTAAAATAATACAATTCGTAATGGAGAAAAAACGACTGTAACGTTGCCTCTAAGAGGACGCAAAGAGATTGCTTATGTGCTAGAAAATTTGGAATTTTATAAAAATATATTAAGATCGTGCCAGAAGTGTCTTTCTTCTACAAACGCGTCTTCTGCAATGACGTATTCATACGCAAACACGAAACCTAATCTGTCAAATATCGCGTTCTTTACCAACAAAACTTCGCTTTCTACTGCTCCGCAAAGATCTTCATATCGTCGGAAATAACTGCAGATAAACGCAACGCGAAGTAAGCGACAAGCTGATTTTTTCTAAGTTCTCGACTTAGGCGACTTGTCGCTAGAAACGCGACAAGCGTGGACATTTGGCGACCGGTGAAGTACGTCTTTAAATTTCAGAGATTCCAGCGCTGGAGATGCGAAGCGAGCGGATGGACAGAGGCGTAGGAACGCTACGTCCGAAATGATGACATCAGGGAAGGAGGTAACGAGTACTGTCGGCGGTAGGAACACCTCCTTCGAGGGGCAGCCTCTCATTGGCATACGAGTAAATCCACAGGCTCGTGTTTTACAGGATCATTGTCGGCGTTGCCGCGTGCGTGAACCACGCTCCCTCGCGAACAAAACCGTTTGCACGGGTTTACAACCGACTTCCGCTTGTAGCAGCCTGTCCTTCGTGGTTCGTCGTCCGCCGCTAGTCGTCTACACCAGCGATTTTCAACCTTTCTCATCTCGCGGCACGCATTAAGCAATTACTAAAATTCCGCGCCGAGAAACCTGCTACGCATATTTCCTTCAATATGGGGCGTTCACACCAAACTGTTATCGTTTCTCTATTCGACGATCTATAGAAAAAAGAATCAGCCAGCAAATAGTTAACACTAAGGTTTCAAAATCAAATTAAAAATCGTACGTTCGTCGTTATTTCTTTCGTTGGTCCAATTTTACGTACATTGTTATATTATCCGATTAATCGATTTCTCAATTTTTCTTAAGATATGGATTTGCATAAAGTTGCACGAACGAAAGAAATAACGACGAACGTGCAATTTTTAATTAAATTTTGAAACAGGTCGTTTAACCTTAGTGTTAACACTAAAGCTACCGATACTTCGTGTATATCTATTCATTAAAGAAGTAATAGTTTTTATGATTTAACTTAGATAATGGTTCATTTATAACTAAATGTATATAGAACGATGAACTTTCATAAAATTTCATCCAAATTTACTTTTGATAAAATAAAATGCCGTCTTTACTTGTCCTTTTATTATATGCATATCCCTAAAAATATTACGAACTGATGTCCTGCCAGGTTTGGCACTTTCATTTATTTCTTTCCAAACTGTTCCATGGGGTCCAGTTTCACTCTCTGCTGTCAACGATAATTTCTTTCCTTTTTGCCTTTACGTAAATACTTATTTATAATATTCAACTCTGATTCGGTTGTAAATAGCTTTTCATGTGTTTCCATGCCGTTTTCAGTTGCTGGAGTTTCTTGTCCATCGCGCACAGAACAGTCTTCTTCTTTCTTTATAATTTTTTTTTTTGAAAAGTCTTGACATTTCTAGGGTAAATATTTATCACGGAATAACACCATGTACGGAATACAAAATTATTGTCAAATTTGATATGCTTTACATTTCCTTTTATAACAACTTTACACAAAACGCTCTGAGATGCTTTCTGTCTGAGTTTTAGAGATAACAAGTTTAAATGTCGACTAATTGACTAACAAACCGAGATGTATTCTAGTCGAAAAGACAATAGCAAGTAAAAATATGATCTGTGACGACGATATTTATACGAAAATATCGACGAGTATTGATCGTTCTCCACCAACGGTTACTCGTGGGTGGAATTGGGAAAGCTTTTGCCATGTTTTATAGCAATGAACAATAACCCTAAGAAACTTCTCGACTTTTTAAATATTTGTAACAGTGGACTGTAAGAAATGCTAAATTTTATGGCGGTTCCTTAGGATTATCATGGGCCTGAGTTGATACGTCTTGACAGCTGGTGGCTATCTTGATCGAGGGATGGATTGTTTTATGACAAGATTACGGGTGGAACAGCTGCTTTTATTTGTTACTACTGATTTTGTTTGTCGCTTGACCTTGATATTGATTGATTGATTGCATTTATTTTAAGAATAACTAACATATTTCGTCGGGCGGTCAAGGTAGGCAAGGCAGAGTACAAATTTTTCTCAGAAAATAAAAGAGCAAACTAAAAGTAAATACCGAAAACTATATTGTATGCGTGTTTTAGGAAAAGTCAGAAATTATGAAGCGATATGATAAAGTTTAAATATGGTTAAATTTGTGTACAAGTTCCGAGAGCATTCAATTTGACCGCGCCAATAGGTTTAGTGTTAAGTATAGTGTAATGTCAGAAAAACTTACTTAGAATTCTCAATGGGAGAATTGATTGTAAAGTGCATCCAAATAAAATAAAAAAAAAAGTATAGTGTACGTTTAAAAAATTCTCGCTGCGCACACGCGACCCTCTTCACTGGCACATCGCCTAAGAATCTGTAGCTGCGCATGAGCTAGAGGACAATTCATATCATATCGTTGTTTTGCCCCGAGTTTCTTTATTATTACATTACGTGTTTCCTAACGATATTGATACTCCGAGGCAAAACAACAACGTGATTTGAATCGTCCTGTAGCTCATGTTCCACTACAAATCGCTGGTCTATGCGGGTGAACGGCTCTCTGCAAATCGAAAATCTCCACGTACATCTTCGAATCTTTTAACCGAGATTAAAACTATTTAACGTCAGAAAAACAAGACAGCTGTGGAGTAACGAAATTTTCACCGGCGAACACGCGGAGACGATGTTGAGCTGGTCAGTGGTCGGATAAATGATACGAAGTTTCTCCGTTCTTCTTTCACCGACGAGTCGTTGTTCCGTGCGCGAGGGCCATCGAGCTAATGGGACGCGCGGCTGCTCTATAATTACAAAGATTGGCCAGTATATGCGCTGGCTAAAGCGGAGGCTCGTGGTCGGTTGCATGTGGCTGCCAGAGAGAGAAAGAGAGAGAGAAAGAGAGAGAGCGAGGCCGAGCGTATGGTCAGATTATAGATCGATACGGGGCCGCTTTTATTTGCCGATCGAAGACGAGCTATTGCGAACGCCGCCCGATGAAAAAAATGGGCCACAGCTGCGCGGAAATTTAGAGGCCTCTTCGCTTTCATTAGTCGCCGGTGAATAGTCTGTCGGCGCTTCGAGGGCCACTCTCTTCCGTCTTTCCATTTCAATTCCACGCTTTCAGCGTCTCGCACCTTTTACGCTTTCGAGAAGTTCGCTTCCCATTTCAATCTTCGGCCAATCTGAAACTCCCTGCTTCGACAACTCGGAGACACGAGCATTAAAAATTTCGTAGCTACGCCCAAAGGACCAAGGAATTGCAGAATTTCTAGTCGAAGGTTTCAAGATCCCAACTTTCTGTAATTCATACAAACAAACTGAATCGTTCTTTCGTAACGTAAACTGAAAGCAGGAAATATCGATCTCCAGTCATATGGACATATACAAATTTGCATATCGATTTACAAGTTTCAAAGATTCGGACGTTTGGAGTGAAAACGAGGTACGAGAGCAGCCGAAAATAGAATCACATGGGAACCATATCGACGTATCGGCGTGTAACTTCAAACTTGTGCCGTATTACGAGTTGCGCAGTTACAGAGCACTCAATTTCGAAATTCCGAACGAATACAATTGCACGGACGATGCTGCAACATAGAAGTTTGACTAATGTCGCGCGTCTACCGAAGTTGCGGAGGATACGCGAATTCGGAAATGCTAAATTTCAGCATTCGAAGGATACAGAAAATTGGGAAGAAAGTTGAGAAAATTGGCCGAGCAGACGAAATTTGAATATGGAATTCCATTGGAAGACAGCACGCGTCGGCTGAAATTCGAAACTATAGATTATAGATGGTGTTGGCCAGTGGCTCGTGCCTGCGGCAAGGAGGGTCGACTCTCGTAAGTCAATCAACCATAATTCGTACAATTGATATCACCTGCCCGTGTCCTCGAAGACACTTTTCCCCGGGCGCGGGCCCGAGTGTCGGATGAGCCTGTATTTTTCTTTACACGTGTCAACGTGCCGTGGCCGTGGGCAGCTTTGTGCGCGAAACCTACGGTGCTCAGGTGAGCCAAGGATTCACCTGCCCGGCCGGGCAGCTGCGCAGGTGTAATCCACTCTGTTTTGTGGACGACCGCGGTCCTTGGGGAGTTGGGCGCTCGCCGTTTTCGTTTCGAGCAACCGTCTCTCCATCTCCGGCCTTAATTCCACCCGAAATATCCCAGAAATCCTTCTCGTTCGTGAAATCTTCTCGCGATTCTTTAACCGGTCCGCTGCTGCGTGTACGTGAAACTCGTCGCGAGAAGTAAGCGACGACGAGTATACTCGTCAGAAACAGCTATCTGGCTAAATTCGAAAATTCCTATGGTCCCAAGTTACTCGATAAACTCCGTAATAAACTCAAGCGCTAACGTCGTACACGTACGTGAGAAGCAAAGTGAGCTGGTGAGAAAAATGGCGAATCCGATGGATTCGCGATACACGGAAGAGCTCCATTTAGGTCCATTTAGGTTCCATCGCGTGTGCAAGCGTACGAGTTTGCAGAAATAAAGTCTCGGCAGTCTATTTACGTACATCTTGTAGACGGTAGCGGAGGAGAATTCGTTCCGCTGCGAGGTAGAAACTGTCAGCGATGAACCGTAACGTCCGCGACGCTGGTTTCTGCCGGAGCAAAGGACACGTTTCCACGGACGGAGATAGGAAGAGCAGGAGAAACAGGAGGATTTTTGACACGCGTGAAGCGACCACGATAGACCGGAGAAAAGAAGGCAGAAACAAAGTGAGCGCCAAGGATGAGAAGGTTCTCGCGTCCGGCTTTTGTAAAGCAGGTGTAAGCGAGCCTGGCTCGTCCCGGTGTACTTTACCACCCGGTAGTGGCCGTTGGATCGGCGCGTCCGAGAGAGGAAAGAAGAAGACATCGGCAGCAGCTGAATCTTCGAGAAAAGTGGCACCTGAACGCGCTTGTAAAAAGAAGAACCGACGGGACGAACCGGGTTATGGATCGAACGGGCCACTTTGCGCGCTTCCCCGACGATTATTTAACGAGGTTCTAATTCCGGCGCGGGTAATTGAAGTCCCGCCGCCGGTTAACCGCCGCCAAATGGGGCCGTAAAGGATCCGCCGCGAGCGTTTCGCCCGTCATGCCTCTGACTTACGAGGAAAACTTAATTTTTCTACAGAACCGCGGCGCCCCAACTTCCAGTCGCCGAGTACGCGAGAAGGTTACTTGCCCGTTGACGCACGAAATTGTCAACGCGTTCATAAACTCAGGTAAATCTACGAAACGAACTTTCCACGTTTCGCACGGACTCGAACGAAAAGTTGTAGAAACTCGTTCTCCGCTTTTTTCCCTGTCCGGCTCTCGTAACCGTTTCGCACTTGGCGCGTTCCAACGAATAATATAAACTTGCAACGAGTTAGAGCCGGACGGTTAAGAATGGCGAAAGAACAACGGCACACGCGACTGTTTCGACGAGTGCGTTGCTCGTCGAACGCCACCCCCTTTTGTCCAACGCCGTGCGAGTTTCTTTGTCCCTTTGATCGTTTTCGTTGCTGAACTCTGTGGTCGGTTGCTCGACTGGCCGGCGACACTCGACGCTCTTTTCGCGTGGCACGTGGTGGTCGATTAAAGGGGAATTTCGCACAAGGCGGGAGTAAATAGCGCGTCGTAGAGGTGGAACGTTTCGTTGTTCCCTCGATGGGGATCCTTTGTGGCCGGGAAAAGAGGCTGGAACCGGACGTCTCAATAAATAAGGTGTTAATTAAACGGGCATTTTGTTGAATTTATCCCCGCTGCGTGGCAGGACCTATGTCCGTAAATAAGCCGATATTTATAGCCCGTGGCTGTTTTATGCGCTGATGGTGTGGACACCACACAAAGCTGCGTTTTCTCCCGTTTCTGTCTCTCGATGCTAATGTATCGCGCGTTCGTGAGCGTGAAACCGAGGCTGGTCCGCCAGCTTTCTCTCGCTTACGCTTGGCCGCGCGCTGCTGTCTCTGTCTGCGCGGAGGATCCTCTGGAGTCGAGGGACGAAACCGGGTACCACGGAGGACACCAGAAGGATTATAACGCCGGCTCCTTTTCCTTCGTTGCACGGCTACTATAAATCTATGCAGAGTTATGGCAGAGGTCGGGTTTTGTCTTAATGGTCAACCGTGTAATTCATGGTGGAGCCTGACCGCCGAGAATACTCGATTTTCCCCATAACCCGAACGCGACAGGGTATCCCTTTCTATAATTCCGTACGCGTTCTCCGAAATGGCGCGTAGCAGCGTACGCGAGAGTTCTGGTCGCGCCGGTTACAAATTGGCAAAGGGACGGAGGAAGCAACGGTTCCGCGAAGTTCATTACGTCGATACGCGATCTGCTTGGCCCTCCGAAAGCCAACCGAACAAGAGGCTCAATCTCCGGCGTTGGCCGAAATTCTCACGGCTCTCGTAATTAAAGCCGGTAAAACGCACGCTTCGAGAACCCGCCTTTGCATTCCGCCGATCGATTAAAGCCGATCCCAAAGCGTATTGCACAGCCTGGCCAATCCGGACAACCGCCGCGTTGGACAATCGAACAGAGGTGGACGAGCAAGAGGCAGAGAAAGGTGGAAGAATTTCGATCGCGGAAGCGCCGATTACCCGTGAATTTATATTTAATTCGGTAATTGCCGGCCTACCTGGCCGAGGAAACTCGAGACCGTTCGGTGGGCCGATTCTGTGTCAGTGGAGTGGCTGCACCTTTCATCGTGTCGCAATTATCCCCACCGGATACGCGCGCAAATACTCTTCTTACGCGGCGAACACGGTCCGTGCGTGTCGCGCGCGTAAATCGGCCGCCTCCTTTCCCCTTTTCTTTCTCGTTTCCCTCCTAACCAACAGGATACCTACGACTTTTGTATCGAGCGCGTAAATAATCGATACGCCGCTGTCTCAGCGACAGACAGTTGTTATTACACGGAAATTTGCCTCGAGATTGGACGACATTAGGAAGCAAGGTGACTGCTATCGATGTACGCGCTAGAGACGTTGCAGAGTGTAAAGGCTGCTAATATTCAGACAGGATTTTGAGGAACGGAGGGATGGAATCTCGTTAAGGGAGAGATAACCGAGGGAAGAATAGGACCCGTTGAGAGGGAACCTTCCCCATGGCCGTCAGTCGATACCCTTCGATCCCGCGGCATCAATCTCGCGTAAAAATTAATCTTATGGGCCCGCGGTGCTCATGTTTGCCAATAATTACAGGCTTGCGAGAGACGGTTTCCTCCCTGCCTCCTCCCCCTGCCTCTTTCATTCTGCTCCACGGGCCTGGTTTAATACGGTTTCGCACGAATCTAATATTTCCCTGTATATAAATTATCGGCAATTAAAAGGGGAAAAAATGGAATGGAAAGTTAGATGGGATGGGAGGAACGGCGTTGTCGACGAGTTGGCCGAGCTCCGTCTAGTTTTTACCTGAAACCAACCGGGCCACGGGATCTCGGTCCGAAGATAGCGCGATCGGTTTCGTGCATCGCGAGTCGAATCGTGAGGCTGAAAATCCCGGAAGGCGGCCCCCGCTCGCGATAACCCATCGATCCGATCGGTTTCGTCACGGTTTTTCCCCTCTGCTAAAATTTCTCTCGCCAGTCCCCTTTTAACAGTCGGACGAAGCTTCGTCGGCGAGAAATCTCGCGATAGCCCAACTTCCCACGAGCGACTCGGCTTCGTTCGTATAATCCGCGCAGTTTCACAGTTTCCCGGAACAGAATCGGCCAAACGAGAGGCAATCGGTGGATCGATAGGAGCAACGAGGTCTATTTCGATGGAAGATTTCGGCAAGTCGAAAATCGACGTCCGGACTGATCGAGGAAGAGAAAAGCGCAGGGGGCAGAGGCTTGTTTCGCAAAAGTCGAGTACACGAGACACGGACAGGGGGTTCCGAGGGGGCGGCGAGGGGTAGAGATTTAGAACGAGCCAGTGCCTATTGGCGTTCGAGCGGAACGATATCTCGGTGGTGCAGACATAAATCCCGGCACCACGTACACGTAGCACGCCCCCACAGCACGCCCCCCCATTAACTTTTTAATCTCTGGTGCAGGGGCCCGGCCAGCCGCCGTGAAAGAGGAACAGGAAGAGCAGCAGGGGGACGAGGAACCGGCAGAAGAAGAAGAAGAAGAAGAAGAAGAAGAAGAAGAAGAAGAAGAAGAAGAAGAACAGGCGGAGGAGGTGGGGGAGGAAGGAACGAGCCAAGCCAGCAGATCGACCAGCCCTTTTCGGGGTCGAGCATCTAGTTAGCATCCTTTCAGACACGCGGTCTACCAGTCTCCCTTCTCCGGTGCCGCACGATGTATCCGGATATATCGACGATCGGGAACCTGTGTTTTTGTCGGTCGGGCTAAGTACGAGCCAGAGGAATTGTCCACCGACCAGAATTCCATCCTCGTCCTCCCACCCCCGCCCCTTTCTCTCTTCTCCCTCCGCCGCTGTTGATTTACGATTTCGTGATGCGGCAACCTTGAAAATCGCTGCCAGCGTACAATATGGTAGACGGGCAGAGGGGAGCTCGTCAAATTTCCAAAACCCACGAAACCTTCATCCATCAGGTGGGAATCTATTCACGGGATCTCGATGGTTATCGAGCAGCGATCATCGAACCAAGATCTATCGTGGGTAGATGGTATCGTCGGTCAGCGGAGAAGACAAATCGCAGTTGCCGTGAAGCATAACGCGGGCAAAGTGGCAGGCGAGGAGGAGTCGCAGGATTTTTCGTTGAGGAGAAAGTTGATCGGACGCGGAAGGCGCGTGCTGGTCAGACGCGGAAGGCGCGTCGCGTCGAATTAGAGAAAATTACGAAACACCTCGTAAATACATCGTCGGGCTAAGTGGTTGATTGGAGAGATGGTCTGTGGAAGCGGACTACCGCTAAATTATATCCCAAGACAAGAGCGGTTATCGGCGCGATCGCGATCGCTCTTGTAAATTAAGGCACCCGTGGACACCGCGGTCGTTCATCCTCAGATTCTATCTTTTTCAATTTTTCACCAATTTCCTCGTTCCTGCGACGACGATTCAAACAGAAGCTTGTACGCTGCGAGGTGGCAACGGCGAGAATCATCGAGATTAAAAGAATCTCGTCTGCGCAAACAGAGATCGTCTCGGCATCTGGTCTCGCCCGCGATATGCAAAACGGTTGAAGCCTGGCTGGCTTTACGTTTTACGGTGTCTTTAAGGTGCCCCTGTAAATATCGTAATGGCCGCGATACTGTCGGAGCGTGCCTACGACACTTAATCGGCTCATTTCTCCGCCGTTTTTTCTTTATCTATCCGCTTCTTTCGCCTGCCTTCTATTAGATAACGACCGACGTCCAATTTTCCTTTTTTACCGGCGTGCACATAGCGTACGCGTACTAACGGAAAACTCGAGGAAAAGATCCGACGAAGAGGTGGGCCCCGATCGAAATTCTCACGTGGTACCGAGTTTCTCGGTGATCTGATTCAAGTCTCGCCCCTGCTGGCGGCGCGGCAACATAAACATTATGATTGCAGGCAACATAAATACGGGCGCATTGGCGTGCAGATACCAAGTGGAGGAAAGGGGCAGCGGCAGAGGGGGTGGCGTCGCGCGAGTTTCGGTTTCCACGCCGCTGCGGAACGCGGGCCAGGCCGCTTTAATATAATATTATTGGCTATTGATAAATTGTCGATAATGATGGGTTAGCCACCCCCGGGGCCCGCGTGGGAGGGAGGGGAAGCGGAGCTGTTCGTTCTCGGGCCAGCTATCTTCCCAGCTTCTGCACCCCACCCCCGTCCATCTCGCTCGTCTCTTTGCGAGCTCCGAGCGAAATTCTTGTTAAAATCCCGGCCGACCCGCCACCTTCGCCCTCTTTCTTCCACCCCCTGCCCTCTGATCGCTCGCTTTTATTGCTCGCCTCGCGGTCGCAAACGGAACTCGAGGGACGCTGGAATATTCAGGGCCCCGTCTGCGAACGAATTTTCGCACGATCCGAGGAAAGAGAGACGAGCTGTAGCCTTCTCGAGGCTGTGCAACGAACGAGCCCAACGATCCACCAAGAAATCAACGTATCGAGAAACAACGTTCTCTTCTAACGACGATGTTATACCTGGCTCGGGCTGTTGCAGGAAAATTGTCGAGTAACCGCACGGAAGGCGGGAATTAATTAATTAGCGCGACTTTCGCATTATCGCGAATGCATCTCGGTCCGGTTAATTGCAACGAGCTCGGCACATGATAAGCGGACGCGTCGAATTATTCAGTGGCCGGCGGCCACGGAAGGCCGATTGTTGCAGTCTGTAATTGTCAAGAAAGTGCGCGCGGCCGACAGGGGGAAATTTCCCTCGAACGAACCGCCTTTGTTCCAAGTAATTCTAACGAAAAAATTGTCGGAGTAAATGGATGTAACTGGACGATAGCCGGGACACGGTAGACGAAACAGCGGCCGGGGATAATTGGCGGCTGGCTGTTTCGCGCGTCGAATCGTTTGCATAGCGCCCGGAGCAACGGGGTTCACGAGGTTCGCGAATCCTGCGTATTCAAACTCGCAGGAATTTAATAACCCGTGAATACGGCCGGTCACAGTCGTTTGCTCGCCGACGGCGTTGATTCGCGATGGAACCGGAGGGAGCATGGCGGCCGGTTCCTGGAACAACCGAGCAGAACGGTCGGCCGAGCCTGAAACTGGAAATTCACCGGGAATTTCCAAGAACCGTCGGAAATTGCTGAAATCGTAGGCGACTTCGCGGAAAGGTCGAATCCAAGTTTCGTTAATCGCGAGTTCGGCAACATCTTGGTGAATTTCCATCGGTGTTTCTTGAGTAACTGGTCGTCAGACTCGTTGCGGACGATAACGCGGTGAATTTAGACGACGCGTATCTCGACGAGTCGATCACGCCGGGCTGACTCGGCGAATCCCGCGGCTTAATTAACATTTAATTATCGCGTTGCAAGGCGACGCCGCGCAGGATGAACAGCTCGACGATTCCCTGTGTTTCCCAGTCTCACCCCCGGCCGATTCTTCTTCTCAACTTTTCCCTTGGAAAATCCACCAAACACGTAGACAGAAAGACGCGCGGAGCAAGAGAGATATCCACGGAAAGCGCGTAATTTGTAATTCACGGGTTTTAATTAATATTTAATTAGCCCGGGCCGAGCGCAGAGACGGCTTATAAATAAGAACGCTGGAGGGTAGGCCGGTGCAGACGAGGCCAGGGTGGGGGTAAGTTATGACTTAACGAGGGGTTAGCGTGATCCCGGCCACTGGACAAGCCTCGTGGAAGCTTACTGGCTCGTGTTTAAACGGCTGATTCTCTCCGACTTCGTCCTTCTGCGCGGCGAATATATAATCGGTTAGCCACGCCGGAAGTGGCCGCGGCTTTCCGTGAGAGAACGTATATTACCGGACAAGCTTGGCCACCGCGCCGTGGCCGGACGAAACTTGCCCCGTGTCCCGCTCTTTCCGACTTTCGCCTCCTTCGCCTCCTTCGACTTTTCGCCGATTTTCGTCGCCCTACCGCAGCCCGCGCGCTCGCGTGAACCTCTCCCTTGAATATTTAATTTCTAATAGCTGGTATTTTAATGGGTCGCGATAGCCGCACAGCTCTCTAGCCGTAGGTTCGTTACTCAATTGCCGGCTAATCTACCCGAGGATCGCAGGAATAATGGTAAAAGGAGTTCGAAAGTTCAAGGTTTCCGGAGGCCTGCGATCACAAGTCCAACAGCTTTGGCATTCGAGAAACTCGTAGGAAGAAAGGGACGCGTATCGATAAAACGACTGGCTCATCCGAAAGGAATGGAAGAAACGAAGAAATGTTTCTTACAAAGGCCAAAGGAGAAACGCGGAAGCTGTTTTATTACACGGGAAGCAACGAAGTTACAGAAACGAACGAAGAAATTGTAGCATACGCGATAGCTGGAAGATTCTTCCAGACGCAATTAAACAAATGGAATCTAAGTAGAAAATAGAAAATTTGACTTCGGACGTTTCCTACGTTTTCTCGTCACGATTCCAATTTTCCTACGAACCTGTTCGAAATCCGCGGTCCAGTGAAATTTCCAAACATCGAGAAGAACACGGATACGTAGAATTGGAAGAGCGCGCGAGCTACGGTTGGAGGGAAGAATTTCGATATCGTAGAATCGGGTAATCCGAGGAATCCGGAGCAACGAAAAATTTCTGGCCGGTCGTTGCGTCGAATAAACGAGGGAGAGAAAATTTCGAGCGAAAAGGAGGCGAGGTGGTACGGTCGGGCGCGCGTAGCGGCGACACGCGAGCGATATCGAGCCGTTCGAGGCGAGTTTTCGAGATAATTCCCGGCACGTTATCTGATGATAAATAGATATACCTTTGCTCGGTCCGACGCTTAGCCCCGCTAATGGACGCCTCTGCTCGATATCATCGCCGGCCGTTCGTTATCTAAACGTGAATAATTATCTTCCATGGCGGCGCTAGATCACCAGCACCGATATATTTCTTTTACGAGGACGGGCCGCTGGTTTTCGTGTTGCCCTTTACCCACAGCTCGAATCTTTTCTTCCCAGAGACCGAGCTGGCCCTTTATCGCGAACTTTCTCATTTCGGAGACGCGCGTTCTTAACCGTCGAATCGATGTAACGTAGGTGAAAGATAAGCGGCGTACCACGAGAATAATTTGCTCTTAATTATGTGGAGGATGGTTGATCGTGCGGTTTAAAATGACGAGATAACTCGAAGTTGAAACCGTCAAGTGTATTTAACACTGGACCTACCACACCAGTCAAATTGACTGCTTTTGCAATTCTATTCTCAAATTCCTATTTCATGCTGTATGTTTTCCACAATGATGTAATGACTCTCGCAACTATAACTAAAAGAATAATATAATGAATTTTGTTTTGTTTCTTATGTATTCAAAATCAAAATAATTTCGTATCGAGGCTACTTATACCAATACCAGTCAAAATGTAAAAGAGTCTTGCAGTCTGTTTATCGAACCCCAATTAACCAGTTTCCTCGTTTTCTACAACTTCCCACGCGTTTTTCAAATTTTTGCCGCGTATCATTCGATATGACGATATCATATATCAGGAAAATTCCGGATCGATCGCTAGATCGCCAAATGCTAATACTAGAAATACCACAGCTGTCAAAATAACTGTTTGTACAATTTTATAAATGTGTCAACCCTCGTTTGGGGATCATGTGGATTAATAATACGAAAAATGTACTACATAACATTGAATTCCTTCTGTAAGAAAGTAATAAATCAATAAATATACAAATATTCTATAATTACGTATTTTTTAAAGACCAGTCATTTTCACTGCTTTTGGTAGAAATAGCTTCGTGCTAACTATCGGTAGCGTTAAAATAATAAATAAATACAAATAATGTTCGCTAAGACGCTCGTACTAACGAACTCGCTAAAGACAATGTATAAATCGCTAATAAGCTCACTCGAGACTGACTGACAAAACTGCTATTGATTCGTACGACTGACTGACTTCTGGACAACACGGTCGTCTATTTATACTGGAAAATTCAAATTCGTCTTCGTTTGACGATTGCACGTCAAACATTGTTTTGCCAGGAGTTTATTTATTATTACAATATATATATCCTAACGACGTTAATAACGACGATGACGAGGCAAAACAACAACACGATTTGAATTGTTCTCTAGCTCATGTGCCGCTACAATGACGATGGCTATACCGAAATTGACGAATTGTTGTCGATAATACGACGAGGGATAATAAGGTGGCTGTTTGCAAGACGATGCGCTCGTTCCCCTTTTACACCAATCATCCCCACCGCTTTCTGCCGGTTAATAATTAATAACAGATAGCTATCGATCGACGCATCTGGCTCGCGGCAAGGAAAACCGAGAAACGAGTTTCCAATGACGACTTCATCGATAACGATGAACGTCGATCGGACGATAATGGGGGAAGGATAATTAATTATTAATCGCGGCTGCTTTATCCGTGGGGGCATCTAATCGCGGCCGATACACGTTCTGCAAATCGCTCCGATCATCTTTCGTCTCCGTGAACCGTGAAACGCGTGCTTGATAAACCCTACGGTGAGGATCGCAGCGAAATCCGAGGCTACTCGAAGCAGAAAATTGAAGGGTTCTTGCTCGTTACGTTTTTTTCTTTTTTTCTTTTTTTCTTTTTCTTTCGGATAAAAGAAGATGTATTCGTCGACGAAGGAAACGTTGCTAAACGTGTTACAAACGGTCTCGTCCGATGTCGATAATAACAAACGTGGTAGAGGTGCCAATGACTCAGGTAATACGAGGATCGGTGATACGAAGATAAAAAGCGAGGATCTCGCATGATTTCCATTAATTGCGAGAATAATTCTGATCGATGGTCGGAGGCAGCGCGATTCTTCGACGTAATTAATAAACGTCAGACGCTGCCGGGCAGGTGTAGGCTTGCACACGTACATACATTGGAATTACGGCGCGCTATGCATAATTTAGCCCCTGAAAGGGCTAAGTCGATGCACGCTAGCCGACCCGCCGAAGACGAATATCTCATCCCCGGCAGCGGGGGATGGGGTGGCTACGTGTGCCAACGTCCCAGGAAATGATATACAATTATTCGGAAAGCTTCGTTATCGAAATCTCACGTTTCTGATTAAGTGAAACGTATGACGTGTTTAGAGCGCAAGCTGAGCAAAAGGAATACGACGAGTTCGAAATGCGGCGGAATTTGTGCGACTGCAAACAACGTGATTAGAGAAGATTCCAAGGCAAACAGAAATCAGAAAGCCACAAACTTTTGAGAAAATTTCGAGAAAAATTTTCTGATATACAGGGTGTCCTGATAAGAATTTAAGGACTTGTAGCGACATATGCGTCTTGGGACGTTTCGATTCGAAGACACCTCACGTAATTGTTTTGCCACGGAAGATTAACACTGTACGACGCACATAATGCAATAAACAAACTCTGGACAAAGCAATTTCGCTGCTACGCGCAATCTACAACCAGCGACAAGTTCAAACCTTTCGGTACTCACTCGACCAATATAAATAGACGACCATGTCCTCCAGATACAGTCAGTCGCACGAACTAATATCAGTATCGAGTCAGTCAGTCAGTCAGTCAGTAAGTCAGTAGTCGTGCGAATGAATATTAGTATCAATACCGCAGTATCCCGCAATCGTGCAACGAGTATTATCAAACGAACAACGCTTGCGATTAATTTTGTATTCTACATTTTAAAATATCTGTAAATATAGTTAATTAAATTAACTCATCTCATTATTACTTCAACCAACAACATATTACAGCTTCCACTACAGACTGTACATCGCTATACGATTGCTGTATGTTATTTACAGCCTAAACTCCCTAGAGTTCAAGTGTGATAGGGACTTTCTCTTTTTACGGACAGCACCACTTTCTTTGTTTCACGGACAGGGGGACTTTCTTTGTTTTACAGACAGCTATTTTGAGAGACAGTTATTTCCCAAACGAAAGCAACATAAGAGATAGACAAGATCATAGAAGAAAGAATAATTATTTAAAACATTAAAGATTGACGGAGAAAGATAGGTAGCTGAGAACGTTGAAAATCGATTCTCGATTTTCAGGTAGACATTGCACAGAACTTATTATTTATTGTTTACTGTTATCGATTGGTATTAATTGTTGTTTACTCCTGTATTTATTTATTTATTGAAGTATTTTCACAATAAACTCGATTTTCAGACTTGATAATCGATCACCTGAATTACCCCGAGATTTACGACATTACATATATTTATTAATATATACTCTATATGTACACTTTGCGTAGAACCCGCGATTGCTATTAGCGGTTCGCGATTCGCGATTACAAATTCGATTCCTAGGCGATGCGTTTTGATGTACGATACAAGTTCGGAAGATGATTCGTGGTGGCACTCAACAGCAACTATCACCATCCGGTACCAACTGGTGGTCGGACGATGATAGCGCAGTGATTAGCGCCTTAGGTTACGAACGTTCGGGACCCGGGTTCGAATCCCGGCGCCCGTCGTAGTCCGATTTTTCTTCCACGATTCTTAAAGGAGGAGAAAAAACAGTAGTACCCCAGCAACGACTCTACACCAGCCAGCAGCAGCAGCTCTATCACCATAACTATCTACACCCCATCTCGTTTAAGATGTCGAGAAACTCGAATCAGTTATTCCTACGGACTATCGACTATTATCTGACTGATGTCTAACGACTCTGACTGATGTTTGAGGACTGACTTTCCCTCACGATGATGCTGCAGAGGAAAACTATGATAGGGTGTGTCTAAGAACACGAGATCGTCGGATTCATCCAGGAAAATCTTCGTTTGGCAAATGAGGGAAATGAACGTTGCTGCTAATTGGTTCATTTCTATGTTGGTGGTTGAAGAAGGATGCTAACCGCCCTTGATAGAAAATTGCTAGCGGAAAACATCGTACGTGAGAAAGCAGATTTTCCCATATCTTCCCACATAGAAGTGATAGATTTAAGAACTGTTAAGACACAGACTATTTGTTCGTTTGGAGAACCTTCGCTAAATAAATTCTAAAATTTATAGCAGATCCTTAGGCTAGCTAAAAATATTCTGTGAGGATGTATCGACATCTGGCAATCATCTCACCCGAGGAATATGATCTTTGTGTAGCGAGCCACTGGACAGAAACTGATGGAAAGTTTACTGTCGAGTGTCGTTACATTTTTTAGCTACTCGTAAAACTGGCTGGCAGAATTCGTACGCTAAACGTGCGTAGTGTAACGTAAAATTGAGACTTGGATCGTAAAAGAAAAGAAGGCTGAGTCGTAATCCAACTATTAACTTTCTTTTATCGAACACTGAATCGGAGAAAGGACTGCACAAGAACTCCTTGACCTGGCTGAAGTCTCGGCTTATATGCGTTTTGATTTAGGAATGTTGAGGAGTTCGATATAGGTTATGATGTGCAAAAGTGTCCGAAGGTCGGGAGTCGACGTCTTATCTATGATGTAGTCTATGGTGTGTCATAGCCTCGGTGTAGGCTATGATGGGATTGATGTCACAGTAGCATCGTAATGTTGAGGTTATTGGATGTATGAACGGAGGAACGCGTGGATAAATTGTAAAGTAGAAAATATATTTGAATGCAAAAGTGTAAATACAAGTAGGAATATAATTTGAAGTGTTACCCTATAACTGAAAACGCCGAAGCTGTGACGTCAAGCACATCCCAATCCACATCAGAGGCCAGATGTGTGCAGGTCCTCACCGCGTACCCTCGATTACCTCAAGGACCCACCATAAACTTTTAGTTTATTAACCCTGTAAGTGTTATCAGCTTATGGATGGTCCTTGGAACAGTTCTTAGGTTTATTATGCGTTCGTACAAATTACGGAGAAAGCTGGTTTTCCCCATGAACAATGTCATCCATGAGCCACGTTGGTAGGAGACTTCCTCTTCCTATCTTCATTCATTAACTTTGGCTATAACCAATGGGCATCGCTTTTCCTAACGAAAAGTGTGAACAACGAATCCGCGTTCTTAGCTCAAAGGGCACACCCACACCGAGCTTTCCTCCGTAATAACACGAGAACACCTCTGCACTGAAACTACAAACTCTCATCAGTCAGCATCTCTCAGATCAGTCCGGTAAACGGTGCTTATTAAGGTGTGATATTCAAGTTTCATAATAAAGTTCTGTAAAAAGAAAGATAGTAGTTGCGTTACGGATCAACCTTCTTGTCTTTAAAACCTAAGACATAATTTTACGTGACAAAGCCATCGTCTCCTGTCTTTTGTCTATGGTCTGCCTCCGTCCCAGTCCTTTGTCTATACGCTGTCGATGGCTTCAGTGTTTGAGAAAAGATGTAGTTTGAGATGTAGAGTTTTCTTAGAAGTAGCGACCACTTCAACACGTAATAACCGAAAAAAAGGTATCAAAGACACCTTGCGCTGCTAAGAAGGGCGAAGGATTGCTCCACATAATGAATAATCTAACCTCGCGAAGGTCTGCTGGGTGCACGCCATCGGCCGGCAAAAACTAATGCCCGTTCAGATAAATTACCGATAAACCGAGCAGATAGGCATCTAGATAACCGAGCGTGCATAAGCGAGTGGCACGCGAGCCTCCATCACACGTACACAGGTACACGTCGAGTTTTATCCGCGTGTTCAGTTGGCCTGTAGATAATTCACGATTATCTGGTGACGTGGCCGAACACGTCTCGCCGTGGCCGGTTTTTATTATTTCGTATTAAGTATACCACGGCAGATACGCTGTGGCCAGTTAGCTACCGTATACGTATGTATTATACGTTCTAAGCCTGATAAGAGTATACAGCATTTATTAATCGGCAGTCGCGATCGTTCGCAAAGCCGAGGCCGCACTTTTTATCTAGCAGTTAGCGGCGGGAAAATTTACCGCGAGATTTTCCGCTGCGACCAGAAATTAGGCTCCTTTGCCACGACGAATCGCCGTATCGTTGTATCCGCGGACATCTGGCCCCGTTAATCAACCGGCAGAAAGTTTTATTGCTTCGTAAATCGGTCAAACTCGCGCCACGACTCGCACGGTTTTTTAAAGGAGGGTGGTCGATGACGAGTGGCGAAGTTGTATCCCTTCGGGCGTCTAAAATTCCAACGAGTATGCTGTGGATTTTTACACGTTCGTGGGAAATTAAAAGACGCAAACGTAAGAAGAAATCAAACAGAACGTTCAAAGTACAGTGGTCTTTATAACGTTCGAACCGTACGATCTCGATATAGTTCCGCTTATTTGCCACGCCTTTCGCGTGCCTGCGACGTTCACGACGAGTCTGCAAGGCGAAAAGCTGAATGGGAAAGTTTTCGAGAAAAAATTGAATTTGGAAGACGATCGGATGCTGTGAGCGTGAAGAGAAACAAAGGAGCGCGTTGTAGGGCCGATTTGGCCGTCTTGCGGTCCGAATTAATGGGATTCTCTGGTTGAACGAACACGAGGAATAGAGATAGCGATGAAAAGGCCGTGGATGGTGAAAAGAGCCCGGCAGGCTCGTCAATTAACGCGGATGTAATCTTTCGAGTATCCATTAAGAGACGGAAAGCGAAACGCGTGGCTATCGGCGTCGTTCCGTGCGACTACCTCGCCGATTCCGCGATAAGTGGCGATCCTGCGCACCGATCGTTTTGCCTGTTCCTCTATTTTTCGAAGAACGACGAGCTGAAACGGCAAGATTAGCCGAAAGGCAGAAGTCACCGCGCAACATTCTCGAGATTCGCGAGAGCAATCTTGGCGTGGAAAGCGCTAATGAATCGTTAAATTACTCTATCACCGGTGGCCGTGCTCGGGGTGAAACCGCGAGCTCCATATACAACGATTAACGCTGTCGGACACGAGCAGGCCGCGGATAAATTACGACGATTCCGGCGATAGTTGGCCGAGCAATAAATATGGCGCGCCACTACGCGCCATAATTTCCCGGTGTGCGGAGCGCCTCCGCAGGTGTCGTTCATCGAACGGTGCGCGTACCGGGGCCTACACCTGCTCTCGAGGCCTCGTCACCGATCTCTAACGAGCGTCCGTCGATCGATCTATCTATCGTCGGAACGAGGGAGTTGCTCCCTCCGACAAACGTTTCCACGGGATAACGTTATCTTCTCGCCACGCCGATTGTCTTGCGCGTCTCGCGTCCACCAGCCTGTTCTTCCCCGAGTTATCGATCGCATCCAGCGTATTTTTTACGTATTTTTAGAGCCGACACGTAGATGGACACGCGTCGATAGGACAGCCGTCGACTTTTCCATTACGGCAACGAAATTACGCCAGCGTTTCTAACGAGCTGTCGATCGGTCGTCCGTGATCCCTAACGATACCGATCTGCGCTGTTATTAAATCGATGAATCGCCAACGATTCTTACGTACGTGGAAGGCGACGCGACGCGTAGTCGACTCTTCGTTTCGGGAAGCTCCGTTGGAAAGTTTGCGAAGGCGCGAAAATTCGTATAGGATGTGCGTAAATAAGCTCGGAAAGTTAATTTCCATTCGATGTATATTTATCGAATGATGCATACGTGTGCCATTTTCTTGCACAAGCTTTCTCCGCATCTCGCGCCACTTGAATATTCCATCCTTTCAGAATCTGTCAGGTTTTTCGGCGAAGAGCTTTTCGATATCATCTTTCGCATCGATCAAATTTCTTAAAAATTGGAACGAGCGATTCGCGCGTGTTCCATCGTGTACACAGAAACGAGGAAAATCATGGAGAATGGCTATGGTTGGAGTTATGGGAAGAAGCAGAGACTGGAGAGTGAAGGAAGATTCTTTCTTCGTAATGCGGAGAATATTTGTGGTAAAAGTACGCGTGAACGTTTCGTAGCGAGTTTTCAAATATCGATAGGCCGTAGCGTGAATCGAGATACTGGAAAGAAAGCGGCCACGTTAATTACGAATGCATGAAAACGGCAATTTTCTGAGGAGAAACGAAGACGCGCAACGTAGGAATATTTAGCAGAGGCCTGCGTGGCTATCTCGTTGGATCGGCCATAAAAATCGTCCAGCCACGAAATGAATTCCCGCGAGGAGAAGGATGGTTAAACGAAAAACCGTAGGAAAAAGAAGAGCCGCGGGGCTATCGTGTTTTGAAATAAATTTCAAAGCCTCGCATCTTTGCTGGCCGAGTAATTGCCGCTCCTCCTACTGACAAATAGATGAACGACGATAACGTTGCAACGAAATGAACTGGTGAAATGGCGGCGGAATGAAAGTAGGAAGGCGAAATTCCAAGTGGCTCAGGATGAATCGGTGAAAAAAGCGAATCGAACGGTTGGAGAATCGTTGGACGCGATGGATTCCGTGCGTGCATTTGGCGATGCTGGCCTAGAGGGGGACAAGGGGCCAGAGGGGTGGTGGGGGAGGTGGCTGGGAGAGCCGAAGGGGCTTACTAGAGCGTTGAAAATTGAAAATTCAAAATGGCCGATATTTCCGGCCGACGGGACCGAAACAAAAAGTCGCCAGCCGTTCATTATGACATGCATCGCTGTACGCGCCGCTGTGATTTGCACTGTTTCGCTGCAGAACGTTCCCGCCGATTGATAGGGCGCACTTGGAAAAACCTGCGCTCGAAAATGTTCTTCCGCGTCACAGGATCCTCGCGGCTTCAGTTTCCTTCCGATACGACAACCGGCCAAGTATTCTGTTTTATTTCAATTTCCCGCCGAAGACCTCGCGACCTTTCTCGAAGATGCGTCGACTCTGATTCGGCCAACATCCGGCGAGCCACAGGCGACGCGTTAAAATGCGTTCATAAAATATTCATTTCGCAAAGCACGGAGCCGCAGTTGCGACGAGCGGACTGCGAATTAGACGAGCGAGTGCGACTGCGATGCGAATCGCAGCGATTTACGCGGTGCTTCTTTCCATTTCCTGATGAAGCGTTGCAAGAGGGAAAGGGGAGTATTTTCGCGGCGTGGCGAGAAGGCGATCGAAAGTGGCGTATCTTGGCGGGAAACGAATCGCACGGACTGGCATTGGATAGAGGCGTATCGACAGGCTTTTTCTGCCGGCCGGAGAGGCTTTCAGGGGATCGCTGGCGTCGACACGGTCGATTAGTCGATCGAGGCCAGCTCGGGATTTCGTAAACGCGAGATAAAAGCTTGGGCCCCAGCCCACTCGCGTGTCGTTTGCCAGGCAACGAACAAACGAACGAACCAGTCGTTTCTCTCTTTCTCCCTGTTTCCCAGTCCGCGTTCCCTCTTTTTCGCTGTTTCCCCGTGATTTTTGCACAATGGCCGGCCGGCCGGCGAGGCTTTGTTTTAAAATTATCAACGCGTCGCACAATCGGCCGTCGCCTCGCGTTCCCGAACAAAGAACTCGCCTCTTTCCCTCCTCTCTGTCGCCTTGTTGTCCGCTGTTGCTGCACCTATTCGCGTTTCTCTCTCTCTCTCTCTCTCTTTCTCTCTTTCTCTTTCTCTGTCTCTTTCTTTCGATCCCTCTTCCTCGTCACCGGCCGCGATTCACCGCCAACTTCCAGCCTCCACGCTTCTTCCTATACCCGCCTGTCAATGCTGATATCCCTCTGGATCCCTGTTTCGCTCCCGCTGTGTTCCTGTCTTGACGCGAGTCCCCAGCGCGACTCTTCTCAAACGCTCTTTGTCTCCTTCCATGGGAATGTTTCTGAGCTTTGCTCTTTATCGAGAGCAAGGTTTTAGCTCGGCCGTGCACACTCTCCACGCTTAGATCGCGCCACGTTAGGATAACGAGGGCTTAGCGAAGATTAGGTACAAGTTAACATATATAGATTTATGGAAGCTTCGAGCTTGGCTCAGCGGAAACCTAAATGTAAATTAAAACAGAACTAGGGATATAGATTAATGTCGAACTGGAGAAGATTAGATCCAAGTTAACGTACAAGAATCATACAATACATAAATGTACATACAATAAAACAAGACTATGGAAGCTTCGAGCTTGAGACAAGGTAGGTTTGCGGAAGTTTGGATCTAAATTAAAACAGACCTAGAGATGAACATTAACGTTAAAGTGGAACAGATTACATCCAAGTTAACGTACAAGGATCTTACAATACATAAATGTACATACAATAAAACAAGACTATGGAAGCTTCGAGCTTGAGACAAGGTAGGTTTGCGGAAGTTTGGATCTAAATTAAAACAGATCTAGAGATGTAGATTAACATCAAAATGGGAAAGGTTATATCCAAGTTAACGTACAAGGATCATACAATACATAAATGTACATACAATAAAACAAGACTATGGAAGCTTCGAGCTTGGGTCAAGGTAGGTTTGCGAAAGTTTGGATCTAAATTAAAACAGACCTAGAGATGACCATTAACGTTAAAGTGGAACAGATTAGATCCAAGTTAACGTACAAGGATCATACAATACATAAATGTACATACAATAAAACAAGACTATGGAAGCTTCGAGCTTGGGTCAAGATAGGAAAGTTTACGGAAGTTTGAATCTAAATTAAAACAGACCTAGAGATGTAGATTAACATCAAAATGGGAAAGGTTATATCCAAGTTAACGTACAAGGATCATACAATACATAAATGTACATACAATAAAACAAGACTATGGAAGCTTCGAGCTTGGGTCAAGGTAGGTTTGTGAAAGTTTGGATCTAAATTAAAACAGACCTAGAGATGAACATTAACGTTAAAGTGGAACAGATTAGATCCAAGTTAACGTACAAGGATCATACAATACATAAATGTACATACAATAAAACAAGACTATGGAAGCTTCGAGTTTGGGTCAAGATAGGAAAGTTTACGGAAGTTTGAATCTAAATTAAAACAGACCTAGAGATGTAGATTAACATCAAAATGGGATAGGTTATATCCAAGTTAACGTGCATAGGTCTATGGAAGCTCGAGCTTGGGTCAAGATAGGAAAGTTTACGGAAGTTTGAATCTAAATTAAAACAGACCTAGAGATGTAGATTAACATCAAAATGGGATAGGTTATATCCAAGTTAACGTGCATAGGTCTATGGAAGCTCGAGCTTGGGTCAACGTAGATCTGCAAAAGGTTGGATCTAAATCAAAGCAGACCTAGAGATCTACATTAACGTCGAACTGGAAAAGATTTGATCCAAGTTAACGCACACGATAACATATATTATATGATCATACAATAACGTAAATTTGTGGAAGCTTCGAGCTTGGGCCAAGGTAGGTCCGCGGAAGTTTGTATCTAAATTAAAACAGACCTAGATATGTAGATTAACATCAAGGTGGGAAAGGTTAGATCCAAGTTAACGTACATGATAACGTATATTATATGATCATACAATAACATAAATTTGTGGAAGCTTCGAGCTTGGGCCAAGGTAGGTACGCGGAAGTTTGTACCTAAATTAAAACAGACCTAGAGATGTAGATTAACATCAAAGTGCAAAAGGTTAGATCTAAGTTAACGTATACAGATCTACGGTAGCTCGTACCTAGGTCGATATACATAGATTTAGAGAAACTTATATGCGAGTTAACTCGGAGCTAGATTAACGTAAAACTCGATAAAACTCGGATCCAAGTTAATAGAAACCTGCGATAATTTCGATTCAACGTCGGTGTAGATTAAATCTGCGTTAACGCGGACGTAGAGAAGTTGAAAGCCGGCTTGACGAAACCCTTGGAAAATCTTTGAAAATATGAAATCAGTGAGGCGAGTTTCCGCAAACCCGAGGAAGATAATTACAATACACAAACATAACACGTAATGCGAGCATGCGACGAGGGAAATCGACAGGGCAAAGAATCGAGTGGGGTTGATCGGTTGCGAACAAGGAGGAACACAGTGGTTCGAGACGGTCATTAGGCTGTTAAATTGCGACGCGGTGGCGTGTGCGATTTCGCGGGGCTGCTTTTAAAAACGCCGATGTTTATCCGAACGAAACGGACCCTTCCGCGATCGCAACGCGATAATGCGTTTACCATCGATTCCACCGGAGATGGTTGTATGACACAGGAGTGATACATATCGTCGGTTGTCCGTTACCACGGAACGCCGTTCTCGAATTCGTGTCGTTCCCCGGCTTTACAAGCCTCCATCTTGCCTCTCTGTTCCCCAAGATCGGCCGAGATACGCTAAAATATTCCGAAAGCCGAGTCCGTTTAAAAAGCCAACGGGTCTAGCTCGAGCGAGTCCGAGTAATTTTCACCGTGGTATCGCGAGCGTACGGTCTAATAATTAACCGGCCTCTCCCAGGGCGAAGTTAACCGATGCTCCTGATAACGGATCGGCGCAAATTTAATAAAACGCGTCCGTGGTCTCGCATAATCGAAATACACGGTGTAATTTCAGTCGGAGCAAGTTTTTCGCCCGTTTTCTGCGCCGCGGCGCCGCTATAATCAGCTCGACCGTATAATCGTATCGATACAGCCGGGTCCCCGGCTGTTTTCGTTAGCCAGAGGATCGCGTTCGCGTGGCCGGCCGCGGGCTACGATCACAGCCATCATTGTCGAAAAATGGGCAACGGCAGCTGATCACCGGAACCGCATTTAAATACATAATCGCCGGGATAATGCTCGCGTTTCGCCCACCTCGCCTTCCTCCTATTTTTCGTCCTTTTCTCCGATTCCCACCGTACATCATCCTTCTTTTTACACCACCTGTCCTCGCACAGTCGCACGCGATCCACCGCTCCACAGTATCCTCGGCACCTGGGAAATGTATCAATCCTCGTTCCTAGTAGATCGCTCAGACTGGAAGACTGGAATATTGGGTTGGTCGACGATGGATGCGATCGACGCATCCGCGAAGGTTTAACCAGTTAGCTGTTGCGGCCTCTTTGAAAAGTACCTGAAACGTGTACCTAAAACGTGCGGCACAAAGCAAGCGACGACGCGTATGGCAAGTACACTCGTGAAACACAGAGTGGTGCGTGACTGTTACAATATAAAATTAAGTCGTAATTGTAGGCGATAAAACGTGGAAACCTTTCTCAAGGACCCGTGTCAGTCATCGATGTTGGGATCGAACGACGATAATCTAAACGTTGCCCGACGTCGAATCGTAAACGATCGGTTTCAGTCAGAGCAAATATCAAAAGGTGCGAGGCTTCGGTCGCCTTTGTCACGTTAAATAGCTGAATAAATGAACGTGATTGATTTTTCTCTTTACAGCATCAAGCTTTCTTCCTACATAACGAAACGACTGTTTTGCTTTTTAACCCTTTGCACTCCGAACTATTCTGAACGTTGGCTATCAGCTACTCAGCGCTACTTTGTGGCAGAAACGTGCATTTACAGACCTCGTATTATTTAGTATAGTTTTGGGACCAAGTAACGTATTATAATGATATTGGATTTGTATGAATTTTTTATATAAATTTTTTGATAATTTTGTACGGTGTGATAAACCTTAAAACACTGGCCAATATGCATTGCAGGCTGATTTGTGCGCCTTTGACAATAATAAGTCGTTTGACGCCTGTCACCAGGTGTTTTCCTGTCAGAACAAACGATGCAATCCCGTTTTCTTTGTCCCACATCGGCAATATGTAGTTTATTATCTGATCTATTGCCACGTTCTCTTCTGACAGAAAACCCGCTGATATTTTTTATCTTAGCAATTTTACCATATTTTGATTTGATTTCTTGTGCCATTTCAAAAGAAAACTTCAGGGAAACATGCGTGTCTCAAAAAGTTGCGTTCGTAATCGCTAACAAACTTTAATGTCCCATGAGAGGAGGCAGCGGAGTGCAAAGGGTTATTTTTATCGTCGACGGGGCTCGTCTTAGCAGGAAATATCGCCGTTTCTTCGTGACGAGTATACTCGTCAAAAACAGCCGACTGGTTTTAAGGAAGACGGTCTGAAAACCGAGTGAAACAAGCAGCGACTCGAAGCGACTAGGATCGATAGCTCGTACCAATAAAGAAGTTAGATAATGTACCGGATAAAGTTGTCTCGATGGAGATATCGTCTTTCAGCTATCTTCTATCTTCTACGAATATAACGATTTACCTAATGTCTATGTCTGCGAGTTGTATGTATATCGCATTCTACGTATATGGAAGATGTAAAAAAGAACAGGTTCGGGTTAACTGTCGCGTGCAACAGTCTGGATCCGCGTTAACTGTAACCTTGAATAGCTCGAGTTTAGGATAACTGCGTCCTACGGTAACGCAGGTTGCGGTTCAACGTGCCTTCGATCCAGATTTAACGCGCGTTTCAATTAACGCACTAGAATTAACGGATTAACGAGCAGTCGGATGGTGATTCTACGTGGAAAAATAAAGAAGAATCTTTTCATCGAAGGCTTTAAAAAAAAAAAAAAAAAGCTTTTAATTGGAATTAATTGTTTCTCCTCGTCTCTCTATTGCAGCAAACACAGACAACGTCACGATCTCATTCGCGATTGATAAAACGATTCTTGAAACGCGCTAATCTCATCCATATTTATGAAACCACTCGAACTAAATGCAGAATAAATGAAAGCGTGATAATCGATAAGGAATAACAATCGATATCGCTATAAAGATAAGACAATAACAGGAAGCCATTCACATTGTCTGTCCGTATTTAATAATTTCGATATTTAATAACACAGGCGTTTCGTAATTCCAAGCTTCCGGTTAAAACACGCGGCTACCCGACGATTCTTCCGACTCATTTTTCTCGAAAACCAAACCTTTCAAGGAACGTTATTCCTCCTTCTCGACTTATTTCTGCACATAGAATCATCGTCCCGTAGCTTGTAGCGCGATTTCGGAGATACCCTGTATAACTTTGCCTACAGGTAACCGAGGCTCGCGTTAATGAACTCCGACCTAGGCTAACCGACTCACCTAATTAAAGCGAAACCGAAGGAAAGAGCCGGCAGCGTGGATAAAGTTTCGGCGAACGAGGAGAGAGAAATCGGCGTGGAAAACGGCGAGGCGGCACGAAATGGAAGCGGTGCCGCTGGTTCGGGCGTAATGGCGGCCCGAGCGCAGGAGGAAGAAGAGTTTGAAGAAGCGAGGATGGCGCGGTGAAGCTAGCCAGCCGAGACCGACGGTCACGCGAACGCGAGGCCGCGTCTTGCTCCGCGCCGTGGCTTTATCCGCGAATTGAACAGAACAATGCAATAACTCTAACGAAGCCCGCGGATTCTCTCTCCGACTTTCCGAACGCGCAGCCGCTTATCAAGATACACCTCGAGCCGGCACGCTCGCAATTACCATTCATGAGATGCTCTATCTTCATGGAGCTTGAAAACAACCGGGCAAAGTGGCCGATTACTCCAACGTACTAATTTTTCCCCGGAAGGATGATTCGCGAAAACGCGTTCGACTACCGTGTTTTACCTAACCTGTCGGAATTTATCCTTCGAATTTGCAGCAACGTAGAGGCGGATGCGTCGTTCGTGGCTTTTTACGAAATCAGTCGCAACTCGCGACTGTGAAAATCGTACGACTATCCATCCGGTCGTATGACTACGCTCGATTTTACAACGACGTTGCAGAGTTGCGGCTAACAGAAGGCGCGCGATCGGACCTATCATGCGAACCACGCTAACCAGTTTCTCTTTTATTTCTTGTTGCGTAAGAATTATTCGACGCGAGTGGG
This sequence comes from Bombus soroeensis, assembly GCA_014737365.1. Taxonomy (NCBI): domain Eukaryota; kingdom Metazoa; phylum Arthropoda; class Insecta; order Hymenoptera; family Apidae; genus Bombus; species Bombus soroeensis. The sequence goes on from JACXIL010000168.1 coordinate 635,718, forward strand.
TGGAAAGCCGCGGACGAAATCGAGGACGGTTGGCAACACCGAGAGAACTCGAGAGAAGAAACTGCGCGGCGGTCGTCGAGCCGGAACGGCGACCACTCGGGAATTATCATAATTTCATAATTAGCTCGTTCCAGGGGTCCTTCCCGGCCGTCTCGAGCCGTTTAAACGCTCCTCGGACACGCTACTGGCGCGCACTCGCTTCTGTGTATCCTCTTTCCTTCGTTTTCGTCCGCTTCTTCCGGGGACAAGCGTGGGACCAGGTTTCTGCTGGCGGTCGGAGATCACCGTGGCTCGCGTAACTTCCACAAACTCGAGCGGATGTTTGTACGCACGTGGAGTCCGCTGAAGCGGATTTGCCTGCGTCAACGCCTACACGCAGGCACCGCGTCTAAAGACGAAGCCACACGTTTATCTGCCGATAAACGAAGCGGCACGTGAGGACGCGTAAAGAGCGGAGCGTTGAACGTCGCGACGGTCCGCCAGCTGCTCGCGAAGCGCGACTATCCGCGACTATTGTAGCGTAGTTAGTCGTAACGTTACGAAAGTAACGCTAGTCGTATTAGCCGAGTGTATTTTAGTATTGGGTTGTCCGAAAAGTATCTTTCGTTTTATGAGGAAATAATGGACGCACAATGTTTTTTGTTTTGTATAATTTCGTCGAATTACGTACGATCGATTTTCATCTGTTGAGATAAACACTTGCCTTCACGTTTGTACGAAGATGCACTGTTGTAAAAAACACGTTTGCGAAAGAAAGACACTTTTCGGACAATTACCACACCAGTCAAATGGACTGGTTTTACAATTTTATCTTGAAATTCCTACTTCATGTTATATTTTTTTCACAATGATTTAATGACTTTTGCAACGATAACTGAATGAATAATATAATCAATTTTATTTTGTTTTTATGTATTCCAACTGAAAATAATTTCGTATCGAGGCTACTTATACCAATAGTAGACAAAACGACTGATACTTGTCAAAGTGTAAAAGGGTCTTGCAATCTGTTTATCCAACCCCAATTAACCAGTTTCCTCGTTTTTTAGAACTTGCCACGCGTTTTTCAAATTTTTACCGCGTATCATTCGATATGATAATATCAGTTATCAGAAAAATTCCGGATCGATCGCTAGATCGCTAGATGTTAACACCAGAAATACCACAGCAGTCAAAATTACTGGTTCTACAATTTTATAAATTTGTCAACCCTCGTTTAGGTATCCTGTGGATTAATAATATCAAAAATGTACTACATAACATGGAATTGCTTCTATAAGAAAGCAATAAATCAATAAATATAAAAATATTCTATTATTACGTATTTTTTAAGGACCAGTCATTTTCACTGGTTTTGGTAGAAATAGCTTTGTGTTACCTATCGGTAGTTCTAGTGTTAACCACTTGCGCTAGAAACACGTGCCACGCACGTCGAGATGCTTTTCTTCCCAAATCACCAGCGACGTGTATACCACGTCGATAGAAATTTGTCGCAGATATAAAAATGACGTGCTCTACACATCGGCTAACAGTCAGATCGTTCGTTCGTGGAGCTACAGTCGAGTTCCACAGTGCACGGCGTCGCATAAAGTCATCGATATCTTGGAAATATGTCAGAATAGATTATTAATAAATAAATTACTATTATTGTCGTGAATATTTATTCATATTCGTGTAAAATTCTTTATGTAAGATCCTACGAATGCGCTGAGGCGCTGCTTAAAAAGATTGCACTTGTCACACGTTCAAGAAGGCTACCCGCTCAGAAACAGTAATAAGATAGGCTAGACATCCTGCGTGCCACAGCCATCCAAACAATAACCAAATAGTTGAGATACACCAGACGACAATCCCTCCAGAGGGACTAAAACCTCAATATAAAAACCCTCCAAAATTAGCGCTCGAGATCAGTCCATTGTAACATTTTGAATCATTCTGTAACACTTCAAGTTGTAACACTTCGAACCGTCACTCTGTTGGATTTGCATAATAAATTCTATTATCATATGCAAAGTTCAATTGCTTCGCCTTATTTGTGAAACGTTCGAACTGCGACGCCAGGAGGTCACCGGCGATCTATCATTTTCGTGATTTCTTGTGTCTCCTACGTGACACACTCGCAGACGCGGTGACGCGTGTTATATCGTAGCGCATGGCACGCGCAACTGTGAGTTTATTGATAGCGCAAATTGTTGAGCTCCGTCGATGAATAAAGCTTGTTTATGTCGGAGATGAAAGGACATCGAGGCATTTCTTTTGGAATGTTTGGGAAGGTCCCCAATACTTTAGTCCAGACTTTTATTATAGCTTTACTTAAATAATAAGACTGAGAAATAGTTGTTTATGATTTAATCCGAGTGTGGGTGCCCGAGGTTTATGACAGTGGGCTTGTCACGGGAGGGACGTTCACCTAACAGAGGTATGGCGTAATTGTATAAGTCTCCTTGAAAAAAAAGACTGACCCGAGGGGTACAGAGAGGAGCATATAAGCGCAGTTCCATTTGGACAGAGATGCAGTCAGATTAGTTCTACTTGTACTGCGGACAAGTACGTTGAGTTACACCTGAATCGTGGATCAGTAAGTTGAGTTCGACTTAGAGCGTGGAAGAAATCGCATTTGTCATCCCGTTGATCGTGGATTCGTTATTGAACCTAAGATCGTTGTCATTAGCATCTCGAGTATCTAATCGCCACGGTTACTTGTCAAATTCGGTAATAATCATATTCGGTATCAGTAAAGATCATCTATATTGCATAACAACGATGGCCAATTCAATTGAAGATTCGTTACACGCCCCTAACCCCAATGATAATCCTACATAAAAATATGTCGGAGATGAAAGGACATCGGGGCCTTTTCTTTGGAATGTTTGGGAAGGACCCAAATACCTTAGTCTACACTTCTTATTATAGCCGTACTTAAATGATAAAACTTAGAAATAGTTGTTTATGATTATGGGTGCCCGAGAATTATGACAATGGGCTCCAAGCGACATAACGGGTCGCTGAACGTAGCCACGGTCACGGGAGGAACATGTACCTAACAGAGGTACGTAGTAATTAAATATCTCTCCTTAGAAACAAAGATTGGCCCGAGGGAGGTACAGAGAGGAGTATGTAAGGGCAGCTCCACTAGGACTAGGATTCAGTCAGATACGTTCTACTCGTACTGTGTACCATTACGTCAAGTGACACCGACATCGTGAACCACAAAGTTCAGTATTACTTAGCCTGTGAAAGAAATCAGATTCGCCCTCCCGTGAACCGTGGATTCGTTAACAAAACCTAAGTCAGTTATCGATATCCCAAGTATCTAATCGCTACGATTCCTTGTTACCTTTTGTAACATTCCGACTTGTATTATTAAATATCTTTTACATTACACAACGACGATGACCAATTCGAGTGGACATTCATTAGACGCCCCTAATCCTAATGCCGACCCGACATATAAATACTGCCGCTTTTATCCAGCGAATTCCAGCTGGTTCCGAACGCGTTCCACGAATATTGCACGCGCACCCTGGCCACGCGCGATCCAAGAACAAGCAGAGGAAGAAGCGCGTATCGGCGAGGCGGCCAGAATCGAATCGATAAACGTGGACGAGTCGGCGGTCGCATCGTTACCCGGTTGTTTCCGTCGAGAGACGATCGGTATCGCGCCGCGGCTTTCGTGCGAGGGGTGGCTTTCGTCGGTTAACGAGGAAGCAACAAAACCATCGAGCTTTCCGCTTCGTATTTTCTCTCTCTCTCTTTCTCTTTGCCTCTTTCTTCCTCCTAGTTTCTTTGCTGGACGTACACGAGAAGGAGGATGACTTATCGACTGACTGGCAGAACCTACACGGAAACGGACGTGCACCACGTTTCTCGGCCCTTTTCCTCCTCGTTCCGCGGCCAGGATCGTTTCTCCCTCTGGACGCGCATTATGTAAAGCGCGACGGTTTATTTCGGCACGAGAACCGGCACGTCTAGCGTTATCAGATCGCGTGTTCACGAGCCACCAGGACGACGATGTAGGTCGTTGTCGACGGCGACCAGCCTCGTGCCTCGATTAGCCGGCCAGGGGCCATTTTTCGAGCGCGCCCCCAAGCTCACGATGATCGATGCCCCTCCACCGGAATTCGCATCCTGAAGGATCGGGGATCTTAATCTCTTCATTTTCAGTCGTTTCAACTGCCAACGATACGTCGCTGATCGAATTTCACCGAGCTCTGTAACACGGCAGTGAGAATACTCGAAAATCTTTGATAATTTTTCTTGCAAAGGTCCTTCGATTTTGGAACCGAATTTGCCGCCGAACGACAGCTTACGACCGCCGGGAATTTTCAAGTTGAGCCGGCAAGTAGTTTCTCGAACATAAACGTTAATCAAAAGTAGTTGAAATAATTGTTCTCGAGAGTTCTGCCGGCCACTGATACGATAAACTTGAACTTAGATTCTCAAAATTCACGCTACAAATCGATATCTATCAACTCGAAAAATTGACAGATTTTTAGGAGCCGCAAGGATTTACAAGTTTACCATATTTTCACGATTCTGCTTGTCGACGACAGCAGGATGTCAACTATATTCTCGCTGGCTATCGTTTCCATGTTATTACGGCCGTCCACCTGTTCCCGCGGCCTTTCCCAACCATGGACAATGGCGTTAGTTCCGACCGAACGTTTCCAACCGGTTCTCTGCGCGACTTGTGCCACCCTTCCGAGCGAACGTTACCATTTTACCATTACTTCTACTACCCTCGGTTGCGTATCTTGGAACGAGTCGACCAGCAGCGAGGAAAATGGCCCTTTGTTCTAATACGATCATTGTCTTCTCGCCGGGGATTTATCCCGAGCAATGGCGACGAACGGTCGCGTTTTTCCATCGCAGTCGCGTTATTGACACGTGTTTTCATCGACCTTATCTCACGTGCCCATCTACCGCGAGTCCATTTTTCCTGTGCCACGTCCGCGTAAATGTTTAACAAGGAGAATGTAAAGTAGCCAGGATGGACGCGCTTTGAAATCGCTCGATGGTAATTTCGACTTTGAATTCCGATCGGTAGCTAACGATACAACGATACTACCAGTTAATCAAGATCCCAAGCCTCTAAAATGCTTCATAAGGGAATTAGAGGCGTAGAAACATGGCTGGATACGTGACGAGCGAAGATCGGCCAAACAAAATCTGTGCACGTCACGTTTACCATGAGAAAACTACCTACGAATAGCGTTGAATAGAGAACTACGGAGAATTGGCGTCAAATTGGCTACGATACTGGTCAAGGATCTAACAGAAAATCGACAAGATTTGGGCCAACAGGCTGACACAAATTCTAAGAACAACACATCCAGAGAATTATACGAATAAAATATATTATAATAAATATACATGTACGGTCGTAAATCTCGGGGTAATTCAGGTGATAGATTCTGAAGTCTGAAAATCGAGTTTATTGTGAAAATACTTCAATAAATAAATAAATACAGGAGTAAACAACAATTAACACCAATCGATAACAGAAAACAATAAATAACAAGCTCTGTACAATGTCCTGAGCTCCCGATTTTTCTCCATCAATCTTCAGTGTTTTAAATAATTATTCTTTCTTCTGTGATCTTGTCCATCTCTGATGTTGCTCTCTGTCCGTCCGTTTGGGAAAAGACAGTCTCTCAAAATGGCTGTCCGTAAAACAAAGAAAGTCGTGCTACCCGTCAAAAGAGAAAGTCCCTAGCACACTTGAACTCTAGGGAGTTTACATACATTTATATGTATATTATTAATATACTTGTGACGTATGTCATTAAAATGAAAAAGAACAAATTTCGATCGGTTTGAACAACGGAGTGGCCGTTTCACGTGGAGCTACTGGCGTCGATAAGGACGTCATAAAAATGCAAATAAATATGACAAAGGGGTACAATCGCGGCCGAGGATCGCTCGTCAGACTAGTTGCTCGATATTTCTCCATATCGAGGTCGTGGATAGGAGCTGGTGTCATCGGTAGAGGAAGAGGTGGGCTTATTTAAATAATAACGTCGGTGGCTGGGACTTTTAAGAGCTGCCTGTCCCATCCCGCCTTACATGGCACGACAAGATTAGATAAACAGCGGCCGAGAGGGGCCTCACCTGGCTCCCTCGCTTATATCACTTCGAAAAAGGCACTTTATTCCTTATTCAAATTAGTTGAAGGCTACTTTGAATACAGGCCGACCGCGCGCCTTTAAATATCCCCGGCCCGGCTATTATAATACAAAAGGATTTTGGAGACGAGCTTCCTGGATCTCGCTCCCATCGCGAATAATTAAAAAAAACCAGTGATTTTTGTTTCGCTCACCGATGCCTGCGGCTCTTCTCCGTTCCCCTGCGCGCCTCTTTCAAATTCTTTGGCGTCGCCTGAAAAATAAATACAGCGTTGTACATTGGAAATTCAAAGGTTTTCCGTATTAAGGAGGTGTCGTGAATTAGAATGTTCTAAAATAGCGTCTTTTTGTGATTTTTTTAGAAGGGGAAGAAAGAAACGAAGTTATTGAATTTTGAGGTATGGTTTTGTATGTGTTTAAAGAATACAAAAAAATTCCTTTTGAAGTGAAAAAAAAATTATAACAGATTCCTAAGCTTATTTCATGGGCGTCTTGTCGCTACAGTCTTCTAATCGGCAAGAAAGACCCACCTAGTAACTCTTTACTGAAACAGGAAACCGAGGATTAAATTGTTATATACTTTTCTTCTGGGTGAACTAAACAAAGACAGAAAAAAGTTTATTTAAATAATTGTTATAGCACCTTAAAGTTTGTTTTTTTAACCCGCCAAAATTTTTAGTTTCACATTTTTTTCTGCCTTTGTTTAGTTCACCCAGAAGAAAAATATATAATAAATTAATCCTTTTTTTAAATATGCTTAGAAATCTGTTATAATTTTTTTTGACTTTAAAAAAATTCTTTTATGTTCGTTAAATATATATAAAACCATACCACAAAATTCAGTAACTCCGTTTCTTTCTTTCCCTTCTAAAAAAAAATCACAAAAAAATGCCGTCTTAGAACATTCTAATTCACGACACCCCCTTAATTAATCGCAACACCATCGACCACGTCAACCAACGATTATAATCGAAGAGTAATTGAAATTCCCGAAAATGGCAAATGTATCCGTAGCAAAGGCTGCATATGCCAGCTCTTAGTTGTAGAAAAGACACGACGTTCCCATTGCGATGCCAATGTTCCGAATGAACGTGCTCGCTCACTTAGATGGCATAGACAAAGGCCAAGAAACAATTGGCCAATGTTTACTGGCACTCGTAGCTTCCTCCATACAGTCAACATCACGAAGTCATCTTCCAACGTTATTAACGACTATCTATGAAAAGATAAAAATTCCACTCGAATTCTATGCTGAGCTATTCTCACTGCTACGTAGAACATTTCCCATTCGCCAATTTTCCAAAAGTGACGATTTCCCCACACGCCATCTACAGCGTTTTCTATTGTACAAGTTGAAAGTTTCTTTCGTTTTATAAAGAAACAACAGACTCACAATGTTTTTTTTTTTATATTAGTTTATTGAATTATACGCGAACATAACAATAGAAATATAACGAAATGAATCATACCTAATTCCATAAAACAATATAAAACAGAAATTGTTGTTCATCTATTATCGCCTTATGAAACGAAAGAAGCTTTTCGGACAACCTAACACCTCGACACTTCGAAATCGTTTCGCAGGTATCGAGAACGCGCTTCCAACGAAGCTCTTTAATCCGATTTTCGGTTGTGATCTCATTATCTCAGACAGCGACGTACGATGATTCAGGTTTGATCGGTACAAACGAAAGAAACAACGATGGTACGAGAGCTGTGGTCGATTTCCAACGAACGACAAACGCTGCTGGATTTCCGCGCAGGACTTTCTCCCGTGTCTAAACAAAGCAGGCGAAGACAGAGAGTTGCCTCACGTTGGTCGACGGAAGAGAAAAGAAACGGGAGGACCTTGAACCCTCAGCGGAGGGGTGAGGCTCAATGGCGGTCAGACGTTCCGTGGAGTATCCTTAATGAGTTGCCACATAGGAAGAATGTACACACGAGGCTTGTTGCATGCCTCCGGTTAAACGCGAGGAAACGTCCCTATCAGATAGCCACGTTCGCGTTCGCGCTCGAACGTGCGTGCGCCTCCGCTTACTGCTTTCGGAAACGGCCGGTATTACGTATGGTAATTCTCTAATTGCTTCATTTCAATCGCAGCCGCTGCTTTCCCGCACGGAAAATAACCTGTGATCGGCTGCTTCTCCGAGAAAACTGCTCTCGAACGATCCCGAAGTAGGTTGAAAATCAGTTTGGACGAAAGAATTGAGCAGGGACGATTGTATCTGGTCGCTGGGAAAGCTCGTGTTTTAAGGAATAATTCCGATTTTTGGGCATTTCGATGTACAATATACCGGCAGTGGGTAAAATGTTGGCGTTTTAACGCGTGAAATTTGTAGAAGAAACGCGTCGTTTTTAGGCGAAGCGTGGAACGTCTGAGTTATTTTAATGTATTTTTTAAGCGACCCAAGTTTCGTCGTTCGCGATGAATCTTCGTCGTCGAGTGGTGCAGCCTGTAAGTGGAAATTTGAAGTAGATACGACGTTGGTTAAGAAGCGCAAAAACAAAGAAATTCTTCGCTTGCAGAGTTTTGCGTAATAGGAACAAGATCGAGCTAACGTTTACGCTAGCTGGAGTGTCGTTAGTGAACGAAGAAGGATTCGCTGCTGGAATTTTTCTTCTTTAGTCATCGAGTATATTACGATTAACTCTCAACGAGAATTATACTAGTATAAGTATGTATGTATCATTATTTATATATTTATACTATATTTATTATTAATTATATATATGTGACTAACTGTAAGTAACTAACTATAAGCAACTAACTACAAGTAACTAACTATAAGCAAATAACCATAAGCATCTAACTATAAGCAACTAACTATAAGCAATTAACTATAAACAACTAACTATAAGCAACTAACTATAAGCAACTAACTACAAGTAACTAACTATAAGCAATTAACTATAAGTAAATAACTATAAACAACTAACTATAAGCAACTAACTATAAGCAATTAACTATAAACAACTAACTATAAGCAACTAACTATAAGCAACTAACCATAAGTAACTAACTATAAGCAATTAACTACAAGTAACTCACTATAACTAACTGACTATAAGTAACTATAAGTAATTTCAAATTCCTTACAGTTGGCTTTTACGCGAGCGAATGTCCCATTTTAACCAAATCTATCGTGTAATTCTAGAGGATAGTCAGTGGATTTTAGTCTGTGAACGTCTTCCATACTGTCCAACAGTTGGGTGATCAGTACGTTCGGTTGATTGTTTACGCGTGTATTATATTCATTGCCGTACTTTGATGCTTCTCCTTTTATCGTATCCCTCATCTTCGGATCACGAGGGGTCGTTTCATCGATTTCACGTAGCAAGGAGCGTTTGTGACTGTTCTTAATCAGTTAGCTGTTTTTTACGAGTATATTCGTCACGAAGAAATGGCAATACCTTGTCTCACGACGAGCCCTATCGCTAATAAAATTAAAAAATGAAACATTCGTTTCGTTACAATTTAACTTTATATTACAACAGCCACGCATACTCTGTGCTTGACGAGTATACTCGTCATGGCTTATCTTTTGCCACGCGTTTCAGCTACACACTTTTCAACAAGCTCGCAACAACCAACTGGTCAATGTCCTCGATTGAAATCGTTGGAGGATTTCTATATTAAAATCGCTAGCTGTCTCGCACGGTTCAATCTCACAGGCCCAAATGGATTTTAGTACGACTTTGTACAGTAACGCTTCCTTTTCCAGGCTTTGTTCCCGGAACGCACGCATCAAGCGAGCGAACGCGCACAGTCATTTGAATTTACAATAACTGCACACGACATCTACAAGAGCGTACTGCGATCGAGAAGCGACATAACTATACAACGTTGATCAAACAGTATCTTTGATTAAATGGTTCCTCCTATCGATTCGATCCACTTGTCGCAACGCGAAGCTCTGCTAAACAAACGAGAAATCACGTACGCGTATACCTGCCCTATATACAGGGTGCGGCCGAATAACGCGTAGAAGCGCACGCGACGCAATTCCTTATGGAAAAATAAGAAAATAATAGCCAACAAGATATTCTCACTTCCGGATTAGTTTTCGAGAAAGTTGAGTTTGAAAATTTATCGAGTGTGCTTGGTAAATATCGTGGCTAATCACCGAGTGGATATGAGTAGGCAATTAACAGCACATTATCGTAGAAACGAAAGTAAGTAAAACATAGAAAATAAGATTTTTCCGTTTAAGGTTTTATTCTCAAGAAAATAGGGTTCAAACGCGTTTAGTTAAAAATCGATAAATTTTCAAATGTATTTTTTCGGAAACGCAGCGTCTTGAGAAAACATCGTATTCCGCGTCTAATCCAGAATTAGCCACGTTCAAATGTACTTGACAAATTTTCAAACTCGACTCTCTCATAAACTACGCCTTAAATCGACCAATTTTATTCCACATTTTCTTCTTATTTTAAACAATCACCTACTGCCCGCTTTTACGCGTTATAAACCCGGCTGAAACGTAGCAGAAGTCGCCGCCGTATAAACAGGTCCCAACGCCCATACACCGAAGCCTTGGGAAAAGCGTCTTAAAACTGAGTCGCGAGAACTCAACATAGAAGACAAGGAAGTTCTCTTCGTCGTCTCAGACAGAAACAAAGACGCTCTACTCGTCTCCGTCCCTGTCTCGCAAGAACGAAAACTTCGTTGATTTTCCACGACTGAATCGCCACACGATTTTCCGTAAGCTTCGGTAAACAAGCGAGGAGACACGTTTGCACGACCGTAGAGGAAACCTTAGGCAAACGCTAAGCTGTTCCTCCGAAGGCTAAGTAGCAACGCAATGCTAGTTGCTGAGGTACCAACGAAGAGCTCGGGCGGTAGCCAAAGGATTAGCTTTCACGAAGGCGGACAGGAAGGAGGAAATTCCGATGCGAGAGAGCGGAGGCTGCGTGATAGGGTGTCGGAAGGTACAAGAGGGATCGGAATTAACACGTAAAGAGGAAGAGCCGCGGCCGAAGGTGTCGCGAGGGGCGCGAAGAGGGCCGTTTCGCTCGGCTAAAGAGGCAATCGGCGCCTGGGCGGCCGCGCGGGGACACACAATGACCGGATTGCTTGAATTATGGATGGCCAGAGTCTTTGTCGGGGGCCGACTCGGTCGGCCAGCCGATCACACGCGACTGATAATTCGCAACGCAGCTTTCGAGGCCCCTTAAGCTTCTCCCCCGTGGAACCCAGCCACCTCTTCAGGATCGTCTACAGTCTCTACGCTCTACACGTTCGACGTGTCCTGTCCACGTTTCTCTTGCGCCTCCGAGAACGCCGGGCGTGGGTGATGCGGGAATAATGATGGGGGGAGGGCGGACCGTGAGAGATTTTAGACGACGATTGTCGTGTCCCCGCAGCTCGCTCAACCTTCTCAGAAACGTCACTTACCGAACACGTCCCGCTGATTCTACCTGATTTTCGAATTATTAACCCTTTCGCGGCTGACATCGGCTATTTCCGGCATCCAGCAATTCGTCCACGCTGGATAGCGTCGGTTATATCCGGCGTTGCTGCGCTCCACGCTAACCTCACGCTTCTTACAAATGGAATTGTAGCGGCATATGCGTCTTAGGACGTCGCCATACGCAGATGCCTCACGTAGTTGTTTTGCCACAGTCGATAAAGTTTTCGAACGTGAAACTTTGTACCGAAAATCACTAAACCTACCGGTTAGTCAGTAGGCAAATATTAGGCTGTTCCGAAAGAATCTTCCTTTTATAAACACGTGTCTTTTACAACAATGTTATAACAGTATGAAAACTAATCTGTCAAATGTTGTCTTTATTTTAACAGGACAAAATGAATCATTCGTAGTTGAATAAAGTAACATAAAAGAAAAATCGTTGGGCATCTACTATTTCCTCATAAAACGAGAGAATCTTTCACCACAAGCTAACAAATTTACGCGGGCAGCAAAACGTCGAAGAAAATGTACAAAGTTCAGGATATTAGAAATGCGGAAGTTCATTTTTTCAAGATTTTCTTCAAGGAACATTCGGGCGAACAATGTGTAGCGGCATATGCGTGTTAGGACGTTTCCATTCGAAGATGCCTCACATAGTTGTTTTGCCACAGAGAATTAATACTGTACGACGCACATAATGCAATAAACAAACTCTGGACAAAGCAATTTCGCTGCTACGTGCAACCTACAAGCTGCGACAAGTTCAAACCTTCCGGTACCACCCTCGACCAGTAAAGACGACCAAGTTCTCCAGTCAGTCAGTCGCACGAATTAATATCAGTATCGAGTCAGTCAGTCAGTCAGTCAGTCAGTCAGTAATTAGTAGTGTGAACGAATGTCAGTATCGAGTCAGTCAGTCATTAGTAGTGTGGACGAATATCAGTATCGAGTCAGTCAGTCAGTAAGTCATTAGTAGCGTGGACGAATATCAGTATCGAGTCAGTCAGTCAGTCAGTCAGTAAGTCATTAGTAGTGTGGACGAATATCAGTATCGAGTCAGTCAGTCATTAGTAGTGTGGACGAATATCAGTATCGAGTCAGTCAGTCAGTCAGTCAGTAAGTCATTAGTAGTGTGGACGAATATCAGTATCGAGTCAGTCAGTCATTAGTAGTGTGGACGAATATCAGTATCGAGTCAGTCAGTCAGTCAGTCAGTAAGTCATTAGTAGTGCGAATGAATATCAGTATCGAGTCAATAAGTCAGTCAGATTGAACTAGTATAACGAATCAATTTTATAACGAGTATCATAAAGCTTGCGATTAATTTTGTATTCTAAAATGTAAAATATCTGCAAATATAATTAATTAAATTAACTCGTCTCGTTATTGATTTAACCAACAGCACGTTTCACCGTCCACCACAGAATTTAAAAAAATTATGCAATTGGCTTCCCGTCAAAAATACCGCGATATTAAAATACCACAACCGCCGTATCCGCCTGCTCTGGCTACCTGTAACTGTTTTCCGCTCTCGAAACTGCAGAAAGGTCAACAAATCCTCCGTCCTCGTTGCGCGGGATTCTTAGAGTACCGTGAGAAAAGTGGACCAGAGGACCGAAAGTCGAGTGACGCTAACTACGTATGTACAATAGCTTGATAATTGCCACAGCGATCAATCCTGCGCGCATTGTTCCACGTTGGTGCGAACCTGGTGTAATTTATTCGGCGCAGATTCCAAGGTAACACCGAGAGCAACGTGCGTCGAGCCGGCAGCTCGTAAAGAAGGCTCGGGAGGGAAAAAACGGACGAAAGAAACGCGAGAAACGGAGCGATTTGCCAATCAGGGTAGACGAGGCGCGAAACACCAGGCATACCAGCACGACAAATGCGGCCGGCAGAGACAAAAGGCGCCAGGTTTAAGTCGCTTCGATCTGCCTTCGCTTGCGGATCGTATATTTTCCGCTCGTTGCGCCGCGCCACACGCGCGGCATTCGCGGAATGAAGGCGTCCGCCGGGTCCGCTGAAATCCGCCGTGCAAATAAAACACGCAGCTTCAGAGGCAACGACGCTGGCTTCTAACTCTAAAATAATAATCGGAAAAATAACCTTTGATCGTGAAATGCGAACGAATTTCGAAGGAAAATTGAGAAAATAAAGACGAAAGGGAAGAGAACATGGGCCACCCGATGCAAGAAGAAACTGCAGACTAAACGCAGTTAATCTTCAACTTTCCATGCGAAAGTTCTTCTCCGAGAACTGCGGTACGATCGAGAAACAACGTATTCTCGAACGAATCGCCAAATGATCGAAGGTGAGAAAAGAAAAAAGAAAATTCAAAGAGGCTGAGTTGGAGAAAATCGTGTTTGTTAGACTAAATTATCACGTTCTTCGACGTTTAACAAGGAAAAACGCGTACGTTTCAGCATCGATATCGGCGCAATTTTATCTGCATTTTGTGAGACAAAAGAGTTTGCCCTGTGCACAGCGGCGCTGACGTACGATGTCCGTAGATTTAGCCGAGCGTCGCGTCGCGCCGGGCTGATTGCCGCGTACAAGACAGGTTGAACGGCGAGATTTAATCGAGCAGAAACGCGAACCACAGCCACCAAGTAATTATAACCGAAAACAGGGTACGCGGGTGGCGATTAAGGTTCGATAACGAGGAACAAACTATTAGCAACCGCTGATAGCAATTTGCCAAGAGTTAGGGGAGGGCGCGCAGTGTTGGCGCGCTCGCCATGGAATGCGTTCCTTTCCACTCATTAACTGGTAGTAATAAGGGCGTATCGGCGTATTCCACTGCCTTAAATAAATTGCCAGACTAAAACCATGGCGCACCTGAAATCTGACAAAGCGTAAAATTCCGCGCCGCGTGGACCATGCTCGGTATCGCGTATCTTGATTTTCCACCCTGCGTTTACGATTTTCTCTACGATACTGACCGTGGCCGCGGTTTAATACGAGGGTCCCAGTAACACAATACCCTGCCGGAGGCTGGCTTCCATCGTGGCTAGAGCTGGCTGGTATTCGCGCTAGAATTTTTCCTCCACTTTGCTACCGATTTCCAGCGAAACTCAACAGCTTCGCTATCTTCGCATCTACCTTTCCAATACAACTCGTAGTTTTAATTTCGTTCATTATAATACGAGTTAAATAACGACGACGTGTCTTTTGTACGTAGAACAGTCGCAGTAATTGCATGAGATAGTCGTAGAGACGAGAAACGTAAGAAAAATAAAGAATGGGTTGGAGGAATATGTACAGGGTGTCTCAGTATTGGTGGTACAAAATGCAGGAAGTGATTGTAAAAATGAGAAAATAAGTCGAATGTGTGGATTAAATTCTTTTCATTCGAGGCTTGGGGTTTTCTTTGAGTACGCGTGTGCTTCGGTATGTCCTGGATAGACGTTTCATGATACAAAATATATTTTTTTGTATTATTTAATTTGTACTTTACAATTTGTTCAGCTGGACATTCGGTAAATTTTTCTAGCTTAATTGTTAAATAAAATGTGGATGGCTACCCCCAATGGGATATCATCTTCGAGTCAAAACATACGCTGTAGATTTACGACTAATCACAAAGCACGTCGTTCTTAGGTTTTATTTTATTAATGCAAAAATTGTTCTTGGCTACGTTCTGGTTAGACGTTTCGCGATACAAAATATACTTTTTTTTTATTATTTAATTTGTACTTTACAATTTGTCCAGCTGGACATTCGATAAATTTTTCTAGCTTAATCGTTAAATAAAATGTAGGTGGCTACCCTCAATGGGATATTTTCGAGTCAAAAGATATGCCGTAGTTTTACGACTAATCACAAAGCACGTCGTTCTTAGGATTTGTTTTATTAATGCAAAAATTGTTGAAAACACGGGCCACTGTATTGCATACATAGATGTGCTCTCCAAAAAAATTTCCATGCACGTTTTCTAACGTATTTCCTGTTTTTAGTTCTTCGAGTGACAAAATGGTCCTCGCCTTTAACTGTGAAAGATCTGTCTTCGGAATAATCTTTTGATTTAATATGTAAAGTAAATAATGGTTTGTATCGAGGTTTGTATCTGGGTTGTACCATCAATACTGGCTACAATATACTGCTATGATATAAACTGTAAAAACCTGTATTAGAAACAAATGACACCCAAAGGGGAAGAAAAAATTACAATAAAAGACAAAGTTCAAAGTTTGTGTTGGAACGGATTTCTTTCTTTATACGCGTGTCGGTGATTACGAAAATGGCCTGAGTCGCGTATTTTTCGTTTTGAGATGTTTAACCAGTTAGCTGTTTTCCACGAGTATACTCGTCACGAAGAAATGGCGATATTTTGCGTTACCGCGAGCCCTGTTTGTAACAAAGTTCATAAATAAAACAGTCGTTCCACAACTCGTAACACAAAATATCGCCATTTCTTCGTGACGAGTATACTCGTGGAAAACAGCTAACTGGCAAATCATCGAGCACCATTGAATTTCGAAAGCTGTCTTCTTCGAAAAGAATGCTAAAAACGAACATATAATATTTGTGCAGCGATCTCTATCGATATCGTTCCCTTCAACTCCCTGTCAGAGGTAAACAGACTGACAATGAGAGAGAAACGACGAACGCGGTCGTTGGATGGATTTCCGTTCCGTTGGACGATCCCTGCGTCGTCTCAATTAGTTCTGTATTCAAATAAAGCTCGGTGGGAAACGGGAACGATTTCAAGCGATTCCGACACGCACGATCGGGCATCGATAAACACGCAGACTCGAAAATTCATGGCACACCAGTCACACGCCGGTGACATGGTTAATTTAAGGATTAACGTATGCGAGGTGGTGAAAATTCCGCGTGAATTCGAATCGAGGATTCTTGGAGAATCGCAAACGAACCGATCGTGGACAGATTTCGTCGTATGCACATCCTTTCCGATTTTTCGCTGTACCATCTTCCTATTCTATCTATATTTTTCTATAATCTTCCTATATTTTCTAGTTTTACAACGTTGAATTAATTATAGCTATCTTTTTGTATATCCCAGTGAACAGAAGAAAGTCGAGGAAATAAATTTTTGTACAGAATTGTATATTGTAAATACAATTACTTTACAATTAATTTTACAATTAATTTTACAATTAATTTTAAGTATTGTATATTGCATGAAAAAATTGTGGTAAAGATTCTACTATGCTTCTATAATTCTATAGCGTATTATACTATAATCGACATATACGTAATTGCTGCAATTCAATTAGAACTTGCAATTACAATTCGGGTAATTTTAACAGGAACCAAGTCGAGATCAATCGAAATCAAACTGCTTTTTAAAACACTTTACAAACAACCAATTTTCCATCTTCTGTCCCCTTCTAATTTTCCGAATAATCTCGTTCAAACTTCCTCTGGGTATTTTTCGACAGAATCGTTTCTCTTTCTCGGTAGAAAATTTCAGAAAAATAAGAGACAATAGTCAGCTATCGAAACGCGTGATTTCTCCCTTCCGTTTCACGTCCAACATTTCTCACAAATATTTCCGATTTAGAAGAAAAATGAAATTCGAATATGAGGAGCTCGATTATCAAACATTGAGAGATATTCCTAGAAAACGATCTTCTTCATTACAACTCTTCTTTCCAATGGGAAATGCATCTACGTGACGCGTAAACGCCGCAGCTAAATCAATTTACCGAACGTCGTAGCTGGACAAATTGCAAAGTTTCTCGAAGCTAAAGAGAAAACACTGAAATCGTCTTCTTATCGCTGCGAGCGATGGTCGACGCGCGATGTTCCCTAGAACGTATCATCCGCAGATGATAAATTTCATACAAACTTCCTCGTATTCGTATATGTTGAAGTTTTATATATTTCGAAATACAGAGAGCAAACGCGTACGTAAATGTATCATCGTTTTCTGTTTAATCCACTGTAATAAATGCATCTATCAATACATTATCATGTAGAATAGAAACCATTGAAAATCCTAATTTCTAACATTTCTGAATAAAGAATTTCTGATTTCCAATGGTTTCTATTCTACATGATAATGTACTGATAGATGCATTTATTACAGTGGATTAAACAGAAAACGATGATTATTTAACGCCAACTTAATGCAATAGTGTGATATCACAACTCTTGACTTCGCTGGCTAATTGAACGATCGACGACTGCGGTGCCGAAATATATTGATAGCCGTTAGGCCTATTCAAGTTTCTCGACCCTTTCAGCTTATCTGCATTTCCGTTTTATCGTCCACATTGTCCGTACGTCGACGATCTTTCCGTGGTGTTATATTGGGTTGGCAACTAAGTGATTGCGGATTTTATCATTGCCACCTAATGACAAAATCCGCAATCACTTAGTTGCCAACACAATAACAGAGACCAAAGAAGTCGCTGTAAAGAGAATCGTTTTGCGAAAAACCAAACACTAGAGAAGATGTAGAGTTTTCCTAGAAGCGAGATCCACTTCAACGCTAAAGCTACCGACACTTCGTGTATACCTATTTCTACCGTGTGAGGTCAAAATGACCGGTGATTAAAGAAGTAATAGTTTTTACGATTTAACTTAGATAATGGTTAATTTATAACTAAATGTATATAAAACGATGAACTTTCATAAAATTTCGTGCAAATTTACTTTTGTTTAATTTCAATTATAGTCTTAAATAGAATTACACTTTTATTTATATAGAGATATATCTTATTCAACTTCGTCGCATTTTTTACAAATTACCTTATTATCAAATATACATTTGCCGCATAAATATTTCCCGCGTCTTAAACAAATTTTCGTAATTTTGTAACCTTTACAATTTTTTACTCGACAAATTTTTTGTAGTAATGAATCTGAACTTGTTGATAGTTTTATTGCATGGTTTTCTTCCCGCGATTCTTTATATAAAAATAACGTACGCGCCAGGTTTATAACAATTTTGTGAATTCTCTGTAAATTGGCCCCATACCGTAGATACCATTGCAAATTTATTGGTTCGCAAACGTTGACTTCTTTCGCTCTTCTTATCAAATCGTATAAACCTCATAATTTCAGGAAAGTCCTTCCTGCTCCTTGTTTTTGAAAAGAATGCAGGTCTCCAAATTTTATTCCACAAATATGAGACATCTAAATTTTTTGCCTGATATACACCGAGGGCATATAGCACTGCAATAAATGCATCTAGTTTTGTTGCATCTAGCTCCCTCTTAGTCCCCAATGCTCTAAATGCTTCTTTTTCCGTACATTTTTTTTATTTATTATATAATTATTATATGATCCCCTATACGATGATCAATGATAAGATAAAATGCCGTCTTTACTTGTCCTTTCACTATGTACAGTTCAGCATATACCTAAAAATATTACGAACTGATGTCCTGCCAGGTTTGGCACTCGCATCTATTTCTTTCCAAACTGTTCCATGGGGTCCAGTTTCACTCTCTGCTGTCAACGATAATTTCTTTCCTTTTTGCCTTTACGTAAATACTTATTTATAATATTCAACTCTGATTCGGTTGTAAATAGCTTTTCATGTGTTTCCATGCCGTTTTCAGTTGCTGGAGTTTCTTGTCCATCGCGCACAGAACAGTCTTCTTCTTTCTTTATAATTTTCTTTTTGAGAAGTCTTGACATTTCTAGGGTAAATATTTATCACGGAATAACACCATGTACGGAATACAAAATTATTGTCAAATTTGATATGCTTTACATTTCCTTTTATAACAACTTTACACAAAACGCTCTGAGATGCTTTCTGTCTGAGTTTTAGAGATAACAAGTTTAGATGTCGACTAATTGACTAACAAATCGAGATGTATTCTAGTCGAAACGACAATAGCAAGTAAAAATATGATCTGTGACGGCGATATTTCTACGAAAATATCGACGAGTATTGATCGTTCTCCACCAACGGTTACTGGAGGGTGGAGTTGGGAAAGCTTTTCCCGTGTTTCGTACCAATGAGCAATAACCCTAAGAAACTTCTCGACTTTTAAAATGTTTGTAACAATGGACTGTAAAAAAAGCTAAATTTTGTGGCAGTTCCTTAGGATTATCTTGCGCCTGAGTTGATACGTCTTGACAGCTGGTGACTATCTTGATCGAGGGATGGATTGTTTTATGACAAGATTACGGGTGGAACAGCTGCTTTTATTTGTTACTACTGATTTTGTTTGTCGCCTGACCTTGATATTGATTGATTGATTGCATTTATTTTAAGAATAACTAACATATTTCGTCGGGCGGTCAAAATGACCGCTCAAGGTAGGCAAGGCAGAGTACAAATTTTTCCCAGAAAATAAAAGAGCAAACTAAAAGTAAATACCGAAAAATCTATTGTATGCGTGTTTTAGGAAAAGTCAGAAATTATGAAGCGATATGATAAAGTTTAAATACGGTTAAATTTGTGTACATGTTCCGAGAGCGGTCAATTTGACCGCGCCGATAGGTTTAGTGTTAACAGTGTCGTTTCGAATCATTCTCTGCCTATGTTCGCCTTCGACTTCAACCTCCAACGACGCTTGTATCTGGCAATCTCGTAAAAGTTCTAAAAAGCAAAACTGCACTCTCTTAGCAAACCTGCGAGGCCGCGTGGCAGGAAATTATACGCCGCATGTCTCTCCTACAGCGAAATTAACGCTGGCGCGACACTTTGCCTGGCCGTGAGCGTCGCTTATCGAATGGCCACGCGCAATATCGACAATTTGAGGAAACGATGGACGCCTATCGACGAGGTTACCGATAACGCGGTACCTGGACTCGGCACTGTCGGCAAGTCTGGACGAAAACAGAGGAGGAAGTGGATGATCGCGGCGGGTTCCCGCGGGGCAGCTCGAAAAAGTCGCTCATTGTCTCCCCGTGCGTCCGTTTCCTCGCGTGCTTCTTTCCTGCTCGCGTCGAAGCAACGACCGGGAACGGAGGCAGCGGCTCGGCTTCAACCGAACTTAGCATCTGCTCTCTGGGCCTCGTAATATGCGTGCTCGATATCGCCGCGCAGGATCTTAGATGCGTGTCCGCGATATCACGCACTCGTGCACGCGTCTACTCTCTCTTTCCCTCTCGTTTTACTCCCGTTGCACGCGTCCGTCCGTCTCCGTCGGCCGGCCAACGGAATTGTCTGGTCTCGCTACCGCGGCAATTCGCTCGCTCGCAAAAAGAGAAAAGCAAAGGGGGACGGATGAGAAAGGACGAGTAACGTGTACGGGAACCGCGCGGATAATTTTCGGCCACTGATTACGTTAGAAACGTCGTGTCCATTCGTTTTTACCCAGCCGCGAGACCTTCTCGTTCGACGACGCAACTCGTTCGAGTTACGAGGATGGAGAACGCGTTGCCTCGCGATCCTGCGACCGCGGGTCCGCTCCAGCGCACCGTATTTCCTCGTAAATAGAATGGAGAAACAGACGGGAAATCGGTCGCAGTCGTTGCATCGATAAATCACGTGGGAAGGGTAGGACGGATATATGGCGAGTTCGTGTGCGTTAATTAGTAACGGTCTTAGCCGAAGGGCCCGCTGGCCGTTCGGTACCGCAGGTTCCCCAACCCCGTCGGCCTACTTCCGCCGCGAATACATTACCGTGGTGGCTGTTTTTTGTCGCGACGTTTCATTAAGGAACACGCGGCTTCCTCCTGCTTTCCACCTCGCCCTTCCCACGTGTCCACTCCGGGCCAACCGACCAGTCGCCTGCTATAATTCGTCGGCTAAGTTTAACGAAATTAAAAAGGAAAGCCAACGAGAGTCGTACGCACTGGGCGATGCGATATCCGGAGATCGGACGAGCGAGATGGAAGGATTTATTTTCTCGGCCATCTCCCCGCACAGTTCTCTCGTCTAAGAATACGTTTCGCCGTGGTATGCGGTAGAAGCGGAGCGGAGCAGAACCGAGCGGAGCAATCCTCCACCCCGCGAGATAGGAGTGGACGGTGCAGCATGTTCCCCTGTTATTAGGGACAATTTCCAATTGGCCGCGGGCTGCCATCGCGGTCCGAGCGAGAAGCACCGCGCAACTTCCATATATACGTGCTCTTACGAAAACACGAGCTCTCTCGCGGGGAGCCACATAATGTTATGTGCCACCCGGGGGTAAGTGCGTGGAGGAAGTCTCTGCGCTCGGGTACACGGTGTTCCGCCACGAGGAGAAAAAACCTTCGTCTCTAACTACGTACAGGCCGATTTGTTGGCTGTCGGGAACGTTGGAAAATATTCGCGCGAAGCGGTACGAGCGTGGAAATAATGGAAAAGCGGAACTGGCGAAGACGCGAAGGCGGGAGATTCGCGAGAATTGGAAAGTTGGCTGGGGAAATACTTTCGGGACGCCGGGTAGGTGGAGGGCTGAGAGCGGTGCCCTCTCTCCAGGTGCATCGCGAGCATATTGTATGATAAGCAGCGATGCATTTTTGCCACGAGACCCCGCCTGGGGGCGATCCAGGCACTTGCGAGTTCCAGGCAGACGCCGTGAGAGGGTGGAAAGGATAAGCGTGCGGGGAAAAAAGGAAGAGAACTGCGGCGATCACGGGGCCAGGGTGTGCGTTGTGTGTGCACACATTCCCCGGCCCCGTGAGAAGGCAGATTGGGACGTATAATCATCGTGATTATCTTGTATTAGGTATTGACTACGGATTTGCATAATGCTGCCCTACCTAGGGCAGCCTCCTGCCCCTCGTGGAAACCCATCCTCTATACCCCCGCCGCTTCCTTCGCCAATTTTTGCTCGAGATTCGGATCTAGCGTAGACGCGAGCGACGCGCAACGCGGTGAAACTCGTGCGATTATCGTGTCGAAGTTCGGCCGAGGATCGAAATGCACGCGGCTGATATTAAATCGTAGCGAAAGGCGATACAGCTGAAAGGGCCAGTCTCACGACCGTGGCGTTAAATTTGAATACGCCGATCGCGATCGGTCTTTTAGGAGCGCTAACCATAGGCTTCCAAGGAGGATCGAGTTTCGTGGGGAAAGAGGGAGGCTGGGACGCGCGTCCCACGTAGCCTGCCACTCATCCTCCGGTCTTTTCCCAAACTTTCTATCTCTTTAAACTTCTGTCCTGACCGGCCGCCGTTAGCTGTTGCTAACTTTTATTCATTTCTCGTTAGATCGAGCAAACATAGACACGCGTCTTCGAAGAAAAGAGCAGCGGTTTCGCGCGTGTTTCCTCGTCATCGATCGTCGTCCTCACCGCCGTCCTCTCGGTCCTCTCTGATTTCAGGCGCGAGCGAACAGAGCGGAAAGTTGGTCTGGTCGAAAGGAATCGAACTTCGGGAACGAGCAAAGAGAAGCAGAGGAGTGGAGGAGTCCAGGAGGGCGTTCCGGAAGGAGGAACCAGGTGAGACGGTTTTCTGCGACGACCGAGGCATAACCGGCCAGCTCGAGATAACGATCCCCTCGATCTGGATCACAAAACGCATCCAGGGTCGTAAACGCACGCACGCACGTACCGCAAGATGCGGCGCGGAACGCGGCTAACGATCGAGAGAAGAAGAGAGAGAGAACGAGAGAGAACGAGAGAGAGAGAGAGAGAGAGAGAGAGAAGGTAAAATGGAACGAGACGGAAGCGAAGATTCTAATCTAACCCCGAACGAGCTCGGCATATGGGACCTCCGTTCGTGGGACCATCGAGTCATTTGGCCGGACGACTAATTAGCGAGTTTGCGCGACCGTGAACCGAATTTTCGTCATCGGTGACAGAGGGTGTGGGAGCGAAGAACGCGCTGCAACATCGCCGCTTATCTACGATCGCTCGTCTAACGTTCCATCGCGCTAAATATTAAAATACGCGTTACGCGCATCCCTTTCGACATTCCGCTTCGACTTGTCGTTGCGACGACTCGAGAGCCACTTCTCGGCTGTTTCCGGGCCCGTTCCACCCCCGGGGCGCGAAAAAGAGGAAGCACCGGACTGTCTGGCGAGCGAAGAAAGTCACGTAGGCGTAGTTTCGCGTGGAACCGGTGCAGGGAACGGTAGGCGTAGTCGAGGCTGTTGCAACGACGCATACCGATGGGAGTAGGAACAAGAGGAAGAAGAAACTAGAAGCGAGAGAGCTCGGGGGCGGTGGGGGAGGCGGAGGAGGATCCGCGGGAGGAATTATCGGGGTCTCTGCTTTGCCTACGGGCCCAGCAGACCCTCGTGGAGTAGCTAATGCAAGCGACCATTACTCGGATGGTGAACCAATGGAGAGGATCCCCACGCCCCCTTCGAACTTACTCCGCACAGACGGCATGCAAATACGCGCGTGCAGGACACCGCAGGATATACGTGTATATACATATATATATATATATATATATATATATATATGTTTCTCTTTTTTCTTTTCCAACCTTTTCTTCTTCCTCTTCTTCGTTATTTCTCCGGCTTCTCGATTTCTACCGCCGATTCTTTCCCCGGCCACTTTTCAAGTCCGAGAACCACTTTTTCCAGGTTAATTGAACCAGCTTCGTGATGGATGTATCGTTTCACGCTCCGAGGGTATCGATTATGATAATTGCCCGGCTGTCGAAGGCCGTCCATCCGTTCGTCACTGTCGCACGAGCAACAGGACCGGGATACCAACGGTCGTGTACTTTGCGCGAGCAACGACTCGACCGCTCTTTCTGCCAGGGCGAAGATCGAGGCCTGCTCGTGAAAGGATCAAGAGCGAAATAGGGGGCACGGACGCGGCACGAGGGGTTCGATTTAAAAAAGTGAGACCTGACGCTGGTAAACAATGGCCAATGATAAATACGACGCATTCCCACAGGCTATTATAATCTTATTGTTGGACTTGTTTCTCGTGTGCAGGTGGCGAGGCCACGAAAACGGGTGGCGAGGGGGGCCGAGGGCGGCAGGGTACCAGTTAGAGAGATATAAACGAGTACGGAGAACCGAGAGCTCTTCCACTCTCCTTTCTGCCTTCTCCTTTGACTGTCCTCTTCTCTTTCTCTCTCTTTCTCTCTCCCTCTCTCTTGATCGCTCTCCGGTGAAGCACCCGGTCGACGAGGGGGCACAGATGCCACCGCAGAGATACTGATTATAAACTCCATTCCATTTGTAACGAGGTCCATCTATTTTGGCGCCCAACGATCCTTGCCTGGCCTCTAGGTAGCGCCAGATTTTAATACGATATCCTCCGCATTATCATTCGTTTCGGGGGCCACCTCCCCCTACCTCTTTTCCTGCCCCCGGAACTCGCGTCTTCGAGGAACCCACGATCCTCCCCTCTCTCTCTCTCTCTCTCTCTGTCTCTCTCTCTTTCTCTCTCTCTGTCTCTCTCTCTGTCTCATTTCGGGTGGAAGAGAGCACAGCTCTCACGGTGGAAAAGCCAAAACCCTCAGGGGTGAAAGTGCAACGTGAAAGACGCTGGGTTGTACCGTTGTCCTTTCGGTTTCTTGGAAACGAGGATGTTTGTGAGCAGGCTGGCGCACAAATCACGGGGCGACTACCCGAAATGGACAGGGGTCGTGAATAGAGAGAGGCTAGTTTTTTCCGTACACGGGGGAGGAATGCCATCCTGACATTGTTTTAGGGAATTCCTAACGGGAGATGCGTGCAGGTAGACGACTTTTACGAGCACGTTCGATCGTTAGAGGGCCCGGTCAGGGGGTCCTGCTCGACGTTCGATTAAATTTCCTCGGCCGTCTGTCTCGGGACGCGTCAGTTTTCGCCGGACTCCAGGAAAGAACCAGTTTCGTTGTTACCCGACCCGTCCGACGCCGAGGGAAATTCCTGATGGAAAGCGAAACAAAAGGCCTAAATCTCGGCTGACGTTTTTCGAAGGAACACGCGCCGCGAAACGCGCCAGGTAGAAGAACCTTGGACGCGATCCTGCCAGGTAATTTTCCCCTCGTATGAAACGTTCGATGAAGATTTCCAAGATTAGAATGGCAGAGAATATTAATCTTCGCTCGACTAGACGTTTCCACCGGCTACCGAAATTCCCTCAGCCTTCGACAAACACGGACCAATTAATTCCACCTATCCACCGCCAGGTACAAATGTCACGCATCGAAATCCCATTCCGTGCGTGGGAATAGGAAAAAGGGGAACGCGTGCAGGAGGTCTGACGATCGACGGGGGGCTGACGCTAGTAAAATTCTCTGGACAAATGGCGATATTTAGGACAGAGTTGCTACCGTAACTTCGATCTACGAAGAGACGCAAAACTAGCAGTCGACTATAACGAGCCTTCTGGAGGTTATAAAACATTTATAGACAAGTTGGCAATGGAAATGGCTGGCCTAAGTAATTAAAAGACACTGAATCCCGGTAGACGTCACAGAATTTTCATTCTTACAGTTTGGTTTGTTGGCAACGACCATTCGTCGTGCATCAAACGCGTACGTATCTCACCGGCGAGCATGGGAACCGACGGCGTCGTCGGCCTTCAGGGAAGCAGGTGTTGATTCAGTAATCGTCCTGTAATTAGGCTGCTGAGCGATGATCGCAAGAACAAGCTCGGCTATGCGGCGATGTTCGCCTCGGCTAAGCGCCGCGCCGGATGTGCATACGTGCCGGGGCACGCGTGCACCGCCGCGCTCGAATCAATTTTTCCCAGCTGGGCCGACAATTAGCGACCGCTGTAAACTGTCTTAATCTCCGGTCTCGGCTCTCCGACGTTGCACCGGGGAAATAAGGCGCGATATCTTGGAGAGAACGAGGAAGCGCGACGCGATAACACGGCTCGGTCATCTCGCCTTCTCCTCCGGTTTTCCTTATTAGCGGAGTACGCCATCTTATGCAAATTTCTATCTTTATGCGCGCGATTCGAGAGATAAAGGTTAGCCGATAGACAGGCTCGCGTTATTTATCGACGATTATGACGGCTCTAATAGTATTTTAACTAATCGAGACAAACTCGAAGAAGGAACAGCAGCCGCGAGGCTAACGAGAGGAATCGCGTTCAAGGTGGACGCATGGTAATTGAATTTACGACGATTAGCCGGAGACACGTGGGCCCCGGTTCCGTGGACGACGATCGATTCCTCGATTCACGGGCCCGACCGGTGGTAGCGGCACGTTATCGAGGATAATGTGTCCCGACTAATTTAGAGACGTCTCTCCGCTCTCGGCCCGGTAGATCCTGTATACCTGCAGATGGCATTCTGACTGCCATCCAGTCTTTCTGTCCCGTGCCCTCTTCGCCCCTCGGCCATGGGGGCCCCTCGCTAACGAGGTCCTGCCACGAAGTCGAAGGACACGGGACCACGGCCTGTCAATTAAGGACACGGCTCTACCGGGCCACATTTCTGCCTCCTCTGTTTCTTCTTCTTCTTCTTCTTCTTCTTCTTCTTCTTCTTCTTCTTCTTCTTGCTGTTCTCTCCTCTCGGTCTGTTCTTGTCAGCTTGATGTATGCAGCGACAGTAATGTGAGAGTGGAGATCTCGGGACTTTCACATTTTCCGTGCCGATTATACGTATCTCGAGTGGGAATATTACACAGCATCGTGCGAAAATATTCGGCTGGCGTTCTCTCTGAGAAACCCGTTTCCATATTTCTGAAGCGTTTCCTTCCACAGACTAGTGGAACGTCTATCGTGCCGTTAGTATCGCGATATTAGTCGCCTCCATGTTCCACGATCAACGTAACAAGCTGCTCGCTTAGTTTCGTCCAAAATGATCGTTACGATCTACGTGCGAGTTTCTGCGTCCGTTTAAAATACGCACGACACGTGGCTATTTTGAAATAAACTTACCAGTATCGCTCTAACGATCTAACAATCTAAAAGTCCTACGCTCTAACAATAGCCTGACTATCGCGCGAACCGAAGTAGACGAACGTCGGCTGACTTATGATCGACACAATGTGTATCGGAATTTCTTGATCAAAGGACGAAACGCTTGGAAACGACAGGTCCGATAATTTACTCGTTTCGCAGGCGAAAGATGAAAGTGAGGATGTTGGAAGCAAGGCGAGGGAATTTATTGGTCGATCGAAGGGACAGGTCGTATCATCGGATGCTGTGCGTCGTAGAAATGTGGTTCTGGAGGCCACCGTGCGTCTAAACGGGACCGGGACCAGCATAAAAGAGACAGGCGCGGCTAGATCGATCGGGCCCCGATCGGCCGAGGATAAAGGAACGCTCGGACGACGCTTACGCGCTTCCTCCGCGTCTTCTGACGCACAATCGGGTTCCGTTAACGCGCCGGGGGGTCCGGCAACTCGTCTGTGAGAAGCGTTAAAAAGCCACGTACACCCACACCGGCGCTGAAGGAAGAGACGCGGCGATTATCGCTTCTTGGCGATCTCTCATTATCATTCTCGACACTCTCTTTCTGCTCCCTCTTGCGGAATCGCTTCTCCAAGGCCATCACACTGCCCCCTCCCGCCCGCCACTGCCAAGATTTTCTCCGCGTTTTCGCGAACCATGTGCCCTCTTCTCGTTCTTCTTTTTCTCGAGCCTCTGCAACGTCCGCTCGGAGGACCTGCTTCGTCGATAAACCGGCGAAACAATACCGTTTGTTTCTGGCCTCTCCATTGAATCGCGTGCGGTCAATTATATTATGTTAAGTAGAGCATATGCGTGGCCCGTGACGTATCACCGCCAACGATCTGCCGCTCTAATAACGCATTGTCCCCCTCGCGTGGCATATTAGCTTTATGCTAATATCGAAGATGCACCGATCCAATCTGCCTCCCACCTGGTTGCGCGCCCCGCATCGGCCACGTCGAATAGGCCAAACTCTGCCGCGGAAGTCCGCCTCAAGGTCGACCCACCAACGACTACCGATAATCGCGCCGGTCACTGACCGACGAACTTTAGGATAGTTTAGGTGAGCGTCCATTTGACAGAAAAGCTACAGATTTTGACTAACGAGAGTAAAGCTGTCGAAAGTAAATACAGTGGACTGTCGCATAACGCGAATTTCTATAAAACGTCAAAGATATTGCGGCTACTGTTTTCGCATGACGCGGTTCTGACGTAAATTGAAGAGAATTGGTTTGTTGGAAAGATCGAATTTGTACGTGAAACTGAATTTGATATTTGCTGGCAGCGAGACATGTGCGAGATAATGTGACTAATAATCGAGATCGTGAAAGTATTTTCGATTTAAAAAATCTTAACAAACGTAGTGCATAAATTTGTGTAATTACATTTTCATGAAATTTCGATGAAATAAAAGATTGTTTACGTATATTGATAATACTTTGTACATATTTGTTTCGACGATATTTGACGATAAATCAAATACTATAAGAATTTACATAAAATTGGACGAAGAAAAGAAATGACGACAGATATAAAATTTTAAATTCTATCTTGAAACCGCTCATTTATATTAGTTCGTGTTATCAATAAAAATTGAGAAATTGATAAATCAAATATTATAAGAATTTACATAAAGTTGGACGAAGAAAAGAAGAAGTAAAGAAATGACGATGAATGTACAATTTTAAATTCAATCTTCAAACTGCTCATTCTATCAACAAAAATTGAGAAATTGATAAATCAAACATTATAAGAATCTACATAAAGTTGGACGAAGAAAAGAAATGACGACAAATATACAATTTTAAATTCAATCTTGAAACCGCTCATTTTTATCAGTTCAAATTATTAACAAAAATTGAGAAATTGATAAATCAAATAAAATAAGAATCTACATAAAGTTGGACGAAGAAAAGGAATGGACAAATATACAATTTTAAATTCAATCTCCAAACCGCTCATATTGTCCTGTTTGACGAAACCTGAAAAATAAATGTTGCCATAGCAACGATCGTTTCAAACGCGTTACTTTGGATTATGCGCGCTAGACGAGAGCTTCAGACGCAACTCGAAAAGTACGATTCTCGAGTTATCGTCAAGAAAACGACGCGGTGACACGCTTCACGACAGATTACGAAACTGAATCATTTTCTTTCCTTTACCTCGTTACGACTTATCGTATCTTCGCTGAAAGCTTAAGAACTAAAGAGAAACTTCCATTCGATCGTAAACAGCGTAAAAACGGTTTTTCGTTGCTTGGGGAAAACGCAGGTATCTTCCCGAGTGGAGTCGCAGCGTTTGAATTGGCCGGCTTTTCTCGAAGAATGGCGTTGGGACGGTTGAGAACTAGAGCGGCGCGTTAGCTTTGGAAACGGATTATCGTGAATCGGCCTATCCTCGAATCAACGTGGAAACCGGATACCTTTGGCATTCGGAGCGGAGAACGCTAGGTTCTGGGTTTTATTAGGTGGCCGTGGCGTCGAGTTGCCACGCATTGTCGCCGATGACTCGTCGAGGGGCTCGCGTGAAATTTGCATTTCCCTCGTCATCGGAAACCCGGCCGAGAAAGAGGAGAAAGAGAAGAAGCGTGGTAATCGTGGCCGCTAATGGAGTTCGGGGAAAATGAAACGGCTCTCACCGGGAGGCTTTTAAATGCATCAAATCGTTGCTAAGCGAGTTCTGGACGCGCGACCAGGTGAGAGATGACCTGCCTACCCTCCACCCCCGGGGGCGTGCCTCGTTAATTATTATATCGCCCATTAACTACACGATATTTCATTTTGAAACGATATTGCCAGGTTGAAACTGCCGTGGCAACGCGATCGGAAATAAAACCGACCACTTGCAAGCGATATCCGGGTTCCGTTAGACCCGTCTAATCTTAACGACTCGTGTCGAGTCGATTGGGACTTGTTTACGATCCCCAGTTGGCCCACAGAAGAAAGATGAAGAAATCAGCGGTAACTTTTTCCAATCTTCCCGAGAATAATCTAAATGTGCTTGTTTTATATTCGTTTTGGGTAAATTCGTAGATTTCGTAGCGCGAGGTGTAAGCGTCAGAGCGTGTCCCCTCGTGGAACAAGATTTTGCGGTGAAATTCGGCGATTTTTAATTAACGATAAAGTCTAGAGTATTCTGAATATTCCTTCAGACGTGGAAAGATTCTGGCAAGTAATTTTTATGCAAATTATTTTCATTTTCACCGGTGTAATTGAAAGAGCAACACCTGGCAGGAAATTTGTTTTGGCTATTATCGTAATAAGGAGTTGCAAGGAGAACCTTGCGCTATACTTTCGACACTTTACACGTTTCCGTACGTCGCGTACATTCTGTGAGGTTCGTATTTCTCAAAATTGCAAACGCATTCGCGGTTTATCGATACCACTACACTCTAAAAATCTAACAACATCGCTCGACTGTTTCCTACGGAGATTTTTGGGATTCTACGGAGATTTGTCTGTAAGAAGAAACCTAAAATGTGTTTGTGTACGCCAATAATCGACAGACGATCGACGAGTGGAAGAACGACGTCACAGTGACGAAACAGCGAACCTATTGCTTACGCGAAAAGAGAAACTCGAACGACATTTACGTCGATTAACGTCGCGGAATGGACTTTGTTTGGAAGTGAATTTGAAAAAAAAGAAACCAGGCAAATGTGAAACTTGCTCGCGCCTCGTTTCAACTGGAAGATGCGACGGTCAATTTGGACAAGTGAAACTGCAATGACGTCTGGTTACGATTTTAGATGGCCGAGCAGATACTTTTCGAACTAAGCCTCGAACGATGTCGGAAAATCGACGATACAAGGGCGAACAAAAGATCGCGATAAGATCGAAAGCCACGAAACGAGTTTCTCGCGCTGATGAAACCAGCAATTGCTTTGCAATTAAAAACCGCGACTGGCAAGGGATCCCTTTCCACGATTTCCACACGGCGAGCAGCGTGGCCGATCGGGCTAACGATAAAGCCGCTGACTAACGCGCTTAAAATTCACTTTCATGCGTAGCCGGCTAACGAGGACGTCGGTGGATCCTCCCTTCCAGCAATCGACCAAAATAATCTTTTCGTCCAAAGTTTCCTCGCCCGAACTTCCTTTCCACCCATCGTTTCTCTTCCAAACGGTTCTCGCATTTCTCTGACGAATTTTCCTCTGTATTTTCCATCGGCCGTGCCTCGCTCGACGAACACGGTACAACGTGGCTCCTGAGTTTAGAATCCGCCGGTTCAAAGGTCGTTATCAACAGGTATACGAATCGATTTGTCAAATATCGCTTCGAACGAGCGAGTTGGCGACTATATAGCGCGATCAATGCTACAGCGATAGTGTCAACGAAGATTAAAAGCTTCAAAGATGTATCTGTGGTGCGCAAGACGAAATAAGCCAGCTGAGCTAAGCGAAGAGCGTCGAATTATTTAATAAGAATAAAATACGCCTAACTTTTCACGCAATTTATGCCCGTGCACTGGAAATTGCCTGTGTCGTGTCTACGTTGATCGAACGCTACCAGAAAATACAGCGGCAGTTTGGAAGAGAGCGTTACGAAGCATTGGCGAAAAACGAAGAATTTAGATGTTTCTTCTCTCGTCGGGGAAATATGGAAACTCGGATGCGACGCGTGAAACAGGAAACGATCTGCGTATAGATGGGCGAGATTGTAAACGCGACGGAGCTGTTAATGCGTCGGAAAAGAAGGCTAATTCATACTTCTCGACTCTGTACGCTTTTTTCTCCCGGTTTTTTCACCGATTCCTTTTTCTTTTTCCCTGCAGCCGGTAGATAGGATCTGCGGACTGATTAATGGAAACGATGCGAATGCCGCTGGGTTCTGCGATTATACAGCCGGCTTGTGCGCGTGTACGTACGCGTATTAACATGCTAGCAAAGCGCACACAGTCTCGGTACGGAGAGTGGCCTTTTTACAAACAACTTTACATGCAACTTCGAGCCCGCGGTAGCCATTAAGCCAGGCACGCGATTCGCCAGATAGAGTCGAGCAACTAATTCCGGGTGTAAGTGGGTGTCGGCGAAAGAGAAAGAGAGAGAGAGAGAGAGAGAGAGAAAAAGAAAGAAAGAAAGAAAGAGAGAGAGAGAGCCCCGTTTGGAACGTTACCCAAAAATTCCCCATAGGAAAATTCTTTCCTCCCAGTGGCTGAATCGATCGAGAACCTGTTCACCTTTGGCCGATAGATCGTCGAGCACGGTGCTTAAGATCGTCGAACAGGGGCGCAGGTTCCTCGAATCGTTCTACGATCCCCGTTGGGAGCCATCTGGTGGTGGTTTCCACGTCGGGATCGGGGGATCAGGAGGCTCGTGGCTCGCGCGACTCCGAGGGCCGTCCACCACGTTATATTTTATCATCGGCCTCGCGGGGGCAGAGGCGGGGGCAGAGGAGGAGGTCAGAAGCGAGTGGAAGGAAGATGGAAAAGAGAGGATCGGGAGGTGTTGGCGCAAGCGAGAAGAAGAAAGAATGACAAAGAGAGGCAGAGACAGAGATAGAGAAAAGCAAAGAGAAAGAAAGAGAGAGAGAGAGGGAGAGAGAGAGAGAGAGAGAGAGAAGCTGGTCGCGGTTTATTATTTCGTCTGTTGGAAAGCAGGCTTGTTAGCGAGGCCGGGGGCCAATCAGAGGCGTGCTTCCATGGACGCCCAGGTTGCTGGTCGACCAATCCTGCTGCATCGTGCCGAGAACATGCTACATCGCGTGTCGTCGAGCACCTCCTCCTGGCATCGCGCGTCGCCCCTGTGTTTCCCTCCGTGGAAACCTTTTACGCAACCTTCCCCACGACCCCGCTTCTCTCTTTCCTTCTCTTCGTGTGTTTGTACGTCTGTCCGTCCGTCTGTCCCTCCGTTGCTGCCTTTATATACGCGTCTGTGGCTCGCGAGAGCCTTTGTTTTGCTCGCGAACCATGCACACCGCCCCCTCCCGCCTTGCTCTCCTCTTTCTCCCTTTCTGCCACTCCACCGCCGCCTCTTTCCACCAGCGTCGCGCAGCTTTTTCTCCTCGTTTTTCCCTTTTAGCTGTGGCTTCTATGGAGCGAGAAGCTCCGACAGCCGCGCACACTTGTTCGCACTTATCGCCGGACACCGGTGAGGGACACGGACCGGCGGGGTCTAACGAGCACGCATCCCCCTATTATCGGGACTTTTTGATTTAAACGCCGGCCACGGGCGATGGTTCGCGACCGGACGAGAACCCTGCCGGCCCGTACGGAAGACTTTGACCTCTCGCGGGCACCTAGCCGCGGATTATGGCCACAGGCTAACGAGCACCGGGCGCATTCACTTGTCTGATCGCGCACGGGACCAATCCACTGTGGCTTTTCGCGCGCGCCGCTCCACGCGCGTCGTCCTACGCCAAACTCTGCCAGCGGACTAACCTGTTAACCGGTTAACTGCGTTCGACGTGTACACACGTTTACTTTATTACGCTGAGGTTGACGTGTATACTCGTCGTGTGAAGGAGAGAATTAACGTTTGATATAAGGACTGGAAATTTTAGTAGAAAGTAATGTAAATGGTATTTAGCGATTTGTTTTCTTTATACTTGCAGTAAAATTGTTATGTATTTTGTTAGGAAAGAAAGTTTGATTATTTGATCGTTCTGTTCTGGTTTATGGTACGTATAACGCATTGCTTTTTATCAGTTGAGTTCACCATTTTCTACGATGCATCGACTATTTTACGAATTGTTTTGTATGCTTTACTTTATTATTTTTTGGCAATTTTTAAGTTTTTCATAAGAATTCCTTTTTTTTTTTTAATAAGGAATTGTTCATTTTTCATGGAATGAAAATGTAAGCTTCCCTCGTTTTACTTTACCTTTTTCGTAACGCTTATAATAGGAACATTGACCCTGTGGACGACCTGTATACTCGTCATTGCTTGATTTTACCTGCGCTTCCCGTAAGGGATTTTTGAAACTAAACTCCCCAGTTAACAGGTTAACACTGACCTTACCAGGCCCGGTCCAACGACCGGTTTCAAAATTTAATTTAAAATTGTACGTTCTTTCTTCTGTTCATCCAAATTTACGTAAATTCTTATATTAAGCTTGACTATTTGATTTGTCAGATAATATAACAATTTACAGAAAGTTAGACGAACAAAAGAAATAACAGTGAATGTACAATATTAAATTAAATTTTGGAACTGCTCATTTTTATTACTTCATTTTATTAACAAAAATTGAGAAATTGATTAATCGGATGATACAAGAATTTACACAAAGTTGAACAAAGAAAAGAAATGACGATGACGTTACAATTTTAAATTCAAGTTTTCAAACTGCTCTTTTTTATTACATCATTTTATTAATAAAAATTGAGAAATTGATAAATCAAATATTATAAGAATTTACATAAAATTGGACGAAGAAAAGAAATGACGATGACTGTAAATTTTAAATTCAATTTTGAAACTGCTCATTTTTATTACTTCATTTTATTAGCAAAAATTGAGAAATTGATAAATCAAATATTATAAGAATTTGCATAAATTTGGACGAACGAAAGAAATAACAGTGAACGTACAGTATCGAATTAAATTTTGAAACCGGTCCTTTTACCGAGCCTGATGAGGTAAGCGTTAACCGGCGGCTCATTTCTTCCTTAGAAACTTCCGCAACCAGGGAATCGAATGTTCATGGAGAGAAATTAATTTCATTAATTTCATTTCACGCTTAGAGTATTATAACGTAGATGCAATACAGATAGATGCGATACAACTTGTTTCCGATAAAAGTAAAACGACTGCTAAAAGTGAAAATTGAGATTGATAAATAAAAGAACGACAAATGAATTCGTCTTCCATAGATCATTTAAGACATCGACACTCTGGAAATTATGGGTTGCAGAATTTTTACCTTTGCAGTAAATACAGGCACGGCAATGAACGAAAGAAAGTCCGGACTGGTATAATACGAAACGTATTATAATTTTACAGATTGTATTTCACGAGAACAGAGAATAAATACGTGTATTTGTATTCTAAGTAGAATAAGCAACTGTCAGCAGCACGGTGAAATATGTATATCAAATACAAAAGTAATTAATATGCGCATATACACAAGTAGATTACTTGGCGACTTTAAATTTTCTTCTGTCCGTCACTGTACATTTCACCTTTCGGAAAATTAACGTTGACTTTTCGCATCGATCATTCTGACAGAAACGTGGCTACGTGTTATTATATCTATAATTAATTCAACTTTATCGATTTAATTATAATAATTCATATGTAGTAATTTAGCTGCATGTTACAGATCGATATACGGCTACCAGCGTGTTACAAGGCTAGAAAAAACATGTTCCTAAAAATAAATCGGACAAAGCTCGTTGCAAACTTTCACGCCGTTTAAAATAATTCGATCGAATAAATCGGTAGATCGCGAAATTGTACGCGCTGCTGGCAAATTTCAAGCTACAGAAACCCACGCACCCAATACGCAAAGAAATACAATAAGAACGTCCAAACTCCTATATCATCAGATTGTCTCAAAAGATTCTCTCGTTTTATAAGGAAATGGTAGATGCACGATATTTTTCTTTTTATATTTTTTTAATCCATCTTGTTCTATTAAAATAAATATAACGTTTGTATAAACATTCGTCGTCGTAATAGACGCGTCTGTAACAGAAAGACACATCTGCGACAATTTAGCGCAACCAAGTGAATCATTTACCATTTACCATTTACCATTACCATGTACCTCAATTAGCTTTACACCATTAGCTTTACAGAAACACGAATACGCATAGAAATTCGCTGTCCAGATAAAGAAAAACCTTGCGAGTCATGTGCAACAGCTCGTAACTATCCACAGCCTTTCGAATTTCCATGTTCAACAACGTAGAAATAAACTGCCACCGAGTGTCCCGAATATTAAAGATAATTTACGAAAGATGGAAAGCGCCGGTCGAGATTTCGTGATCGCCCAATGCTCAACTATATATCGGTCACAGTGAACGAACATGGTCGCCGTTAGAAATGACGAAAACCGCGACTTCCTCGACTACTCCATAAAAAGCGACGTAATTAAGAGCTCGAAGAGCGATCGATAACGATCTAGCAGTTGCACGAGCCGATCGTTGCGTAAATGTTTTCTTGATACTGGCGGGAAATTAATTTATTGCTGGACGATCGAGCGAGCGAACGACGACGAGAGGAGAAGGGAAAATGGTCGGTGGAGAACGTCGAGGACGTTGAAAATTCTGATTTGCCGTGGACAAGGAGGACCTAAGTAGCTGCCCGTTCCCGTCCGGTGAATATTTGAAATGTTAATCGCGACGGGTCGCATCGTGAATGGCTTCCGAGATCGAGGGAGACGATTCTCTGAATCGGCTGACACCTCGCGGTGATGTACGGGCGCACATTGAGTACTTGTTAATTCAGGGCCGGCAGTTCCGTAGGATGCCAATGGTTAATGGCTGTACATTTTGAATAACGTCTTCACACCTCGATGGAGATACGTGCTTCATGAAAATGGACGGCCTGTCGGCGGATTTATTCCGTTTCTCCAGCATCGCCGTCCGCTTCTTCTCTACCCTGTGAAAAAAGCGGACGAGAAGAGGCAGCACGCAGTGACGGAAAATCATGCGATTCCACCTTCTCTCGGTTAATGCTAATCGAAGCTCGTAATTTAAGACGCAGGTAAGAAAACAACCTGTGTTCGATATCGATGACCTACTGTACACGTATCAGCCCGCTATCAGCGTTTCCGAGGAAAACAGTTTCGACAATTCGATGGTAAATTGTA
This sequence comes from Bombus soroeensis, assembly GCA_014737365.1. Taxonomy (NCBI): domain Eukaryota; kingdom Metazoa; phylum Arthropoda; class Insecta; order Hymenoptera; family Apidae; genus Bombus; species Bombus soroeensis. Next base: position 672,668 of record JACXIL010000168.1, read on the forward strand.
AATCGATGTTGTTTCTTATCCGCTGCATCAAATACAGAAGATATCTTCTTTAAAATTATTTTCTACATGTACACCGATACAGCGACTATTGCTACAACACTGGACGATTGGGGAAATCCCAGTACCGCGCTGCTGTTTCTCTAATACGATTTCGCTCTATCAACGTATACAATTCGAAAATTGGACAGATTTGGAGAAATTGGAGAGATCGATAGCGATACAGCGAAAATTGAATTGTTTCGCTTTGCACCTTTTTTCGCAGGTTTGTTAGTCGAGCAAGCTGCGTACGTCGTGTGAGATGTAGAAGATACGGAAGTTTCGAATATGCAAATTTCCTGTCCGTTTTTAGTTCGTCGAGTATTAATTCCTTTGCGGTGGACAAATTTTCTAATCTTTTCTGACGAAATGTAGCTGACTTTTTTTCCAATTGACATAAATACCATTGATATTATGAGTGTTACATATTAACACGTAATGCTTTAAGCTAATTATCCATCGTTTTGATAAACGTGTGTCTCTCAGTTACGAAGAAATAGTATGTTTGTGTACTTTTCTCAGCTGTTGATCGTACCGCGTGATACGAACGACGTCTGTACGTACTTTCTTCTATAGTTAGCTCGTTGCCTTGTGCGATATCGAGTCGCGCTATAAATCTCTGCTACGAGCTGTGGTTTTCATTCGATGAAAGCAGATCGCGTTTGTAACAAAATTTACCTACAACGTCGCTTTTAGCTGCAATTGTTCTGACGCAATTCACTTTGCATCTGGCACGGTATTACCGCGATGGAAGCTGATCTTCGCCTAAGTAGCTGTTACGAGAGGTTCAATGATCTTTGAAAAATGCAAATAGTTAGAAAGGATCTTTGCTCTCTCAGCCTCGTTGCTTCGTAAATGGAGACGATATTCCGCACAGGTTGAGATTCTCCATTCGAACGTTATCAAACGATAAGCCAAAGGATCATGGACATCCGGACGAACGCTGCTTTTCCAAAATCGTCCGGCTAACGAGCAGCGTCGGTGGAAATCCGTACGCGACTACGTGATTCGCCTGGGAAAGAACAGAGACGTTTGTTGATGTTTCCACGAACGATCGCTCCTCCAGAATTTCGTAAAACCGCGGACTTTCCACTTGTTTAAAATTATGCTAAACCTCGGTTTGCCATCGAAACGTCGGCCGTTTCTCGGGATCGGACGTTGGACGAAGAAGTTTGGAGATGAGGGACGAGTCCGCTGGTAAAACTTTCGTTCGTGAGAAGGCTTTTCGCGTGGAAGTCGGACAAGAAAGGGCACGAAGTCGCGTGACGACGCTGTGAGAACGCGCGAGACGCCGGGACATAAGCCGACGAATTAATGGGCCTATTTTTTGTATTCAGTGGCACGCCGTCCCTTTATTTTATTTTATTTTATTCTACGGCCACCGACATATGAACTCCACCGGTGTAAAACGATCGAGGATCGCGATACCAGCCCGGAGAACGTTCGTTAATGTCGCGCCATCTTCCCCTCGTTTGCTCCTCTTCTTCGAACGCGTGGCACCCGTTCTACCGACTTTCTCATCTAACACGCGCACCACCGACCAATTTCTTTGAAACTCCCAAGCTCTTGAAACTCCGAACACGATCGTCGAGTCTCGCTGAAATCCTCGATTTTCCCTAAAACGGTTGCTCTCTTGTTCGAAAAGCACCGTCCATCGAGTGGAACCTGAAGCGTCCGCTTCGGTTTTACGGCGAAACCGAAGGATTTACGCGTATTGTGTCCGATCGACGTATATATACGCCATTCCTTTCGATGAATTTCGCCATCTTTGTCGCAACTTTGTTATTCCACCGGCGTAGAACCGCTTAGGCTACCCTCGGACTATCAATACACATCGTCAATATCTCGAGACAGCTGAGGATCGATACGCGTTGTCAAACCGATATTGTCAAAATTGATTGACAAAGCGCATTTTCCTCGAGAATCTTGAAACATCGGTCGCTGTTATTGATATTTTCGATCGTCCAAGGACACTCTTTGTCTTCCGACAGGAAGAAACTTTGCAGTTTTTCGAGGAAGACGAGTTCTTGTCGTTGAGATAGTTTCGCAACGAGCGAGATAAGCGACAGTCTGAACGTGCAAGATTTGGAGAATGCGGTAGAACATCTCGCGCAAGTTGCTCTAATTGTTGTCTTGCTAAGTCGTGTTCGAGCTCGTTGCACCAAGAAAGAAGCCAAGCCAGCGAGAAACCAGCATTTACTTTTAAAAAAATATTTGTTTTACTTGTACTCCAACTTGTTGACTGTTAACTAATCGGCGATTAGTTCGATTTAGACCAATTCAGGTTAAACCAATTAAATTGAGATTAATAGCCGTGTAAGCTCCAGCCTAACTGCTCGAACCAATAACAACGTTTGTTGAGACAGAGTGTCGATACTGTGGAACGTTCGCGTTCACAAACGAAGACTAAAAGGAGAAATAACAATAAGATACTATAATAGTTATAATAAAAGCCATAATACAAATTATTGCAAACGTCTCTGTGCAAAAGTCTTGTGGCTGTCTTTTTACTTCGAAGGCTCTTCAAAGTTGGGAAAAACTGTAACTGCGTATACGTTGTACTCGAACAAAAGCGACAGGAATCTCGTTGTCCATCGGAACAGAAGCGAGTTGGAGACGTAGAAAACTGGTGGATCGCGACAGAGTGAAGCAGTGACCAAATGGTAGCTAATTTCCATGGGTACAAAGTGCCATTAAATGGCACAGAGATGGGATTGCGCAGTGGCGTGTGCTTTTCACCGACGATAATCTCGCGTATGAATTTCAATTCTCCGCTGATTGCCGCCGATAACTCACGAAACGCCAGTCGTTCCTCTTCTTTTTCTTCTCTTTTTTTTCGCCAAATATAACTCTCCAGCTATCTATTAACTCGACGAAATATTCATAACTCTATTTGAATATTCCCTCACGAAATTTGATCCACGAGCCGAGCTTTCTCTTTCCACACACGCTATTCGAAAAGCCTGGAGCCAAATGGCAGTTCGCGAGCCTCTTAATAAGCCTGGCGACGCGATAAAAATGAAACCACGTCGTTGTTCAACGCAGAAATATCCTTTGGACACGGAAAATACCGTGGCGCGAATTTGTAAGTTTAAGCGCGAACAGCGACGTCCAAAGGAGCTTTAAATAACATCGACTGTAGGGACGCGATAAGCGAAACGAGATAATACGACACACACTGTTACGTATTTGTGTAATATCGTTAAAAAATTGGCCAAAAAATTGCCGAATATCAATTTAACCTAAAGCTTGAAACTTTGACGCGAAAATAGAAAAGCTTGTTTACCTGCGTTAATAGACGCGTCTCTATAGAGAAGCTTTGTCTCGCCATCAAACTCAGTTTAGGGAAGCTTACTTAGAGAAGCTCGTCGTTATCGTAGTCCTACGAGTGTAATTAAGTGGTAATTCGCGCAATTTACTTTCCCATTAGCAATACTAATTTACCTCAACTCCCCGGAGTCTTCAGATTGAGCGGTGATTGCATTATTTAGTGCGCTATCGCACTAAATAATTCTTCTTCTGTGTAGCGTTTGAACGATAAACGCGATTTAGAAACGGAACTTTAAGAAAGAAGCTTAGATCTAAATTAGAATATAAAACGAACATAAGAAATACAAGAAACGTGCGCGGGAATTCCTCCACACCAGCCTGGGTCAAGGTTCTCCTGAATCTTACATCTAAATTAACTAAATTAACATAGATCTACGAAAATCTTGACCTAAGCTAGTGTGCAGAAATTCCCGCGTTTCTTCGCTTTACATTCGACAGGCGACGTTCGAAAGAATGTTCAATCTGGTTTTGTGTACGATAAATGCGATAAACAAAAGCAGATATAATACACAAATAACAGACAAACACGCGCGCACGCGCTCACGTAATCGTTGGAACGATCGTTAAAATTGTTGAAAACACCGCTATCGAAATATAAAACGAGAGATGCATCTGGCTGGAAACTTGTACATATTTGTACCGAAGCCAAAGCTTCGCCAGAGAACGTATCCTCGTGCGATTCTCACAAACACGGTTCGTAAAGGTTTCGCTGGAACAGAGAGAGGAGACACGGTGGCGAGAAGTTAGAAGGAAAAGAGGTCGCGAACTGGATGGCCCGTTCCATAAACTCGCCGCGTAATTGGCCACGGCTTATTGAAATGTACGGCGGCCAGTGGACGACACTCCGGCAGGAGGCCGGAGTGCATGATTCCACGGTGGAAATAATGGAATTCTGGTCACACGGCGGCCACTAGGAGATTTTTATCTGGTCCCCGCGACGCCTCAGCGCCTCCTCGGCTCTCCGCAGCCTCACGCCATACCACGAAAAAACACGCTTCTGATTCCGTTACGGTGTTCCACGGAATCTTGCAAGGGGCACGCGCGTGCCTCGTCTCCGGCCACCTGATTTCGACACCTTCCATCCAACGAATTAACGAGCTGGCCTGGCTTTCGTGATCGCCACCGATCACGAGCAACGACTCTTGCAGCGGCATCGTTCGTTGCCCAGAAACGAGAATTCAAGGTGAAGACGGTTGAAGAACCGCGCCACGCATTTCCGCCAAGAATTTTGAACTTTATGAAATTGTGTCTAAAAGATTTTCAAGTAACGTGGATGAGTGAAAGAAAATGGTACAGTAGGCAAACGCTGTTATGCGCTTGTGTCGTACACAGGGCGCGGCCGAGTGCAGCACACGATGACTTGTGGAAAAATAAGATGTGGAATGAAAGTGTTTAGATTCGTTTACGAGGAAATCGAGTTTGAACAAATTTTTTTGTCAAATATACATGAAGGTAATTGATTTCGCAGTAGAGAGGACCGAATAGTCGACAGGAGATCGTTCTACGTGTGAAAATAAGTCGAAATTGGGGAATACAATTTTTCTCAACGCCTTTTTTCCCGGAGAAATTTGGAAATTTATCATACGCGTGTACCAGGTCGATTCTTAGCTAAACACGTTCGAACTTTATTCGAACTGGAAAATGTTATTCTACATTTTTCACTTGTCTTTACGCGTAGAACAACCTCCTGCCGATTATTTAATACTTCCCAGTCCGCAATTAGCCACTTTCAAGCGTATTTGATAAATCTTCAAACTCGATCTAGACAATACCCTCTAGATTTAAGCACTAGATTCAATTAGAATCAAACACACTTTATACTTTTAATCGTGTTATTGTATCGCTTAAAATTCTCAATGAGAGAATTGATTGTAATGTGCATGCAAATAAAATAAAAAAACTCGATCTTCTCGAAAACTAAGCCGAGACTGAGAAAACTTTATTCCACGTTATTTTCTCATTTTTTCAGTAGGAATCTCCAATCTCTCCAATGGACTCTGTATATATAAAATACGACTAATACGCGGTACAAATCGTAGAATACTTGGAATACAGAAAGAAAGAGTATAATATTCTAACATACATAGACACTGCAAAATGCAACGCGAAAAATACAACACGAAAATTGTATTCTTGAAATTTTTCCAGCGGTAGAGTCTGGAGAATTTTGCTGAAAGATGGTCGAATGGGCCGTTTTCCGCGGTTCCAATTAAAGAGCTGCGCATGCAGAATGGCGATAAAGGGAAAGAGCAGCGTCTTATGGCGGGTATTTTTGAACGTTCGATGTGCGCGCGGTCGAGTCCACTTCGCTTTCAGCTACGCTCCGGTTGCTTTCGTTCGAAAGATCGGGCAGAGGTTACGTCGAACGATTTATTCAGCCTGGCGAGCAATAGGAATGTTAGATGGCTGGGATCTTGACACGACGAGGCCTCGCAACAGCTGCTAACTAACGGTAGTCCGTCGACCGAAGAAATAAATTGCTTTATCGATGACAACGCGTTAGCATATCGAGCCCGGTCGCGTGAACTCGATTATTCCGCGAGAAACGTTCCAACACGTTACAAACGTTCTCCGTTTCCAAGAAGAATTCACCCGTTAAAATATTCGAACCTACGGGATGCCTATAATTACTTTATTTTTTATCCGCGTGTCGTCCACGTTGGCATACTTTCCGCATTGTACAGCGCACAGCGACCTCGGTCAAACAGCGATTCCAGCCAATAAAAAATCATTGTCCTCGTCATGCAATCGTCTCAGACAAAGCCTCCTATGTCAACTTTCACGGGATCGTAATCAAACGAGGAAATTGCATCTTCGAATTCGCGATGGTTTGCATGGCGAAAGAGAATTTTCTTCGCTTTTCTTTTATTCGAATCGTTGAGAGAGAAACTATGATCGCGGAAAAACAAGTAGAAATTGAAGTTTAGGGCGTGAGAGCTTTGACTGCCACGTTGGTCATTGGGCACCGGAGCGCTTCAACTTCTTACAATTGTAAAAATTGAACGAAAATTGACAGTTAGGGTATTTTGAATATAGCTGATAAATAAAAGATACTTTGAAATAGAAAGTGCCCCATTGAATTATTAAACATTTTTATTAGAGTATCAATAGAAAAAGAATGAGAACAAATATTGCATCTAACGGTGCACTGTGTTAAAACACTGCGGCGTCCTGAGAGAAACATGTGATTTCGACGTGGCAGTTAAACTGTTAAAATGATTTCAAGAAGATCATTGTACAACTTCTTTACGCTGCGTTTTGCTGGAAACGATTAGCCGGCTCATACCGATCACCGCACGAGCGTGTCTACTCGCCGAACCTTCGCTTTAACTGTAACAATTCTCGGAATTCTACAATGAAATTTTTGTAGAATATTTTTCGTATTACGTATGTTCGAGAATCGGTGAAATGTTAACGAAACTGCTCGCGGCAAGCCTGCGCGATGTCACAATGTTGAAATGTGTCAATTATCCAGATGGGACTGCGTGGGAATTGAAATAGGCGTGTGTTAACACTAATCTTACCAGACCCGGTCAAACGACCGGTTTCAAAATTTCATCTAAAATTGTACGCTCGCTTGTGTTTCTTTTGTACGACCAACTTTATGTAAATTCGTATATCAACGAAAATTGAGAAATTGATTGATCAGATAATATAAGAATTTACACAAAGTTAGACGAACAAAAGAAATGACAATGAATATATTATTTTAAATTCAATCTTGAAGCTGCTTATTTTTATTAGTTCGTGCTATCAACAAACATTGAAAAATTGATTAATCAAATACTATAAGAATTTACATAAAGTTAGACGAAGAAAAGAAATGACGACGAATGTACAATATTAAATGAAACTTTGAAACTGCTCATTTTTATTCGTTCATTTTATTAATAAAAATTGAGAAATTGATCGATCAGATACTGTAAGAATTTAGATAAAGTTGGAACAAGAAAAGAAGAAGAAAAGAAATGACGATGTATGTACAATTTTAAATTCAATCTTGAAACCGCTCATTTTTATTGCTTCATTTTATTAACAAATATTGAAAAATTGATTAATCAAATACTGTAAGAATTTACATAAAGTTGAACGAAGAAAAGAAATGACGATGAATGTACAATATTAAATTAAATTTTGAAACTGCTCATTTTTATTCGTTCATTTTATTAACAAAAATTAAGAAATTGATCGATCAGATATTATAAGAATTTAGATAAAGTTGGACGAAGAAAAGAAGAAGAAAAGAAATGACGATGTATGTAGAATTTTAAATTCAATCTTGAAACCGCTCATTTTTATTAACAAATATTGAAAAATTGATTAATCACGAAGAAAATAAATGACGATGAATGTACAATATTAAATTAAATTTTGTAACTGCTCGTTTTTATTCCTTCATTTTATTAACAAAAATTGAGAAATTGATTGATCAGATAATATTAATATATGTTCAATATTAATATATATTCAAACCGGTCGTTTCGCCGGGCCTGCTGAGATTAGCGTTAAACACGTTCTGTTTATATCGCTTTTTTTGTAGATGACCGACAAAGCAACGTTCCATTGCACAATGCGTAATTATGGAATATTGTTAACCATCGAAATGTCGCGTAGATCGCGATTACTATTCCGAGATGAAACATTATGAAGAACACGAGCGTTTGCCTGGCATAAATCGTCTTTTGGTCGACGTCGATACGTTCAAAACGCGTGGCATTCGCGTCGCCTCGAGACAACTGTAAAGCGAACAAACTTGGAAGCTGTTCAGCTACTGATCGAACATAATCCCATAACGATGGAAGAAATTTGCTGGAAAGTTAAGTGACGGAAGTGTAGTTTCCACAATTCGGATGGAGTGCAAGTTGCGCTAAATCGCGAACACTTGAAGAGTTGTGAGCAGGACAACGTTTCAACAGCAACGAAAAAGTAGAGCAATTGGCGTGGAATTTTGCTTTGGATCTAGCCTTTCACTTTCTACGAAACTGGAATAAAAAAAGTTGACAAAAGTGTACAGAGAGGAGCATACACAGAGGAAAATAGCGCGATCGTTGCTCGGTTTAAAGTTCACCGGATAAACGCAATGCTGCGAACAGGATCGGTGCTTCATATTTGATTGACCGTGTAATTAAATAAGTAGATAAAAAATGAATTTGGTTAACAGTATTTTATTCCTCTCGTTTAGGACTATAAGGCAGAGAAATTTTAGATTCTCTTTATAATTTGAGAGTTTCGTTGAACGATTTTAAAGAGCAAAGCTCAAGTTGCAAAGCGAAAGAGAAAAGTTGACGAATCCGTGCGAATGCAATTATTTTGCTCTGAAAACTGAAATGTATCAAGTCGAATTATTAACGAATTTTGAGCACGTCTATCTTAAAATATCATCGGCTCCATTAATATTTTCTTTCTTTATAAAGCGAATAATTTGATGTAATATAAGTACGTACTTTCCTATACAAAATCTATCAAAGGCATACAGTTAATATCATCGTTTACCAGAAGCAGGAATATTAATCGATAAATGGTATCCTCGAGGACGATAGCGACTATAAACTTGTGTGTACATATTATTTATTTATCTACTTATTTATATATATATATATATATATATATATATATATATATATAACATAGGGTGAGCCTATTAGAATACATGCATTTACAAAGACAGATAGTTATCGGATACAGAAACTTGAAAAAAAGAAAAAGAAAGAAAAATAAAAAATAAAAATTATACATAATATATATGAAAAAACATAGTTGAATAGTAAATTTAGGATCAAGATAACGCCTCATATAACGTTCGCTTGAATAACACATCACTGGATGGAAAAGATATTCTATTTACAAAATTCTCATAGATAAATGGTGCTCCGTTTGAAGATCGTTTAAATTCATAAGATGGTTCCAAGATTAAAGATAAGGGATTGACTTAAACAATCTGAAAATCGAATAACAGCAAGTGATCAGAATATAATTTTTCCAATTGAAATGATCTTGGAACGATCATTTCAATTCAAAAGATCGTTTACACGTTAAAGATAAGCAATTCAAAGCAATTCAAACAAACTGAAAATCTAAGAACAGAGAACGATCAAAAAATCATTCCTTATATTGAAACGATCTTGCTACGCTCTTTGAAAGATTAAAGATAAGCAATTCGCTCAAACTGAAAATCTGTATAGCAACAGGAAATAATTAAAAAACGTTCTTTTACTATCCAAAGCCCAGACTATTCGATTCGTCATATTCGTACAAACCCTAAATCCCTTGCATCCGATCGCTGTTCGACTGTCTGACTATAAATATGACAATACACAAACGCTCGGTGCGTCGTATCTGCTCTCTAACAAAGTCGATAACCACGCAAGACGTTAGAAACGTATCATCTAAACGATGATATCCGTATCGCATCTACGGGAACGCGTCGCTAAGCGAAACAAGCGGGTCTACTCGATCTGCGGTGACGATTTTTCGTGGTAGGATCGAGAAGCTCTGACGGAGAAAGGGAGCTGTCGCGGGACGAACGCTAGGCGGACGCGAGGCGGACGCGAGGCGGACGCGAGGCGGGTGTAACGGGCTCGAGGTAACGAATTCCAACCGGAGAAACAATGTAATATACGTGGTGCAGAGGTACGCGGGAGATCGCGCGGAACAATGCATCCAAGCCGTGTCAAGGGGATCGGAGGCGGCGGGGGTTCGGAGACGGAAAGAGAGTCACGCACGTACCCGGGCCTTATCGTCGCGTTCACATCCGCCGAGCAGCCAGAGAAACGGATAGAGAGAAAGCGGGGAGCCGCGGAAAAAATCCAACATTCCCAGGATCCAGGCTGGACTCCTTCGGATTCGCAGTTATGCGGAAGCAGCCTGAGGAATTTGCGTTTACACGCCACTTACCGACGCGAAATTCTCCAGGTTCTTAATTGTAAGTTGGATCCGTTGCATTCGTTCAGACGTATCCTGCGGCTGCTTTAACGCGGAACGTCTGCTTCGAACGATATTAGGTAACGATGCGTCTTACGCAATCTACCAACGAGATCCTATCGAGGTGCGACAGAGTGGGAGGACAACGAGCGACCGCCGATTCAACGTCTAGTTTGGAGCCCTTCTTCCGTCGCATTAGCGTCGGTCGGTCAAGACACTCGACGCGATCGTCAACGGCCCGCGCTTTTCGCGCCTCGCACGAACATCGTGCGTCCACTTTTCGTTTCATCAGGCCGCGTGGAGCGTTCGTATCTTCCTCGTACGTTTGTCGCGGATAATATTTCCGCTTATCGTACTCGCTTGTTAGCGTGATATTTCCAAGAATTTCAGCTATGTCGCTTCTGCGTGAGCAAAAAATGGATCGGTTTACAATTTGCACGACCGATCGTACGCCAGCGTGGACGAAGATGAACAGAGGTAAATGCAAGAAGAAGTTATTCGATTATCAGGTACCATTGAATTCTTAACTGTTCCTCTGGAAACCGTTAAAAGTGGACACACAATACTCGAGCCATCCAGATTCTCACAACCGTTTCGTTACGATATCTTTCCCGAGGCTGATCGACCACCGAGTTCCGTTGTCATTGTCGAAAGACGAATATTCTGCGGAAAGAGGCGAGTTTCTGAAAGTACAGAGCGAATCGCGAGTCGCGATCCAAGTCACGCTTGTCGACTAGAAGAGACAAACGAACGAGGACCCGTAGCATATTTCTCGCCTCTTATCTGCTTGCACGTGCACATTGGAAACTTGGCTCGCGCCCGAACCTACGGTTTCGCGCGGATGGCCGCGAAGGCGTGGACGATTTTTCCACGAGAGAGCGAGCAGCGTGCAGGCCCCGAGAGAAAAGGGCAGATCCGATGATTCGAGTGGAAGTGACCAGGACGATCTATCGCCTAGCTAATTAAATAATCCTGTGGAGCGGCGGTCGCGGCTCGTAGATGGTCGGAACAGGTCGATACATCTCATTGTAACAGGATAAACAGGAGTCGAGACACGGTAGTGGCCTGTTGGGGCGGGAGGGAAGCTGACTCGAAAGAGCAACGAAACGGCCGAGGAAACGAATAAGAGGAGCAGCTGTGCGTGGTCGCTGAAAGTAGAGGAGAGACAGCGAGAGAGCACAGCACACGGTTCAAAGAAGAAACAACCACCGAGTGGAGTGGAGGAACAGAAGGGAAGAGGAATAAGCGACGGAGGGCAAGGCAAAGAGGGGTCGAGGAGAGAGAGGAGAGGAGGCGAGCAAGCAAGAAGAACTCGAGGGGACTTCTTAGGTTCGGTTCGTGGGCCCACCGGCCGTTGGAATCCGAGATCGCGTCTGATCGCAATTAAGGCCCCGCTCGGGCCGCGGCTGTGAATATTTTATTCCAGTCGTCGTCTTTCTCTCCGCTCTCTGTGCGCCGGCACACACAGTGTTACACCGTGCATCACGCTTCTTCCTCCTCTCGAACACGCTGCTGCTGCTGCTGCTGCTGTTGCCTCCCCCTCCTCCACCATCTCTTCCACTCTCTTCTTCCTCCCTCTGCAGCGAGTCGGCGTGTGTTTCGCCCGATCGTAATACGGAGGCGAGCCTCTCCACCTCCTTCTTCTCTTCCTTCCCTCTTCTCTTCTCTTCTCTTCTCTTCTCTTCTCTTCTCTTCTCGTTCCTCTCGCTTGGTCGCGGGATCCGCGAGCGGAGCCGGCCAGCGGGGCCCCGGCCAATTCGAAACGAGCGAATTTGAATACGGACGGCCAGGTTCAGAAACAATGGGGACATCGACGGACCACACGGGATGCGAGCAAATGGTCCAACAACCGGAGGACATGCGTTCCGGCAACCGATGCCTTTTACCCTGTCCCGTGGAACCGCCTGTTCCTCCGTTTAGTCTAAACTCCTGGTCCCCGGGATCCGGAGAGCACGTCGGGCTTTTCTGCCTTGGGGTTCTCACTTCGCCAGGAAGTTGGGTATCGCGGCGTTTCTTCGAGATGGCTGGAAAATCGGAGGCGGGTAGCGATTCGATGGCTGGTCGACAGGAAGGAAAGGACTCTGCTGAGAGAGCCAGGATAGCATAGCCAAGTCAGACACAGAGAGAGAGAGAGAGAGAGAGAGAGAGAGGAGGTTTTGTGAAATCGATACCGGGCGAAGATGGTATCGGCCGGATCCAACACGTGTAACGTACTACCGCGCCGGGACGAAATGAAATTTATTTCGTTGTTATTTCCAGCGGCGGCCGGCTGGTCAGGAAATATGGGAAATCGAAGGCCTTGAACGCGTCGTGGCCACCGTGTAACCGGTTACGCGCGATAACCTCCGTCTTGCGGGTTACGTAAACTTATTTTATACGACGTACGAATCTCGGTTGTCGTCGACAGTCTCGTACCGTCGAAGCGTCGATCACGTCGACCGAGGAAACAGTCGAGTCGCAGCCGAGCGAGGTCCGAGGGTTCCGTGACAGGTCACGTGACAGACGGGGATACCTGTCGGGTGCACGGGGTGGTCTCGCGTCAAGGGGGCCCCGCGGAGGCCCGGCTCGCTCGTGGGCCCATGAAAAAAGACAAGAGACAACCGGCCAACAGAGGACAACTCATGCAGAATCGCTAACGAGCCGAGCAGACACCCGAACGATGGATGGGTTGGTCCAGAACCCGAACAAACGCCCCGGGACCCGACCCGAGAAAATCCATCCTCTCGTCCATCCTGCCATCGTTCTCGGCCCGTGCGTCCCACTCTTCCCACTGGAAAATCCTCTACCGACGTACCACGAAACGTAAAAACGCGCAGCGTTGCAGGATCACCGAAGTGACTCGAGGTCTGTGGCTCGACCCCGGAATAACTCGGACAGAGGGCACGGAGCGCCGAGAACTCCGCGGCAATAGAAAGAATGCGACAGAGAAGGGGCAGAGTGATAGCCGATGGAGGCGGCTCGAGATATCAGATCGAGTGCCGGTAGAAGACGCGACGAGCCCCGGCAGAAGATGGCGTATCTGGCTTGCAGGAGCCAGAGAGAGAGCGCCGGTAGCCGGTAGGGATGTTCTGGTAGGTGAGCACAGCGTTCACCATCGCTACCACATCGATCGATCGCTCCGATTGCTTACGTCGCGTCGATAACGCGGCTATGAGTCCACTCTGGCCTTTCCCTCGGCCGGTTGACAACGGCCCACGACGAACAGCAACGGGCGGCACCTTGCAAGCATTTCAGCCCGCCGACACACAGCGTAATTGGAAACGCTATCAGGGTCAGCCAGGCTGCACCGTGGATCACGCGGGTAAAACTCGTTGATAGGCGGCCGCGAGATCGTCCAATTAGTAATCGCCGCGAATTAATTAGACTAGGCAGCGTAGACTACTAGAAACGTTTCCACGTTTCGCGCGTCTCTGCGGCAAGTTGCCTCGTTGTTTTTCGTCCAACGGACTGCTATGATTTAGGACGAAATTTATTACCGTGCACCTTCTTCCGGATAAAAGATAAAAGGTTCGGGATAAAGGAACCAACGTTGGTATCGGCAATGGTTTGTGCGTGCCAGATGAAAGACAGATCGAGTTGCCAGCCTGCTGGCTTCCCTCTTGAGGCCAAAATAATTGTCCTTGGACCTATGGTTGCTGTCCATCCCCGTGTTCACGCGTACGCGATTATTACAGCGGCATCTTCTGCGAGATCTCGGTCGAATCGAAGCGAGTATAAATCGTCGCAAGTTTGTTAGACGATCGTTACGTCGTTCTTTATCGCATTACTTCGATACATTGTATTACTCGATACTATATGGTGATTATTAACACTATAACTACCACAACAATCAAATTGACTGGTTTTACCATTTTATTTTAAAATTCCTACTTCATGTTATATTTTCATTCCACAATGATGCAATGACTTTCGCAACGATAACTAAAAGAATAATATAACGAATTTTATTTTGTTTTTTATGTATTCAAACTGAAAATAATTTTCTATCGAGACTACTTATAGTAATACTAATAGCAGTCAAAATGACTGGTACTTATCAAAGTGTGAAAGGGTCCTGCAATCTGTTTATCGAATCCCAATTAACTAGTTTCCTCGTTTTCTACAACTTCCTACACGTTTTTCAAATTTTTACCGCGTATCATTCGATATGACGATATCAGTTATCAGGAAAATTCCGTATCGATCGCTAGATCGCTAGATGCCAACACTGGAAATGTCAATAGTCAAAATGACTGGTTCTACAATTTTAGAAATGTGTCAACCCTCGTTTAGGGATCCCAGATGGATTAATAATACCAAAAATGTACTATATAACATGGAATTGCTTCTGTGAGAAAGTAATAAATCAATAAATATAAAAATATTCTATTATTAATTATTAATGCAACTGGCAATAAGTTCCACTTTCGGCTAACCTGCTATGTGCAGGAATACTGACACGGGAGAGGATTAAAGTTGTTCGAAAATAATTATCAAAATACAACGATTTATTTAAATGTTACTTGATTCCAATATTGACAATTGACTGACAGACTCTTCGGTTAACAAATGGTAATTTAACTCCTCGATAGACAAAATGATAACTAACTCTTCGGTAGACGATTGGTAATTACTCGGTTGACAAAATGATGATAACTGTTCGGTTGGGTCTTTCTTTTGAAAATGTTTGGCAAGTTCGCTAATGTTTGTTCAAATCGCCAACATTTTTTTTACAATTTTAAACTGCCTTAATATCGTAATAAAAACATAGCTAGATAAATTTATCGCAAGTTATAGCTTATAGCAGCTTTAATTCGTTTTACTTGAAATACTGCAGACACGATTTCAAATAAACATTTTAAATTACCTTAATCTATTTTCAAAGAAATTACTAATTATCGCCTACGTAGTTTATCGGATATACATATTATACATGCGCATCTGACCGTTAGTTTATTAAAATCTTTCGAATCACGTGTTGTTCTTGATTAGCTTTTCGCGTTACGGATCGTGCGGGGCGCGGCACGTGACAACCACACCAAATTTTATAAGTTTGTCAACCCTCGTTTAGGGAACCCAGATGGATTAATAATACCAGAAATATACAACATAACATGAAATTGCTTCTGTGAGAAAGTAATAAATCAATAAATACAAAAGCATTCTATTATTACGTATTTTTCAAAGAACAGTCATTTTCACTGGTTTTCATTAGCAAATAGCTTTGCGTTAACTATCGGTAGTTCCAGTGTTAATTAATTTTAGCCAACGAGCCTAGGAATCGACTTGATCCACACTTGCACTCGGTTGACGTGGAATTGGCTTAAAATTCCCGCTCCAGTCTTCCGCTTCTCAGTTGTATCTCGTTGCTTGTGGTTATCGTTGGTTTCGTCGCGTCGTTGTTATTGCTATCGGTAAACTTACCGACCTTGGACACGGCGATGTGGTTGTTACACCATCGCGACATTACGATGCAATCAGGGGCCAGCCATGCAGCGAAGAAACAAAGATCCGCCGACCAGCGAGAGGAATTAGAAAAAAGGTAATGGAGTGAGTGGACGGTTAACGCGGTGGTTGCCCAGCGACTGGTGGGAGTTTGAAAAGCGAAAGAAAGCGTGGAAGACTACGCACAAACAACGGCCACGCGATGCATAATGCATGCGTGCGCCTCGAGTTTTCTCCCCCCGATGGGAGTGTCGTCAAATCAACGCCCTATTCGTGTCGTTCACGCCTCGGACGACGCGTCCCGATCGCAATTATCGAGATACCTTTTGCCCGTGGCGTGGCTCCGGGGGCGGTAAGGAACAAGTGTCTCTTTGTTTCCTCGACAAATCGTCGATTCGGCGTTTGCTCGTGGAGAAATTTCAATCTCGGCGACGACAAAGGGATTAATTTCGTTAGGGGCCGCGATGCTTATTATTCCGGCTCGTCGGTATCTTATGTTACGCAACAATGGCATTCGAGTTACTCGGGGAATGACTATGAGAACGCGACTCGATCTCGCTCCGCAGGAGACGCCGCCTAAACGGTCAAATTACAACTCCGACAAGCCGAAAGTTCCCCCTCTAACGTGCACGGCCGACTTTCACCGCTAGAGGAAAACTTCTTGGACCGTCAGCAGCAACGCGAATCTTCGGCCGAAATTCTTCGACGATCTTCACCGAGACGAAGAGACGAAGAGGCGCGGACGAACGCCGAATCGAACTGGTTCGACGATGCAGTAAGAAGGAGTACGCTGCGTAAAAAAGTTTCTCACGTATCGCGAAGAGAGGAAAGGGGGTGGAAAGGGCGCCTCGGTGGTAACAAGGAACCCCCCGCGGACGAACTAATTTTCCCGGATGACTCGCGAGGCTACGGCCCCGCGGGGGTCTGAAACAATGCGCGAGAAACGGCCCTTAAGACCCTGTAAGACTTGCACGCCGCTTCTTCGCTATTCGCTGAATCACCCTGCGCGTCTCGCGAGCCTAGCGATGTCTGTGAACCTATCGACGATGCCTTCCTCTGGCCAACGATTCCAACGAAAATGCCACATTTCCTGTAACTTTCTGTTAGAAGCTTACGCGAGCTTGTAATTTCGATTGCTTGCACGCGTACAATCGTATCTGGATATTAACGATCGCGACAGACAGACGAAAGAAATGGCGTTGTGGATTGAAAGGCGACTGACGAACAACAACCGCGTGTCCAACTGACGGCTGGAAATTTCGATCGGCAAATAAACAGACAGATTGTTCGAGACAAGCGGACTCGTAGCCATCGCTGATCGAACGAAAAACACCTGCCCCATGCGGCGCGACGCATTGTCCTAATGGCCTGGCTTGTAATTACCATTGTCTCTGCGTGACCACCAGGAATCGGCGGCCTGTTATATCATCGAGACTCGATTCCACCGATCAGCTAGCTTATTCATAAACCAATTAGTTAACTGTGCGCGTACGAGAAATACGTGGCTGTGCTTCGAGTTATCGCGAATGAGCGAGAGGATTCGTAGGCCGCGTGGGCCAAACGGCCACAGATACGCAACAGATGGTGTGGTTAGAGACCAGAAACCCGATATCGCGGACCGTTCAACGAGAGGCGCGCGTCTGACGAGCATTCTCGTCACGTAGGACGCGTATACGCGCCTCCTAATCGCGAATAGAAATCTAGCCGGTCCATCGAGAGCTGGCTTTCGCCGAAACCGGGCGCCCAGAGACATCCAACCTGGGCCTGGATTCTCCGTGAGACCGAAAAAAACCGGAATGCACAGCGCGCATTTGTAGATGAAAAATCGCCGTAGCGTCATCTCCGTGTCCCTCGGATCGATCCGTCGAATTACGAGAAATTACGCGGACAATTGGCGGCGATAACAAAACGGAATCTGGGAACTTGCTCGAGCAGGAAATTTGTTGCCGAGTCTGTGAAAAAGATGGAACGTTCGAGGTAGAAAACGCGCGTGCCACGTTCCTCGCACAGTTTCCTCGCGCTCCTTATTCGGCGCGACGTTTATCGCGGCGCGGGCAAATTTTTTCACCGGGTACCACGACGAGAGGGACGTTAAGATTATACGGCGAAGGGGAGAGAAGAAGGTGGACGGTGCACGAACACAGGCGCGCGCTGCTTTACATCGGTTCGCTCGTCTTTTTCCTTCTCCGTTGTGGCCCCTTCTCGGAAGCTACGGAGATTTTGACGATAACAGGGTGGATCCAGCAGCGGCCTCTCGCCCCGTCACCGATCCATAAATCCAACAATTTGTCCGGCCCGTCCGCGGCGTTTTGATCTCGCCCGATCCTCGGCCAGCCTCCCTACGCCCTGTTTTTGCATAATTATGCCGGATACGGACGTGGATATCCGCTGACTCTTGCTCCGGGTTCGACTTCTGGCACCATCGTTGTGCAGGGTTCGTGCAGCTGGAAATTAAGGTGGGGACGCGGTGACCAGGTTGCGAAGAGGAGAGAGGATGACTCGAGAGGAAGGCACGCTGTTCCCGAGTTATAAAGCGGTTCACCAAAATGGCGCCGCGGCCAAAATGGGCCCCGGCAACTGGCACGGTCTCGCGGTCCCTTTGTGATGCTTGCCTCGCGAAGGAATTCCACCGCCGGAAACCTACTCCTCGTAGAAGCCCGGCTCTCTACGCGCATACAGTCAACACCGAAAGTATGTTAACGAGCGGCGTGGACCATTCCCGGGACGTTCTCGACCGCACGGTACCAGCCTCGAGAAAAATATTAATCCACCAGACACGCTCGTAACATCGCGTCGAAATCTTCTCGAAAGCGTGGACCTCGATAAATAAGTAGACTGTCCCCGGCTTGTTAACCGATAAAATGGTAAAAAACAGGACGACGTCTAAGGTTTCGACGGGGCAGAAGGCACGCGATACTGAACAGCGAATCGAAAATGGGTTTTTCTGGGATGGCAGGATAGCTGGCATACTTTCCGATAGGACTGTATGGCCGTTGGTGGCGTGTTTTATTGGAAGGTTCCGCGACATAGTCGGCGCGTTTTGACGGGCCCCCGCGGATCGCATACGAAATCAGCGAGGATCGCTTTGCTCTAAGGCTGCGAGGTTTATCGCCGCTGAGTACGCGCGCAAATTATGCCTCGTCGCAACCTTTCCACCGCTGCTCTGCCACACTTTTCAGTGCGAAGAAACGAAGAAAATTATTGGGAAGGAAGCTCGTTTACCGAAAGCTCGAGCCCGATGGACTCGAGCCGATCTATAAAGCGATCTATAAAACGGAACGTGTATTATTCAGGCGGGCGGCGTGGCCTTGGGAAAGGCTGGCCGGCGATAATGCGCGCTAACGACTTTATCGCGTTCTAAACGGGCTTGCAAGCTCGCGGCCCTGCAAGCAAACGAGGAAGGAATTATCGATCGTCCGGCAGCCGGAGCACCGATGCCGGCCGCGATAAATCTTCATAGTTCCTTCTGACACGTTTCACGTGACCGTTTCGCGTTATCTTTGCCCGCATGAAATATGTCGGAAACGCTTTTCTTTCGCCTCGAATATCGCAAGCTCACGCTCCAACCGACGCATCGCGCCGAGCATCGCTAGCGATTAAAAGGAAAACTCGAACACGTTGCCCTTTTCGCTTTTGCGCCAATCGATAACGACCGATCGATCCTACGACCAGAACGACGAAAAAGTGCCGTATTTATATCCTTTCGCCGTTCGGATACTTGTAGTTTTAATAAGTCGTCGTTGTACGAGTCCCGAGGTATCGTAAAAGCACGATCGTTTACGACAAATGCGATAAAAAAGTTGTAAAAAAAAAGAAATTACAGATGAAGCCGATGCGAAAGACAAATTGCAACTTGCCGACTTTAAACGATCATAATCTTGGAACGAACGAACGAAATGCAAAGATTCGAACGCTGTTTCGTAAGGCAAAGTATTTACATAGTACGAGAAAACATATTGCTCTTATCGTTAATTGATAACGGTAGAACGTGATAAGGATAAAAATATTCCGACTAATCCAACGGCAGATCAACGATCAAACAAACATTTACAGATATAAATCTTCGCTTTTATAACGAATACGTAAGTATACGTAACGCTGTATTAATCTAAGATTTGTTTAAGCTTTGAATGTACACAAGTTCCCTCTCGTAGCCTAACCTTCGCTTGTAGTTTCTAATATTAGGTTCTACGTGGCAATTACCCGTTTAACAGTGTTTAGGGCTTTTTGCTGGAAAACTGCCATAAATTTATTAGCAGCAGACAACTGACATGTGTGTACAAGTACAACTATATGAAACAATAACGTACTAATACAATGTTGTATAAGCCTGTGAAATACAATTGTAGGACTGTGGTTGCTTAACACTAGAATTATCACACCAGTCAAAATGATTGGTTCTACAATTTTATTTTAAAATTCCTACTTCATGTTATATTTTTTTCCACAATGATGTAATGACTCTTGCAACGATAACTAAGAGAATAATATAACGAATTTTATTTTGTATTTTATGTATTTAATCTGAAAATAATTTTGTATCGAGGCTGCTTATACCAATAGCAGTGAAAATGACTGACACTTGTCAAAGTGTAAAAGAGTCCTGCAATCTGTTTATCGAAACCCAATTAACCAGTTTCCTCGTTTTCTACTTGCCACACGTTTTTTCAAATTTTTACCGTGTATCATTCGATATGACGATATCAGTTATCAGGAAAATTCCAGATCGATCGCTGGATCGCTAGAAGCTAACACTAGAAATGTCAATAGTCAAAATGACTAGTTCTACAATTTTATAAATGTGTCAACCCTCGTTTAATAATACCAAAAATGTACTACGTAACATGGAATTGCTTCTGTAAGAAAGTAATAAATCAATAAATATACAAATATTCTATTATTACGTATTTTTTAAAGACCAGTCATTTTCACTGGTTTTCATAGAAATAGCTTCGTTCTACTGTTAATAACTCTCAGAGATCTATGTGAATGTAAATAAATAATAACTGATAAACTCGAAAAAGGAAAGCAAAAAGAGAATAGTAGAATGCGACAAATTAGGGCAACATTATATTTCATGAAATATCTTTCCGATTATATTATAGTTTACTTTCAAAACTGTTGGGAACTGTGGATCTTTTTATTTTCACCCTCTTTTTCTTCTTTCTCAAAAATAGTTCTCTTTAATATCCAGATTCCTTTTATTTGTTCTGCCAATAGCCTCTTTACCTCTTCAGAACTTATTTCCAATTTTTTAAAGTCGACGATAACCTTAAATCTCGGCAACCACGAACTTTTGTTACCATGTCGAGAATTGTGGATCTTATCGCCGAAATAAATGTATAGGAACATTTAAATTACATTTAGAATTGACATCAAAATAGTTTCAGATTTATTTAACATGTGATGTACAAGATCTTCGTCGATATACATTTGCACTCTCTTTGTCTCGCCATCTTCTATACTACCATAATCATCATCTGTTCTCATATGTTCACTCATACTCATACATGTGTGTCACTACTACGCGGCTAATCTAGTGTAGCACACAAAATTACACATATCTTAATAAAAGCAAACTGATAGAATATGTTTAATGAATTTCATGGAATCATCTACGTCGTCTACACTTTTCACAACGCTCCCAATACATTTCGTAGCTGCAGTCCTTAACACTTTGACTGCCACGTAGAAGTCAGACGTTTCGCTGAGGACGCCACGGGAGTATTTTTATTATTCAAAGCATATAATGGCAAAATAATAATAAATTGATGATGTCAGACAACATTCTTCCGCAATGGACCGTTTATCTTATTGGTGGTCACGGGTGACCGCCATGGCGCCTTGGTAACAGTTGATAGCGACATATTGTAACAAGGCTTTTGTTTATTTCAACAAACCATTCGCATTCGTTATTTCGTCGTGAGCGAAACATGCAGAATATATTGTTGAAACGTGTAGAAGATATTAATAAACAGTATTAGGATTATTTTTATGATTTCGACGAAACATTCGGTTGAAATGGTAGAGATAAAAAAAAGATTATGTTTGTGATAAACCAATGGTAGTGGTAGATTACAAGAGAGGAAAATGTGCTGTAGATTTATCAGATCAAATGATAGCATATTCTACAACACATAGAACGACCCGCAAGTGGTATACAAAATTAGCTTTAGAGTTATTGTTAAATACATCAATTTCAAACGCGATGATACTCTATAAACGAGCAACAAAAACAAAAATCAAGGTATCAGATTTTAGAATGGCACTCGCAATGCACCTTACACAGTGCCATTCGCCAGAGCCGTGAAATATACTTATTCGACAAAGATTGCGACAAGAAATACAGAAGAAAGAAGAGCAAGCGTACCTGGCACGAAAATTTTGCAGAGAGTGGTATAAAAAAAATGTTAAACAGTTAGCTCAAAAATTGCTAAGTATCGGACCAAAAAGGTGACCACCTATTGTCCAGATTGTATCGATGAGCCACGTTTATGTTCAAAGTGTTTTAACACAGCGCACCGATAGATACAAGATTCTAATAAAAATGTTTAATCGTTCAATGGGATACTTTTTGTTTCAAAGTGTCTTCTATTTATCGGTTATACTCAAAATGCCCTGACTGTCAATTTTCATACAATTTTTACAATTGTAAGGAGTTGTAAGGAGTCACAGGAGAATATTTTGTGAGCTGAAAAAACCGAGTTTAAAGTTTATGGAATTTTAATATTGCATATTACCTATTAGAATTAGGACCTAAAATATCTATTCCCCTTTCTAAGTAGAATCTTCAACACGTATCATAAATTTGTATTCTTTGTACAAACGAGACACGCGTGCACTGGTTAACTACATTTTCTCCTCTTCATCTTTTTCTTTTTATACAATTGAAAAAGGTAAAAATTAAGGCGACGATTCCCTACAAATGATCGTGCTTTAATACCCTGAAAACTTACAGAAAGATGGTTAGCTGTACAGTTCGGTTACAAATACACGTCACTCTTCGAACAGTACCAAAATTTCGTTCGTTTCCATTGAAAATGGACGAAACGAAGCTTGCGCTAAGCTGCAATTGGATCTGGTCAAGCGGCAGGATAAATTCCATCGGCCGAAAATGCATACACAGAGAGAAGACTCGGCCAGTAATTTAATAACTATGTATCCTGTTTCCCCGCGAATTATGCCCGCGAGCTGTTGAACAGGCAACGGAGCACGAGAACAGCGCGAGAAGTACCATTTTTCCAGCTGATGTTGGCGAAGAAATTTTTAAGGTGCATAAAAAAGTGCGGCAAGGCGGAGAGACGCGAAGGCGAGAGGCTGGAGAATTTTATCGAGTCGCATGGGGAATCGGCTGGTTACAACACAAATTTCGCCGATTCGTATCCCGAAACGGCAACAAGGGATCCCCGAGGATAGGGCCGCGTGGTAGGAGCCGAGCGTTTAATATATAAATATGTAAATAATGCGCTGCCGCGAGTATCTCTCATGCAGCCGGGTTCAAGCCGGTGGCAGCTAACTTATGGCTGGGACCAGGAAGACCGGCCTCAGTTTGCTCATCCATAATGGCGTTCCTCGCTGCGAATCTATCGTCACGTTTTAAACTTCTACACAGCGGTGGCGCATCAACATTTGGTAATTCGAAATCGACGAAATTCGCTGTTCCCTAAGGTCGGGAACGATCATCTTCGGGGGCATTCGAGTAACCGTTAACAGCGTTGGCGGCTGTGGTTCAGCGCGAAGAACGTTGTGGTAAAAATTGGCTTTCCTCGAGTATCGTCTTCGATGGAAGAAGAAACACGATGGGTG
This sequence comes from Bombus soroeensis, assembly GCA_014737365.1. Classification (NCBI taxonomy): domain Eukaryota; kingdom Metazoa; phylum Arthropoda; class Insecta; order Hymenoptera; family Apidae; genus Bombus; species Bombus soroeensis. Next base: position 696,185 of record JACXIL010000168.1, read on the forward strand.
CCAAGAGACGAGTTTTCAAGAAAAAGAGATTCCATGCTACGATACTCTCGTTGGAACATTTACAATAAAAGATCAGAATTCTTTGATTTTCCCACTTGTGGCGTTTTCCACGAGCACTTAGATTTCCACGAGAGTCGATTACTCTTATTCAAATGGCACTCCTGTCTTTTTCTTTCTTCGATCGTGTGTTTAAAGTCGCCTTTGATACTTTTCAAGGTTACTAGCGACCACGTTAAGAACGATCAGTGGAACGAAACGAAATTGTACAATTTATATATAAATTGTGCTCGTTTAATATTGCACTTGGAACAGATTAGGACATTTTCAGCAGAGTTTAGTATGTCGCAGGTGTTGCAGACATTTGCTTCCGTTTTGGTGATAAAGTAGAAGCGTGTCCAGTTTGTAATATTCCTATCTTTTATCACATTAAATTGCCTTACTACTATTACAGTTGTTGAGGAATAAACCAAGTTAAGGTAGCTGTAATATCCAACTTAGAACCAGATTATAATTATCAATCATAACTTAGCCAAAATTAAGTTAACCAAATTGTAACCAAGTTATAACATCGTCAGATCGTTCAACACGCTCTGTTCTACGTTCCATTTTTCATCGACAAGAGGAAATCTTAAAAGAAACGAGTCTCTTCTCGCGAATGATGCAAAAACACTTCCAATAAATGGCGATGAAAAGTGATTCTATATTTTTTATTTGCAGGAATATTATTTAGAGAAACCTATCCGCTTTTAAAATCCCGAAACGACGTCGTGGACTATTGCGCGACGCGTCGCTTCCTCGTTTTCGTTCGATCGAAGAAAATGCAGGTAAAAAGAGCCGACTAAAAATCGCCGTGGCTAGATTTCGCGATTCTAAAAAAAAAAAAAAAGAAAAAAGAGAAATAACAACGACGGAGCTGGTGGAAGCTCGTTAGGATTGGAACTGGGACGCTCGAGATAGCAACAAGTCGATTTTTCTCGTGGAAACGGCTGCAAGTTCGCGTGACGCTCCTCGCCAGCCCTGACCCGTTCTGGAAAAAGCGTGCAACTCTGAAATCTTTCTCCGACTGAGAATTAACCGACGTTTTCAACGTTCTTCTCCTCAAAAATCTATAGGAAAATCGGGCAGAGATCGAGCGGAGGGACGTAACCAAATGTTGCTTTTCGGAGCACGTTCTTGCGAAATCAATCGATTTCGCGACAGTCTCGCAAATTTCTGACGTTACGAGCAATTTCTAATGTCGAACTGACAGATACGAGAAAATAAACTGTACCTAAACATGAAATATAGATAGTCAGACGCGAAGACATTGACATCGGATGTGACATTTTCGTGGAAAACAAACGAAAAACAATTTTATTCTTCATAACGATCTCTCTGGTTAAAAAATTATTCTCAAAAATGTTTTTTCGAAAAGACAGCTATTTGCAACGATCAGACAAGTGTGAAACTCTGCACCATCGTCATTTATCATCATGGACGATCATTTATGCAGAGCCGGCGCATTATGCGTGTCGCGAAAAAGCTTCTGAGAAGATAAACAGCGAGAAACAGTGACAAAACGCACGAACACACAACAAAGTACGCGTCTTTCAGCGATCGATCGGGACAAGCTAAATCAGTTTGACAGACTGCATTGGTTTATCGGATTCTTAAAAATCCCATCTTACATATGCCGTTTCGTATTTGGCCAGTTTCTTTTAAAATCCTGTTCTGGAAATTGCCAAGCAAAACCGGAGATGGCGTATTCGGCCGAGTCGTAAGATATTCGTCCGTCCCTGGAGAAGACGAGAGAACACCGCCGCGCCGGTTCGACAATAGTTTGGCTGGACCGGTGAAACAATTCCGAGAGGGCTGGCCATCGCAATAAAAGCCCTTCGACAGTGGATGTGACAAAAATGAATTGTTATATTGTTTTAACAAATGAAGGGAGACCGGTCACCCCGTTGGGCCCTCACCGTCTGTCTCCGTCTCCGCTCCGGGGACCGTGGTGACTTTCTTTTTCGCCTGTTTGTGCACACAGCCCCTCGGCGTATTATGTATCTGGACCCTCTCTTCTCCAGTCTCTTTCCTCCCATCGTCGTGGTCGTCGTCGTCGTGGTCGTCGTCGTCGTTCGATCTGCGCCTCGGCTGGTTTTGCAGAGCGCGCGCGAAGCACGTGTTTTGCCAGTTCCTATTGTTTCCTGTATGATAAATGGAGCCGGGCCTTCTGGCCGCCTCAAACCGCCTCGTACACCGGCTCCTTTCGGCCTCTCGATTCCTCGATAGCTTCGCGAACACCCCTGGAATTCCTCCCAACTCGCGGCAAACCATTTCCTTTAGAGGCTGACGGATATTTTCGTCGATCTCGTGGTGCGAATTTTCCCAAACACGACGTTTCACTTAGTCGTAAGACGTTTACGCGCCAAAGGAGAATAGCCTCTCGATTCGAGACCTCGCGAGCTTTCTACGAGCCGTCTAACGATCGTCGGTCGTCAAGGACGCAGTTCGTCGAGATGGAACAACGATAACGCTTATCGTTTCTCACGTTATTACGTGCATTTAGCAGAATCTGCGCTGCCGATCAAACTGGATTTCGAGTTTGCGGAGACAAGCGGGCGGCTGGCGGTTTCTAGTAGCTGGCGTACGATCTAGCCACGTTGTATTTCCTGTTTGGCTGTAGTCGTTAGCGTAAACGGAGGTATAGTTATCGAGGAATAAATATACATTATACTGGATCCGATCTGGTATTCTCTTACCGGCACGCAACGCAGCAAGGAGAATAGCATTTATTCGATCGGGTTCTCGTTCGAGCAGGCGGCAAGAAACCGAGAGCATCGAGGGATCGAAGATCCGAATCCAGAGAGCAGAAAAATCCGGCACGTAACGGGCGACATTCTCGTATCGGCTCGATTATTTATCATCGTTTAATTCAATTAAAAATCCGCGCGTAAAAAGGGCCGATCCGGGCATTCCGCCAGTCGTAAAGTCGGCTCTGCCCCCTGTTCCTGCCCGCTTTTTTTTAGTCCTGCGGCCCGGGGCAGCCGTTTTTCGAATATATACGACGTTTCGACGACAGCGTCCGCTCCGACGACTCGTTAGGTATTAATAAACCGACCAAGTTCGTAATTAATTTAACCGAATCCGCCGCTACTTCAGGGAGATCTTCATTCCTATTGCCCCTGTCGAGCGGTTGCAAGTCGCGTTCGAGACGGTGGTGAACTGGTCTCTCTCGAGGTTGGATTAATTTATCATAAAAAATCTTCGAAAGGAAAGACACAAAGCGAGAGAGAGAGAGAGAGAGAGAGAGAAGGCGAGGGGGAGGGAGAGAGTCTGAAACGACGCGTGTAATGGACTCGGTGAGCCGTTTTCAGCGAGCTGCTTTGCATATCCTGGCCATAAATCATCCGGCCGAAAATAGACGGAGCAATTAGACGAAGCGAGTACCCGCGGCATTTCCATGAGATCCACGGGAAATCAATCATCGATCGATACCGAAATGGAATCTAGAGATAGATAAACGTTGGCCGGGATTAAAAACACCACTGGAGGAAAGTTGAAATTGATTGGCAGAGGAAAGAAGGTGGACGGACGAGCTGCAAATTATTACACCTTTTTCCCATGGGGCATCGACAGCCACGCAGCCGACCTGGGGACGAACAGCGACGAGGGGTGAGGCCACCGATGGCCACCCTCTTCCTTCCTTTTCGCGAGCGGAGAGTCGCGCTTGCTGTTCAGCAGGGGGTCCGTAAAGACTGGCCGCACACAGGCATAAACATACATAAACACCGTGGATATATATAAGTTGGTAGCTTCTGAAATCCGTGGCTGATCCAGGAGCGATAGTGTTGGGACGCCCAGCGGGCAGTCTCGGCTACCACGGCACCCAACGATCTATGGTCGTGACGAGAATCCGGCGACCATTACCGTCTCGTCGAACCCATGCCCTCCGTCAGGACTAATTTTTACCCATTACATCGTCCTCTCGTACGTCGCTTTCTTCCTGGCGAATACAAACTGCACTCTATTCGACGCTCTACTGCCGCTACGATCGATCGAGAAACGCGTCCGCCAAAAATTCAATTCGCAAGCGAAAGCGTGCACACACGAATCGATGGAAATTCCGACTGTGGACGAGGTGGAATTAAAGGGTACTCGACGATGAACTCGACGAGGCAGACTCTCGACAGCTACCCTCGGTCAAGCTTATCTCGCCAGCCAATCTTGGTGGAAAAAAATGTGCCCCGCCGATAATCAAAGACGGTAGCCGTGTCTAGGGACGAAGGCGGAGGGATCCAGCGGAGGGATGGTCGAGCTACGGCCAGTTAATAACGTTGAATTTGACGAAGGAAAGTCGCTCTCACCGTGGCGCGGATGCAACCCACGTACCAGCCATGGATACTCGCCGTAAAACAGACTGTTATCGTGTCGTCATTGTCTCACCGAGTTTATCTGCCTCGCGGGAAGCATGCCACGAGGTCGTTTAACCTTTTTTCTACGGCCGAGCTTCGCCTACCGTTACCGATGATAACAGCGTCGTGATCTCTCGCGATCGATGACGAACTCGGCAAACTTAGGCTGGGCCTGTCCGAAACTTGTGTCAATCTTCGCAGACCTGCCGGCGAAATTTCTGTGGAGAGCGTGGACGGAAAAGAAATCGTCACGGAAGCTGACAGAAGCGTCGAAATGATTGGCAGCGGAGGTTGTCCGGGAACACGCGAGCCAGCGTCCGGGGCGAGGAAAAATGATGGAGCCCGCGGGGGTAATAGGATCCGCGGGCCCCGATCGGCGCAGTTAGACACGATAAATCCAGAGGGGAATTAATTGCCGTTTGGTGCTGTCGGGTCTGGGTCCGATCCGGGTCCCATGGCCGCGCAGCTCCTCACTGTCTCTGCCTCGAACCTCCGCCTCTTGCATCCTCCTCCGATCGTCCGCTTGCTCTCTCCGTCTCGTCGCAGGCTCGCATTCTGCGTCCCTCGGTTGGTCCCTCCGTGGCCGCGACTGGTTGACATCCTACAAATAAAATCAGCTGCAGGAATGCCCGCGACGACACGGGGCCTGTGGGACCTCTTCGAGCTTCTCTCTGCCCTTCCTCTCGGCCTCCTCCTGGCCTCCTCTTCGTCTATCTCGGAAGTGAGCGGAGTGAACCGAGCGCGAAAGAACGCTAGGACGCGCAGGTGCGACGAGGACGACCGAGCCAGCCCCACGGTCTTCCGACGTAATATATGGTAGCCTTAAGACAACGGTTCGGTAGAGGCGAGCTATATACCTGCTGGCTGTCCCGTGGTATCCACCTTTACTCACACCGTTCTCCGACCTCTACGTACGTGTGTCCCGTGTCGGCAGAGTGTGGGAGTCCGTTGGAAGCCTTGGACGTGCGTGCAGGCACCGATTCCCGCGCCACCTGGGACCCACGGGACCCTCTTCGGCTTTATTTAATTGTCGCTTAACTCGACCGTGTTCCAACTACATCGTCCCATGCCTGTGCTGCCTCCTCTTGCACCGATCTTCGGCCAATCTTCCACACCCTCGTGATTTCTCTACTGTCGTTTTTATTTCCATTCGGCCATCAACGAGTGCGCAGGGTAGCCGATGACGTAGCGGAGGGTTGGAGCACGAGTATCGGGGGTTGTTGGATGTAAATTTCGACGCCGGTAATCGAGGACAAATAAATGGACAGGGGCGGAGAGACGCGGGAAACAATGGCCAGGCGAAAAGAAAGAGTCGCAGGCGGAATGTTGTTAGCCGGTGGAGTTTGTCAGCGTGGAACGCGTTGCTACAGTGGCCGGGAATAGAGAGCAGAGGCTCGTGGTTCGCGCGCCACATTTGCCACGGGGCCTTGATTTACATGGAATGCCCGCGTCGCGTCGATCCGATTTTTAGCCGACGCTAATTCCAGCCGACTCTGTCCTGATATGGTTCCGCGAAGAACGCGGCCGCGTTCCCGAGACCAGCTCCCCTTTCCGTCCACGTAGACTGCGGCAAAAACTGCATCGTACTACGGAGCGCTGGGCCAATTATCATAAAACGCCGCACAACCGACTAATAAATTCCCGGAGCGTCCGAGCGATGCGTCCCTGTCGGACTTTATCCCCGAACTGGCGTGGTAGGAGATCGATCTTCTCTCGTGCGGACGCGTTAACGAACACGGTGGTCCTGCGTGGTACGGAACAACGTGGAAACGTCGAATTTTCTGATAAAGTAAAAAAAAGAAGCGCAGCGAGGATAAACCGGAGAACGAAACTCTCGGCCGATCGAGGGTAGACAAGTTGAACGACCGAGGGAGCAGCAACGGTCGATCGGCTTAACGCCAAGTCCTTTTCGATTCCCGGCAGCCATAGTCCGAGACAGGAAAGCTCTAAAGAGCGCGGCGGTCCGGCCGATGCTTAAATCACTCCGGTCACTCAGTCTCGCGGCTCAGATTGATGTAAGGCCGTGTTTTACATTCAATTCAATTGGGCAAAAAACTGCTATCCGTTGCCGGCCGCATTGTGCCGCAGCTCCTTTCCAGGACCCCACGGTGCAACAGGTAAACCGCGCTCGTTAGAACCGTTCCGGAGGAACCGGTGACACGAAATTGTCATTATCTATCACACGGTGAAACGAGCCTCTGCTCTTCTTCCCTCGGATCTCCCTCGTGGTGACTTTCCTCGTGTGGCGGGATCCAGGCGATAAACAGCAACAGAAGAGAGAGAGAGAGCGCTAAGAGGAACGAAGCTCGGTCGGTTTTATCCCTTCATCTTCGAAAACGGCACCGATGGTGGAAGAACACCCTGTCCCGTTCCTTTCGCCTTTTATTTTTCCCTTCTTCTTCTATTTTCTCTCTTCTCTCACCCCCTCCCCTCCCTCCCTAACCTCACCATTCTTTTTTCTTCTTTCCCTTTTTGGTTTGTTTCAGCAGTCAGGGACTGCGCCGAGATACCGGCGTGGTATTTTGCTGCTATCGGGATCGAATCTACATAGGCGACATTATTCTCGACGACGTCGTTATTCGGTATGCGGGAATCCACGACGCCGCTTTTGACGTAAATTGCGAAGAGCGCCGGTCACGTTTCTGCTTTATTCCGCGGCCGTTCTTATTGCCGCCGAAGGACGTGCAGATATGTATTCGTGCGGTGTCGCGCGACAGCGACGCTCGACATACTTTCCGAAACTCTTAATCATCTTCAACCTGCCACACTTGCATCTGCTACAGAACCACCATAGCTTTGGATAGTAAGTTTCGGCTACTTAAATCCTGTGAGAAACCATTGCTTGCTATATTAGGTGATAATTACGTAACAGTTGCGTTAATGATACTTGGTGTTTTTTCTTCTCAACGTTATAGTGTCTTTTATATTTCTTTACGCGTCCATCGTAAAGCAATCGTCGTTCTATCACACCTACTATTTTCGATCTATCGTTGTTGCTCGTCTGTTGCGCAAGAACAGCGCGATCGCGCGAGAAACGCGCTCATGTTGGCAGTAAAGTCAACTGACCGTGTAAGCGTATCGTGTAGACGTTATATTCGACAAATATAAAGCGTTCCACGACTCTATGTATTCGACATAATTTACTTTTCTCGACTACCCGATAGAAGCGGCGTGTGCCACGAGTAAACAGTAATCGGTCCGTTTGGAGGCGAATAAACGAACGAGACGCGAATATGAAAGAAGAAGCGTAGATTTTAACTCGGCAACTTGCAAACCCGTTCAAACGCCGCGTTTCGAATTTTCTTTCTCTACAATTGGCTGAAAAGTATCTTTGCCAAAATTAATATCGATTTCTAATCAATATCGTTCGAATTACAACGATTTACATACGAAATATTTAGGTACCTAACGGTCGGTAGCTGCAACGTAAAATTTCATTCGACTTTGCCAAAATTAATATCAATTTTTAATCAACATCGTTCGATTTACATACAAAATATTTAGATACCTAATGGTCGATAGCTGCAACGTAAAATTTCATTCGACTTTCTGCCACGTCCATTTACCCTCCATTAAATGTGTTACGACAGCACGTGTTTCCACGACGAGGCTATCACGCTGTTATTCATATTCCAATCCTTTCAATTTCATTCGATCATAGCGAATGCATCGATGTCGAAAATCTAATTCACGTGGATCGTATAACCGAGATCGGTCGTTTGCTCCTGACGATCATTCGCGTTAGTTTTTCATGGATCGATCGACCGTTTTATGACGTCGTAAATTATGCGAAGGCGTCAGTCAGTCTGGGCCTGGGGCCGGCTCGCATCAGATTCGACGGCTGGCCGGCTGATTGGAAAGGAAGAAAGCGAGAAGGACACTAATTAGCGATTCCGAGAAAGGGGCCCGTTTCGGACGGTGGATCTGGTCCGTGGATCAAATCCACGGGGGAGATGGCTCGATAGATCGGAGGTGTGAAGGCTGCTGAAGAAGTGTAAGGCATTCGAGAAATTCGTTGAAGAAATCGATAAACCTTTCGATCTCCGCTCGTACGGGAACGCCTGGCATTCCCTTGCTTCCACTCTTCCGCGATAGAACTCACGATCGGCCGTGTCGACCAACCAGCGAAAACCAAACGAATCTATAAGACGGGTCTGTCGGATGGTACTGAAAATCGTTCGATTCGCGATGAAATCGTCAAGCAGACGCGTCAACCGACGGATCGCAGGGTGCGCGAAGAGGCGGACCGTCGTGGACAAGGATTTTCTGGGAGAGAACGAGCCGGCCATGGGAATAAAACAAGGAGGACACTAATTAGCGATTCCGAGAACTGAGAACACGAACCGTGGCACGGCACACGGCCCACCTCTCTCTCTCTCTCTCTCTCTCTCTCTCTCTCTCTCTCTCTCTCTTTCTCTTTCTCTTTCTCTTTCTCTTCCTCTTTCTCTTTCTCTGTCGCTGTGGGTCTACGAGGCCCATAACACGCCGTGTCGGATCCAGCTGGAACCCGTAGCGATGCAATGCATCGGGAGGGGACGAAAGGTCGAGGAGCCGGAGGAGAAACCATCCGAAACATTCGGGCCAGCTTAGAGTGTCAACTGGTGGAATGTCTTACCCTTGACCCCTCTTCCACCGCCACGACCGCTCGTTACTTTGTCTCCTCTCGCGAGTCCATATTGTCATCGGCCGGGTTTCTATCCCGAATTCCTGCCTGATCGCAGATAAACCACGGATCTTCGCTGGAATACCAGTGACACCGGAGCAAACTCGGCTACTAATATCGTTCCGATGGTCCTAACCTCGCGGTAACATTGCGGGGGCGATCTTTTCGATCATTTGACGAAATAACTCTTCCGCCATTCCTCTACAAATTCCTGTCTCGCGAATCGTTGCGCGTGGCGTAAAGATCGTACCGTAAGTATACAGCGTGGATATGAGAGTTGCCGTGTAAGAGGATTCGTTGAATCGATCTGGCCGCTATCTTGTTAGAACGCGCGTCCCTCTTCTGCTAGGCGTTTTCGAATTTCGAAGCTGTGGCTCGCACGTTGTATCACGTTGGATTTCCCAACAACGGTTTCGGGCTACGTGTGTGGCAACAGACACGTTTCCCGTGATCACGACACGGGGCATTAAGATTCATCCGAGTAGGTGTGAAGGCCGTGAAAGTCACGACGGCGGTTCGATTACAAATAAGGAAGCCATCAAGGCACCCTGTCAGGCTAATCAAACCGACGATGATAAAGATCCCAGTTTCCCGATCGCTGTCCATTCCTTTCCAAGCGAGAAAATACGAAAGCGATCGGCCCATTAGCCGGCAGCGAAGGTTCCCAGGTGCAAGCAGACCTAATCGCGGAAGGAAAACAGATCCGTGTGAATCGTTTCGAGTAATAGTGTTATCAGACGCGAGCCGTGTAGGACACGATGTGTTTCTGATACCAGGGCCGAGCTACCTGAGCCGTTCGGCCTAGAGAAGTCCTCGAACCGCTGACCATTCCGAACAAACAAAATGCATCCTTTCGAGTAGCTTGTTCAGATGCAACGCGCGGTCAACCGACAGCGATTGCTCGGCGAATAAATGAAATTTTTCCAACATAATAGCGTAAATAATATGGACGCCGATAAGCGTACGAATGAATGGCACGTGGTTGAAGAACAAGCGGTCGTGTACAAGGTGGCTCGTGCATTTCCCTATGGCAGAATGTTACGGGAACTGTCGAGTGCCGGTGGAACCTACTAAATTCGAAATGCTGAACGCGCCAGGGCGCAAGTATCGACCAGGTTTCTGGTCGAGCAGGCGAACACGGAGATCGTTTCGTTTAATTAAGACTTGTTTTTATTTTTGGTAAACTCGTTCGGGTATTTTAGGAAGCCTCCGCCGGACTTTCGATTAATTTATCCGGCTGACTAGCCCGCTGGATTCGGCCGGGCTGTTAAAATCGTGGAAAACCGCTGAAAACGGCCCTCTCGCGATTTTATTGTTCCGGTCGAACCACTGCGTAAAAGTCGTCGCGTCGTCCAGATGGAGGGAACAGCTTCGAATTTCATACGCATTATACGTTTCCAACTTTGCTTCGAGTTATTAAATATTTAAGTTACGACAAACAGATAACGACACTTAAGGCGCTTCGCAACTCGATGACTGATATTAACGAACTATGTACGTCCTTCGCGTCTGACTCCGTTGTCTCTCCTCTTCCTCTCCTCTCATCGATTATTCCCTCGCTCCCTTGACGAGTGACGACGCTGAATCATCTTCGGTTCTTTACTACGAAAAGACACACTTGGAAAGTATCTGAACATCTAGCTGCCATGCGAGACTTTTATGGCCATATCGTATGCGTTATACGGTACGTTTAAAAAGACTTTATTAACATTGCAAACGAATCATGTTACGATTATATTCGGCAAATTTGAAAGCCATCTGAAAATGTACGTAGAAATTACAGAATATCTGATAACAAATTGATATGCCACATGTACAGCTACTTTAAACGTACAACGAGTGTTGACCACGACTACATAAATATCGAGCTTTATCAATACGCGTCGTTGAGGTTGACTGATAGAGGAACCAGTGGATGAATTTGTAATAGAAAATTATATTGAAGTAAGTAAAAGTACAAGTATAGTGTATGCCATCCAAATCCTCGCTCTTGCAGTGTTACGATACAATAGAAAGGTAAGGAGCATGTTCATATATTTATAGCAAAGGATATTATCAAAAAGTTAGCTTTGGTGTGTAGCTGTAGCTGAAGGCTGCAAGAAACAGCAATAGAAATCTACTTATAGCTCTTTTCTTTCTGGACCTTGTAACCGAAAACAAAATTTATATTCAAGGCCACAATAATATGAACCTCTCCTTATTATCAATCTTTTTCACTAAATTCTATTCTCTTCGTAACAGTCACTGATATACAAAAGAAAAGGTGTAGAGTTTCTCTTCAAGTAATTACTTCAACACGTGTAATGGACAATTCGTTGTTTAAATATTTTTCTGGCCTCTGTGAAATACTATATATATGTCGGGGATGAAAGAACATCGGGGCTTTTCCTTTACAATTTTTGGGAAAATCCCCAATACTTTATCTAGACTGTTTATTATAGCTCTACTTAAATAATAAAACTTAAAAGTAGTTGTTTATGATTTAATCCAAATATATTTGCTTGAGATTTATGACGGTAGGCTTGGATTCGAAGTGACACATCTGGTCGCTAAACGTTAAAAATATAGTTGACAAAAAGGGTACAGAGAGGTACACAGAAAGGTACAGAAGTTGAGTCCACTTGGACCGTGGACAAGTAAGTTCAATTCCACTTAGACTGTGGACAAGTTCAGTTCCACTTGGACTGTGGACAAGTAAGTTCTGTTCTACTTGGACTATGGACAAGTAAGTTCAGTTCCACTTGGACTGTGGATAAGTTCAGTTCCACTTGGACTGTGGACAAGTAAGTTCAGTTCCACTTGGACTATGGACAAGTAAGTTCAGTTCCACTTGGACTTTGGACAAGTAAGCGCATTTGCTATCCTGTTGACAGTGTATTTGTTATTGAACCTAAGATTATTGTCATTAGCATCTCGAGTATCTAATCGTCACGGTTAATCGTCAAATTCTGTTCGTTAAACGTCCCTAACCCCAATGTTAACTCCACATATATATCCTTACTAAATATATCGTAGTTTGTACGTCTTTGGATTTCTTCCAAATTCTATCGATACGAGCAGGATAGTCGTCTCTCTCCCATATGAAATAAATATAAGGACGCGTGTGCGTACAAACTACATAATACAAAAGACACGTACAAGCGTTCGAGTACTTTCGTGAGCCCGCGTACCTTTTCTCTTCACCTTCTCTTTACTAAAAAGAAAGACGAACAAACGGAAAAGACGAGTTGCTGGTCGTGGCCAGTTTTTTGCCCAAGCAGGTAGCATAATGGCAAGGTGGCGTTTCTATTAATCGTTCAGTGGCTCGAGTGTACGCTCTTGTTAATAATAATTCCGCGGCGAACAGGTTGCGCCGCTTACGACGCATATAAAAGGCAACTACTGGATTAATAATTAGCGATAAGCCTGTCGGCCGATAGTTGCGCGCTCGCCTTAATATCCCGTTGCGAAAACCTCTTCAACCTGGGTAATTAAACTTTTAGCCATCTGCCGATCATAGCGACCGGAGAGCCATTCAGCTCCTTCGTCCCGGTGAAAGAGAAGCGGAGGAAGAGAGAAGACGAAAGGGCGAAACGTCGTCGACCTAAAATTGCGACGAAGCAATAGGCGAAAAAAGAAATTGAAAAAAAAAAGAAAAGAAGAGGCAAAACGATTTGGATCGTTAAGAAAACGTGGACGACGCGTGGAAGGAGGTTCCGAGAGAGCTGGGAACAAGCGTACGGCGCGAAACAATATCTATCCGCGCCTGCCGGCTAGTTGGATGTGAAATACGCGGTGGAATATCGAGACAAAAGGAGAAAATCGAGGGTAGGAGAGGCGTAGAGGGTGGCGGGTAGCCCCGATTCTGGGAAACGTGTCCTGCCAGCTTGTTAGGTGTCCCCAACAGTTCTCTAATATATGACTGGCACTCTGTACCCTTTTTCGAGGGAGGAGGATGAGGGCTGTGCAGGTCCCCAGCGTCTGGTCCCAGAGTTTAGAAGAACGCTTACCTGCTCTCATCGACGGTGAGAGGAGAAGAGTGGAAGAGTCTCGAGGCTGATCGACGCATCCTCTCGGCGAGTATTACGCCATAATTAATGATCTTGCCGCGGCAGAGGTCTATTAGCGATCGATCGATTTGATCGAATAAGCGATGCTTCCTGCTACAGTCGAAAAGAAAGAAAGAAAAAAGGGAAAAGAGAAGAAGAAAGAAAAGAAAGAAAGAAGAAGCTGCGTCTGATTTATACCGACGCGGAGGCCCTTCATTGATTTCCCTCGAATAAATTACCCGGCTAATTTACATCGAGATTACACGCACGGAAACTTTCCAGTAATTACGTCGTTCATTTTCCAAAGTATACGTATGATCGAGTAAAACGGAAATTGCACGCGCAGCCAGAGCCATCTGGCTCGATAACAAAGAACGTGCACGCACGTGGTCACAGGTTCCAAGTTTCCTGGACAAATGAAGAAACGGTAAATCGATCGATCATCGCCGGAATCGATCAGACCGGGACACTCTGAGAGGCTCTGATGATGTCTAGTCACAACACCATTGTTTCAATGACCCGCTGCCCCGCCCGGTAGGTGGCAGCCAGGCTTCACATACTAATGAGCCGACCAGTTTCGAACATCATCAACGCACCGCGATGAGAGATGAGGTGTTGAGACGAGCCAGCCTTTTAATGCGGTTACGCCGCTTCCAGCCCGTTATCTCTCCGTTTACTTGTCGATTAAAAACACAGGGATCGCCAACGACGAACGATCAATACCGCTGTCCGGTCCAACTGATCGCGCAGATGCCTTGAAAATTCGACTTGTTCCAAGGTTGCCCCAACGTCGAGTCCTGTAGGATCGTCCGGCATGACGCAAGAGTCTTTGTACCCAAAGCTGGACCGAGGAAACTCGGTGCGCCTCTGCGTGGTCTAAAACGATCCAAGACGAAGGAAGGGAATGGAAATCGGTGACGTGCGTCGAGATCAGCGGTGAATGAGGCGCTAACGACCGGTGATTACGGGCGGGAATCCGTGGCAACACGCGTAAGAGCGGTTACGGAGGTAGGCCAGGGCCCGGCCGGAACCTGCGTGTGGCGGCAAATAATCAGCCGTGTAGGTGAGGATGTCCATCAATCCCGGAGCGCGGGACCTCCCGCGACGTTTCTCATCTTCTCGCCGAGCGACGTCTCTCCCCGACAGCGTCCTCCTCGTCGAAGGACTTTGGCCACGCTTCAGGAGAGCCGGTGCAAGATTGATGCGCCGGCGTAACGGCGTTTTTCGACCGTTTCGTGCCACCATCTCTCTGTCTTCGGCATCGCCAGACGAGAGCTGCTTACGAGTTACAAGTTATCGCCTCTGCTCGAGTATTTCCAGCCGAACGAAACAGAAGACTAAACTGCATCGTCGTTTTTAAATTCTATAACGAGAACCAAATGTCTGAGTTGTCCACGGTTACCGAAGGCGCTGGCTGTTCCGGCTAAAGTCACGTTCACATCGGCCAACTGCGCTTGCAATGACCACGCCGCGGGTTGAAAGGATCAGAACTAACAATAGAGGAACGTTCCTAGTCGAACGGCAAATCGATTCGACTTGGTTGACGCTGCGCTTGCACGTTGGTGGCTAAATTTCAACAGTTCGATCGCTTTATCGCTCGGTGTGAACGAAGCTTAAGAGAGAACACTGTTCTCACGAATCTAGTTCATATTTGTTCGATTCGACGACTGAGAGTTGGAGGGTTCAAGCAGGTTATAGTCATCTTACGAAACGCGAAAGTAACGCAAAGCCCCGTACAAGACGGGAAATATTTATAAATATTAGGACTTGTACGCATCTAGTGAAGATTGAACGCTTTTCAGCCCCTGCTTCTTAATCGTTTTAAGGTAAATTGTATTCGCATCGTACGTGCCTTATTATTAAGTTGCGGATATTTATGCACTTACAGGGAAAGTGCTAAATTATACAAAATAGGAAATTTAACAGCTATCGTAATATCAAGGGGAGGCAAAACAAATTGCTACTTAGGTTTATCGAAACCTTATTTAAATATAATATAAACTCCTTCCTTGTCACAATTTACGCGACACCTTATACGCGACAAATTACAACACAACTCACGCGGTAAATGTTACGCGCGACCATAATTTACGTGGCCAGAGAATATATTTTCCTAGAAGTTTCAAAAGTAACGAGTGCATACAGTAATTTATTATTCCGCGATATTGAAACGCGTCAGTGCTGCACCCGATAATGATAAAAGTACATTACGTCGTCCCAGTCATCGTACGTGTACGCATCTTTCCTTTCTTACCGACAGACTCTATTTACGCGACTTCCATTCGCGTGAAACGAATCTACGTGAAACGGATACTCCGCGTCAATCGACGGACGAGCGTACTTATCGAAGCCAAAGTTAAGGCTTTGTCGATAAATGTAACGCGTACATGTTCCCATATCTATGCAGCGTATGTTCCAAATTACAGAGAGCCACGTCACGCGAATCACTTAGGTTACATCAGTTCGGATATAAGGAGCGCACACAGTTCCATCTTCCTGATATTCAAATGGCAAGCAATCGTTGCCAACGAGGATAACAATTTCGCTGGTGAAATACGAAAGATTCGTCTGATCAAACAGAGGACCCGAAGGATGAGTAAAGGCGTATCGAGATTATCGCCGGTGAATCCGACGCGGCTGTAAAAGTGAAATTACACCGGCGGTGAAGTCGCTGGGAGAGAGGTTAGCCGAAGAGGGGAAGAAGCAGAACGGGCATAATGCGGGCCTGAAAAGTAGACAATGGACACTTACGGGGCCGAGAATGCGATAACTTTATACGCGATCGAGGTTTCGCTGGGTCGGGGTGGAGGGAGCCACAGAGGAGGCGTGGAGGATCACGATTTACCCATACAAAATCGCGGCACGTATGCTGCGCCGGTAATCAAACCCATAAATCCGAGGCATAAGCAACCTCTGACACAGATTCTCCTCTCTCTGGCTCTTTATCTGTTCGACGCTGGCCCGCCGGTGGCTTGCCCGATCGCAGTCGATAAACGCCGCTCGTTCGCACTCGATTTCCTTGTAATTATCGCTTCGATGCTCTGTGGACGGTGCTCGAGTTCCCGAGCTCGTCGTTTCTGACGATTCAATCGCTCCACCGATAATATTCCACGGTGAAACTTTCCAACTGGATTCCACGTTTTTTCCAGAGAATCTTCCAACCAGCATCTTTCCGCCGTGCAACGATTAACCGAAGAGACGATGGAGAGAAAAAAAATAAAACGACAGGGTTTACAGGAAATTGCAGGAGCTACGCGAAGGCAACGACGGATAAGAGAAACGCGACGTGGGGCGCACTCGTTCCACGTTGTGCTCGACAGACGAGTCGAGTGGAGTCGAGCGAAGTCGAGTCGAGTGTTTCGATGCATGTGCAGGCCGCGTGGTTGGGCGTGGTGATGCACGGCCGCCTATCGAACTGCTCTATCGCTAATAAATCTGCGGCTCAACTAGAATCTGCCTCGAGTTATGCGCGAATAACCACGGATCCGAGCCGTCGAAAAAACTTACACGCAAACTCTGCGAGAGAACCGTTCCGAGGGACGAGTTACGAGCATACCGAGACTCGTTCCTCCAGAGGGGAAGTCCCTAGGGTAAAACGTGCCTTCCGGAACACTGGCAACTTTCTACTCCGAGATCTTTCGAATTTCGTAGGTGGAACGATTCGTCCGAGATTTCCATCTTAATTTCTTTCCAACGTAGAATCTATTAAATCAACTTCTAAATTGTCGTTTATCGATCGTTAAAAAAGGAGCCACAGCCAATTTCTACTCGGAACCACCGGTCTAGTATTATCAATCTGGTAAATAGTACTGGATCGGATCTAGGTATTTACATAATTCGTAATACCAGGTTCTAGAGAAGTTGCTAGTTCAGACGGAGACTGCTGCTGCCATCTATGGTGTGACGCGGTAACCCGTTCCTACGGCGCGTTCCTATGCAGCGTCAATTTTTAATAAACGAGACTTACCAGTAAATCTGCTCCATTCCAGACTCCGACTCCTCCGTGTCGTTTGCTCTACCATCGCTTCGCCTGGAACAAACGACAAGATTGGAAAATTCATTAATTCGAATGGTCGATTCCGTAACATTACGGCGCGTAATGATATTTAGGTGCGATTATTGTATGGTTTCAGGGTGGACAGGCGGTCCATCGATTCGGACAATTAAAAAGCGGGGAGGCAAGAAGGTTGGTTGGTGGATTTGTCATTGATTCCTGGCAGGTTTCGAGCCAGGGTAGCACACCCGCTAGGAAGTGGCCGAAGCGTTTGCCAGGACATCAATACTTCTACGCCGCGGCCATGAACCGGCACATTATTCGTCGATAATGTCTCTGGTCCGCGCCACGGGGAGATGCTAGTGGAAGATAAATTCTTTTCCATCGATTCCTTGCTTACTGATTCACTTAACGCTTCGTGGGACGTACATGTTTGATTTCAAAAATGTATCTCATTCGAAAGCAATCTAATGCAATAAGTAATTATATCGTCTTATAAAGTAAGATACCTAACCAACGCACCCCTAAATTTAGGCTCGTATTCTACACTCTTGTTAGTCCTGTATCCTCCTGTAATTTATCTTTCTTGCCTCTTTTAGGGCCATTTTACGAAACGAAACGTCATACTGCAAGATGGAATAAAATATTATAATAATATCACTATATAAATTATAATATTATTATAGTATTATCATTCGTGTGGTATAATATATTTTATATGTTTGAGAATAGGTATATGTGGTGTATAGGTTATCCGAGTCCCGTTTAACCGAAATTCCGTATTATCCGAGATGCTCTGAACTTTCCCATAACTTTGCTTTTTTCGGAATATTGACACGAAGAGTAAGAGATTATAAATAGTAGATTTAATAATTAATTAAATTTAAATACACGTAGAACATTATATAGATAATAAATATATAAACACCAACAGATTTTTCCGTATTATCTAAGTTTCCGATTATCCTAGACAGGTCCAATCGGCATCGCCTTTGATAATCGAGATTCTACTGTAATTAGAAAATTAAAACTCGGTAGGAAATTGTTCTAGTTACCGAGTATTATAATACCTCGTTATTATAATACTAATATTATAATTACATTATTTATATTTTATTACAATATACAAAATTATAATACTTTATATTATAGTACTAGAATATATATTACAATATATTATCTTGTTTATATATTTTATTTTATAATTACCATTAATTTACTAAATTTCTTACTATCTTCTTATTATTACTTAATTTACAAATTTAGTAATTATAGCAATAAATATACTAAATATCAGTATATAGGTTATTACAATATTAATACCACAATACTACTACTATAATACTCTACAGAAAGCACTATGCTTCAGTTATTTCACATATATTTTTCCATATTCCGTGCCATCTTCCACCTACAAATTTCCTTTAAATGTACAAACGTCCACAGTCTGAAAAGAAAGAATCGAATAGTTCTGCAACTGTTCGATCGTCGATACAAAAAGGAAGTGGTTTGGGAATAAGTTAGACATATCTGTAACATAGACCACTTCCGTCTCAATATTGCCAGCGGCTGTTTATCGCGGCAATTTGCGGGACAGTTCGTAAGAAACTCGGGGCGATTGTCCCGCGGGCATTAATTGGCTACATTATATCGCTGTGCGCGCAATGCCAGGGAAATCGAGCGTGACGATCGGCCGAGGCGATCTGCTCACGCTCGCGTACCACGCATAACCGCGAAGATACGAAAGGAAAATAATTTGGCGAGGCAACGTATCGAGAAATTGAAGGCGACCGTCTCTCGCCAGATATTTCTCCCGTTTTATTCTCCATCGATATCGATAAATTTATATCGGTTAATTGCCGCAACCTCGGTGAAACGTCGAAATGAAAAACATCGTAAAGCATTTTACCATCTTTCAATTGCCAACAGTCCAACAACTGTTTCTTTTCTTTCTCTCCTTCTTTTTTCAGAAATACGAACAACATCTCCGTTTTGGCTGAAGGAAACTGCAGCACGAGGAAGGGGTAAAGATGAAATAACAGAAAAAGAGGGGGCAAGGAAAAAATGAGGCAAAACTGTATCGAAGATAATGAAGGGGTAGCCGTGTGCCATGGTGATCGGGTGCATTCACCGCAGAAGAGGAATAACACGATGAACGACGACTATTATAGACGTGGCTGCAGGGAAGAAGAAATCTCTCGTGCAAAGAAAAACTCGTACTCGGCGCCGATTAAACAAATATTATATTTCTCGACGGAAATAACAAAGGTGGCTGGCTCCTTTGCAAAAAGCTTAGCGGGGGAGTTGAAAAAAAGGAAATGAAGAGAGCTTGCGGAAAGAAATTCCTAGCGAAACGATCGAAGGCCTCTCTAATGGTCGCGGATAACTCCTAAAATTACACACGATCCACGGCCACGAAAGTCGTGGTTTCTCTTCTATCTTTGTAGGTATACTTGAACGATCGGCTGCGCCGCGCAGCCAATAAATTTTTCACGTAACCTGTACCAATAAAATGAGATAGCGGGAGTAGAGAGAGGGAGGCATCGACGCGATCCTGAAACAACTATACTTATCGAGGATCGTGCCTCGCAGGGTCTGATGGAACCCCGCGTTTTCAGTCCCGCTTCTGTAATTACTATCCTCCTCTCGCGTATATACCATCGTTGCCTCTTTACTCCGGTTCGTGCCAAAAACGACAACCTTGCCCTTCGTTTCCCGCCCTGCCTCCGCCATGTCAATGCCTAATGCAAGTCCATTTCGACCTTGTTGAATACGTATGATCGACGAGTTTCGTTGCTTACGAAAGCCATGCGACATCGTTAAGCCTCGTCTCAGCCGAAGCAACTTGCTGCTTCACAAAACATTCCCAACGAACAGCAACTTACGGAAGGTGGATTTTAACTTCTTCCGCAGACAGCGCAAGAAAAAGTTGCTCCATGTTGGCTGCATGGAGACGAGGATTTGCTTTCGCGTGTGGAAAAAACGGCTCGACTTGATGTTGAAACGACTCGTGTCTCAACAACCGATTACTTTTGATTAAAACGCGAAGGAAGAACGCGTGACCATTGAAAGTTTCAATCTGTTAAGAGGCCAGACTTCCTTTTCCGCGTATAATTGCTATATTTAAATTCCCTATATTCTAACGCGTGGATTTGTTTCTGGTGAAAAACAGACCTCGTAGTATCTACATGCGCAATATTTCCATTCGATGCAATTGACTTGTTTTTAGTTTTCGTTTCAGACAATACCTTCTAGATTTAAGCACTAGATTCAATTAGGATAAAACACACTTTATACTTTTAATCATGTTATAGTACCACGTCAGAAAAACTTACTTAAAATTCACAATGAGAGAATTGATTGTAACGTGCATCCAAATAAAATAAAAAAGTAAGTTTTCGTTTCAAAAGTATAGATATACTGTCGTGGATGATCTGGTCAACAGGTTAAGTGGACTAAACCTAAGCAACAGTTTTCAGAGTTGGGACCAAGAACTTACAAGGGACATAAGTAGTTGGTGTCCTTAAGAACACAAGTGGTATCCGTAAGAACACAATAATTGTTACAATCGATTGATTTTTATTGATAGCGATTAAAACAGATGAACGAAACAAAATAAGCCAAATGAATGTTATATCGCGATAAGATATATTACTCTAACGAAATTCGTATCAGATATATCTTCGAATTGTCAATTAAACGCGTCCATTCTACTGTACCAGAAAGGAGCTCCCTTCTGGCTATTCATACACAGACGTACATTTTGCCATCTTCTTTTCTATTGTGCTTTCGTAGATATCGCGGCAAATCACGTCGTATTGCTGCTTCGTAGTACGTACGTGCATCGATACAGCACGGTGTTTTTAACGTCCTTAAAATACAAGATAAGCTAAAGAGGCTAGCAAAGTTGGTAGCCTGTCTGTATCAGACTAATTACACTGTCACGAGGGCGAAACGCGTAGCTAAACCCGTGGAAAAGGAGGGAAAGGGTGAAGGTATCGCAGCTTCTCGTTCGAGCGCGTTTCTTTTTCCGCTGGAATTGTCGCTGCGGTCGGTTCGAGCGGCGATCACGATAAAAGCATCGGACAATAATAAACAATGCGTGAAACGACAAGTACAGCCGGGACATTCCGCGAGATGGTATCGCGGAGCGGCGTGCTAGCCAGCGGAGAGCGCAATCAATCATTCGAACCGGATAAAATATAAAATACGCTGCCATGGAACGACGACGGTGTACGCGACGCCCGGTGGCGATGTGTGCCCGCCGTTTTATTTATTTGCACGGTCATGCAAGTTCCGCGGAATTAACGTATTTTTTGCACGCGACCCGGCCACCAGGATGACGGGTCGATCCGCGACCTGAGCTTTTATTATCGCCGGGCTTAATGGAGGTTTCGCGCGCGACTACCGCCCCCTCTCTCCCTTCCCTTCCCCCGTCCTCGTCCAGCCACCCCACGACATTCTGATCCTTTTAACAGTTTTCTTGAATAATCCTAGAGACACCGTCCATTCCGCTACTATCTGATTACACATCGGCCATAACCATGATTCGTAAAACGGTCGATACGATGCGATGGACACTTTGGAAAATGAGTTGGTCGACGCGATCACCTCTCCAAAGTCATTTCACACTGTCGCGAACTCGTTGCTGAATCACCCAGCTCGAGGAATACGCGCGTGACCTTACCAAATATGTGTACACCGTTGTTGATAAATACGTGGACATCTGAATTAAAGCACGATTTTATATTTAGTTCAAGTTAAATAACCATCGTTTTCCCCAATTAATATCTCTAATTCCAATTAATATCTGTCTAATTAATATCCGTACAGTCAACTTATTGTAAATAAATTGTAAATAGTTCGGAAAAAATTATAGAATAACTTCCCCGATACTACAAGTGGGGACTCGTCCGGGATATTACAATTAATCATTTTTTTACGATACTACAAGTGGGCGATTGTAATCATTTGAAAGTACAAAATCGTACAAAATGCGTGTAATACGTAGAAATGTATAAAGTATCCGGAAAGTGTAGCGCTTGCTACTTGGATACTTGGCGGGTTAAAGGATTTTGTATTGTTTGTAGGTTCCACGTTCTCAATGATATTCTGGAGAATATTAATTAGGTTGTCTTTCTTTTACGGACACTTCTTTCGCAACAACGCATCTTTATACAAATATGAAAGCTAATCTGTCGGACGTTGTGATTTTTATTTTGATAGAACAAAATGGATCATACGTAATTCGATAAAATAATATAAAATGAAAAATATTGTGCATCTATTATTTCCTTATAAAAGGAAACGAACTTTCCGGACAACCTAATATGAGTGCATGAAAATCCACAGTCTAGTGATATCGTAACAATGTGCGAATTTGATCAGATTGAAGAAATCGGTGACGAGTTAGAATTAGACACTCGCTGTATTTTTATGAAATTAACAGAATGTAAATCTGAGTTGGATGTTGGGAAAAGTTGCAATAATATTTTTTTGTATTGTCTATACAGACTGTACAGGTGTAAACCGGTTCTATGTATGTACATGTATTCGCTATTTAAATATTACTAGCCGTGTTGCATCAATTTCGTCGTTTTGTCAATTAACGTTGCAAGTTTTTCTATCAGTTTAGAACACCCTTGTTGATATCTATGTTTCTTACAATTCGAAGATTAGAGAATCTGCGGATAAAGAGCTCGTCAAGCAACACAAGAAAGGTGACAATTACGCGCGCCAGTCTTATTATTACTTATCGACCTTTCAGAATCGATTTAATCGGCTGATAATAATGTTCCGTTATACGTAACTCCGATGAGACGATGAAAACAACAAAATCATTGTATCTTTGACTGTAACTTTCCACTCTGAAGAGTGTCTCGTTGAAAATAAACAGTCGTCCGGATACTTTCGAGTGACAGTGCACACATTTGCGCATGAAAATTAAATCAGGAAAGACTGTTCGAAAAACTAACTGCTACAATAGTTCTCAGGGTAATCTCTACGCGTATACACACGTATGTAGAAATATATTATCACGTTTAATAATAACTTTACCTCTCTCGGTCAAATGACCGCTGTTAACATTTAATTTAATTAAAAATTGTATACATTCATCGTCATTTCTCTTCTTCGTCCAACTTTATGTAAATTCTTATAATATTTGATTAAGCAATTTCTCAATTTTTGTTAATAACATGAACTAATAAAAATGTGCGATGTCAAAATTGAACTTAGAATTGTACACCCATTATTATATATGAATATTATATATACAAATTCCTATATTATACGATTAATCAATTTCTCAATCCTCGTTGGTGTAAGAATTTACATAAAGTTGGATGAGCAAAGGAAATAGCAACGAATGTACAATTTTAAATTGAATTTTGAAACCGGTCGTTTGACCGGGCCTAGTAAAATTAATATTAAAGCACACGGTGCATACACCTACAAAAATTTCCAAGTTTGATTTAAGGTGGATCATACCCTTAAAATCGAGTGTTTAACCGCGTTATTCGAAAGCAACCGAGCTCGGTTCGACTCGTCAATTCGATCTCGATACGTCCCGTTTATTTTCCCTGACACGCAACGCTATAGAAGAATTCGCGTGCTCTGTCTCTATGATTCCGCGAGGGAAGATTGGCTTAGAAGGAAGGCGTGTGAAGCCACTTCGATCGTTATACACCTCGAACAGCAGAAAGCAAGAATTGATAAATTCGCGTATCAACTCTGTCCGTCGTGACTCGCGGAATTCTAACGCGTAACGAGTAACATAGAGAATACGTTCTAAGGAGTAAGATCGAAGATGAAGGAAAGAAGGGGAGAGTAGGTTCAAGGGCGGAGGATCTGCCGGTTCGAAATATTCGTGGAGCATAATGACGACTGGCGAGTGCATCGTGATGGATGGTACTCGGTGTATCTTGTATCGCGGCTACCACTTGCTTATTAAACTGTTCGGTATTCCCCGGTGGACAGGCGCAACAAGCCGACGCGCGGGGCCGGCCATGAACAACACGAGTTTCCAAGGGGAAGAAGCGGAGGAAGATCGATGCTCGTCCCGGCTCGGACCGAAACTTTTAATAAATGTCATCTGCTACCGAGGTAGCAGTCTCCTCTGACTCGTTATAAATCGCTACCGTGCGCTGCTCCGGTCTTTAAGGGCCGAAAATTATCTGATTCCCTGGAACTGGCGTCGCCAGCCTACAGCCACGAATCTACTCGTCGACTTTGTAACGCCAACCTCCTTTGTAACGCGTGATCCGCTTCAACAATACGATCTCGTTCCATTACTACTCGAAAATTGAGAAGACTCTATATCGGTATCGTCGTGTGGCCATCGGTAACGATTTCAGGTTTCATTACTTGATCTTGGAATTTTTAATTCCACTTGGTCCTCTCGCCTGCTTCGTGGAGAACGTAGCATACAAAACGAAGTCAAACACTCTAAATCTTATCAATTCAACCTAGAACAATCGTTATGGTCGTTGGTAAATCAACGGTGCTATTTAAGTTCCATCTAAGTTAACGTTCAACTGCGATCGATATTTTCGATCAATCATGTTTCTGACTGTCGTTGAAGGAAAATAGCGTAGTCGTGTTAATTTCTTGGAACCGACGTTCAAATTCCCTCCGCTTTTATTGATAAATTTTATAGTAATTTCTCTGAGTTTTGATGCCTATAGACGCGAAGAATCGCGTCTAAACGCCTGCTTTGGCATTGCAAATAATTTCAGTGGAACGCGAACGACGCTGGAAGAAGAAGGGAGGCAAGATAGAAAAAAAAGATGGCGTAGAACGAGCTGCGCGAGAATCGACCGATAGTTTTCTGTGGACACCCGGTACGAAACGGATGATTGCGCCTCGCGAACGCAACAGATCGCTACGTTATTATTTTCGCCAGTTATCGAATTAGATGTTGGCTTAACGGCTACGTACAACACGGTCTTCTTCCAGCCGTTTCATAGGCGTACATACGCCGCTCTTCTTTATCGCGTGATAGTAACGAGAGCATCAAACTTTAAAGATCTACTTAATTCAATTCGCCGACGGTTCGCCTCAGCCCTTTTTTTATTCTCTGTACTAGCATCTGATAAGAGAGAAAGAGGATTCTTCCTGGATCGATCGAAGCTCCATCTATTCCACCCGTTCCGACTTAACAAAGTGCCTCGTTAATTCCCGAAATTGGTCGTAGCTACGTTTTCCTCTTGTTCCCTAAACCATCCAGCAAGAATTCACTGGTCTTCGGATGAGCAACGATCTCGAGCGACGATTAGGGTTACTAACGAAGAACGTCGGAAAATATAGATCGAGCGGGAATGAATCGGTGATCCTTTCCTATCCAGCAGGCAGAAATTCATCAATCGGACGTGATCTACTGCCGGAAGGAAAGGTAGGGACCTATGATCGCGACTCTTGCTCACGGCGGACTTTTGCATCGGCTCGACGCGGCTCAATTTCCTGCGAGAGTTGTAAATTATGCCGATTCCAGATCGCACTATGGATGACGCCCATGGGCTGCTCTCCTCGTCGAGCGCACTGCGCCTCTTCCACGGCATCGCCTTTTCCTTCTCCTCCTTCGCGCGCGCGCCTCCTTCTCTGTCATTCCGTCGTCCCACAGTCTTTCTGCCTTCCTATCCTTCCCTTTCTCGTTCCCTCTCTCGATTCCCACTCTTTTTCCCTCCCTATGATTCCCTTCGATGGCTGCGAACTACGAAGATAGGGGCATCCCCGAGATTACGGCTCACTCGTTACTACCTACAACGTACTTACGTTACTTTTAGAACTGCTTATTACTGTGATTACCGGCGCATAATGCGACGACCGAACGTTCTACAATTTATTATTGAATTGCTATAATACGGGCTACGATCCCATATGTATACACCACGTGGAAAACGTACGGTCTGCGAAATCTCCGCGAGATAACCAGCCTTGTCCCAGCTAAAAAGAGAGGAAAACGTGGCCCGTAGTTGAAACGCGAAAACCCCGCTTCCTACTTCTCTCGTGTTTCCTTCCTACGGCGAGATGCAACCTGGTTAAATAATCGCATAGGAAGAGAGATTCGATTATCGAAAAGCAGACGCACTGGCGTCTCCATTAAGATTTTTCTCCCAGTGGATCGTTTAAATCGCGAATTTAACGCAGCTCCGAGTATCTCGACTATGGCCCGTGGCCATTAGCGCAGCTGTCCGAGTCTGCTATACTGAGAAAAATATTCATCCGGTTGCTGGTACACGTACACGTAAGAATCCCTACGCTTCGTAGGAGAAGTACGCGGATCTTACCAGAGCGTACGAATCAATAAGGAATTTATAATTATTTACGAGCTCAGATGTTCGTGCAAATTCATATCTTCGTGAATATTATTTCGAAAATGGAACTTCGGAAGAAGATTGTTTTATCTAGTAAGTGCTATAAAGAGTACTATACTTTGGATGTTTTATGTATTTTTCCATATTATGAGCTACCTGCGCATTCTATTTTCCAATTTCCTATAAATAACCGCATTCTACTCTAATAACTAAAACAGGCTACAAATTTATATTATCTGTTGGAAAGCTTACGAATATTCCATTATTTATTGTATAGATTTACCATTTAAATACCACCGCTTGCATTACTGTCACAAGCCTCTTTTACTGTATCAGATTGTCGCATATAAAATGTTTCTTCGAAGTTTCAATTTAGGCGTCAATATCATTCAATCTTGTTCTATCGTTAATTATCAATTACATTACGGTGGAAGAAATTTACTACGAATCGGCACGTTCGATGTTAAGGAGATTTATAATAAAAATATGAAACTTCGTTATCGTGACATCGGTCACAATATTGACGTGACATAGTCAGAATATTTGTATGATTTTCTTAGATGAATTTCAATTTGGAAAAAGCGCCACAAAGGTTTATGGAGAAAATTAAAACTAGCATTTAAGAAAAGTTAGTCGTTTCCTACTCCACCTAAATAATTTTTTACTACGCGAATTATTTTCAAGAGATTTGTAAATGGAGAAATTGTTCATCAGCTCTGTTCTACGACTTTTCGAATTCTAAGATTGAACATTCCGGTTTCAAAATTTAATTTTAAATTGTACATTCATCGTTACTTCTTTTATTCACCTAACCTTATGTAAATTCTTATATTAACCAAAATTGAAAAATTGATTAGTCAGATATTATAAGAATTTACATACATAATAATGAATGTATAATTTTAAATTCAATTTTCAAACCTGTCATTTGACCGGACCTGGTAAGGTTAATGTTAACTACCTCGTAACATTATCCGTATCCATGTTAATTACGAGGAGTGATATCAGTGGAGTCCGATTTATTCGTAATTTTGTAATTGGAGCGAAATTCTGTGAAAAGTAGAAGCTAACGCCCGGATACTTTTGAGCGGTAGTGTAACTAGCAGATCGTTGGACGCGGCGGATTTTTCGTTTTCGGTCTACGTGAAATGCGGAAGAGGATGCCCAAGGCGGCTTCGATGCACACTCACCACACGCTGACTCTGCCCCTCGGTCAAATCACCGGTCTCTCGATCTTCTATACCTCTATTTCAACGCTATTCATTGTTGTATTCGCGCGTGATTGGACGAGCTTCGCCGTGAAATAACACATTTAAAAGAGAAGCCGGACCACGCACCATTTCTAGAGCGGGTAATTCTCTCCCGATAACGTTACACGTTGCCCGGTAATGCATACTTGCTCGTCGACCAGCCATTAACATATCTGGTTACCCTTTCCTCGCGTGAAAATGCTTCGTGGTACCTGTTATTGGTTTTTCAACCTTTTTTCAGAATAATTTCATAAGGTACTTCGACGTCGAGATACTGATCTCTATCTGGATCCAATGTCGTGCACATCTTCACGTCCACGATTTCATAATTCGATTTTATATAGAGTCAGGTTTCAGAATATTTGTCAGGCATTTTTGACGTATATTCATCGAGCAGAAACAATTATCCGAATTTCAATGGACCTTTTGTTCTAGCGATATCAAGTTAACTCTGTAGAGGACGCATTTCTAAGTGTTCTGGACAATTAAATGAACCGGGAATTTATGAGAAACGGCAGGCTTAACGGCAACTTATGGAAGTCTCTTATGTTCACAACGATATACAGAAATATTTATAGAAAGATTTTGTAAACTGTGGAAAATTTGTAAGGTTAATATGTAGTACGAAAATAACAATTACGATATTTAACTGAAACAGTGGCAGGCATTTTAAACGGCTGAATTTATCGATAACCAGTAAGTGATCCTTTCTCAACTTCTTTCTTACTACTCCGGCCAGCAGATGTCGATGTACGTAACACCTACTGTCAACGTACAATGATACAATATAAATTATCAACAATACTTAATAATACTAGTAACGAACACTTTTGAAACAAAAATAAATTTCTCTTTCTTTTCCATGGATATCGCTGAAAAAGGGTAATGCAATTCGGATCCTTATTATATACGTACGATATAATTTTGCATTAAAAAATCTAACCTAACGATATAAAGAATAAAAATTTTTCCTTTTTAGGAACATGTAATTTTCTTGGTATAAAATTAGAAAAATTTCCAAATACTCCGTATGGATAAATATTTACTTAGAACATGTGGATGAATATATGATACAAAAATGCAACGAACAAGTTTGCCAATTGTGCCAATGCAACTGGATTCTTCCATTGCTATAAAAATAAGCATGGGAGGATCTATGTTCCAAGAAAGGACATTAATGGGTCGTTCAGATGTGTGGCATAAAGTTAAAATTCTGAAAGGAACTCAATACAGCAAAGAAAATGTATTGAAAGCCATTTTGAGTGCTATCGAACCAGCAGAATTAATCCCTGTTAAGTACCAAGCCAGTGGAGAAGATACCTATTTTTTGGCACGTAATTGTGCTCATGCTCTCGACAAGCTATGCAAGACTAACTTAATAATCAAAAATCCAGATGGAGATGTGCTGATCTTGATCGTAACTTTAGGATTTGCATCCATTCAAGATCTGAAACTCAATATTCAGCCATTGATCTTAACTACTTTGACCAAGATGTACAATTCTAATAGAAAAACTTTAGATTTGTCAGAGTTTCATAAAGACTCTGAAATGTCTAAGACCGTATATTGTCCTTTATCTCAACAGAGAACTTTTTGTCATGTTTTAAAATTAACAAAGACTTCAATTGGCAAGATAGAGCACCTGAATCTTCAGAAAAACGAACTGTTCAACCTGCTTCCTATAGAAACTTCTGGTTTGACTTCTATAAAGTATCTGGATTTAAGGCACAATAACTTGATATCTATGGAAGCACTCGCTCCTTTAAAAAATCTGTGCATACTGAAGTTATGGTTAGATGGAAATCCTCTCTGCGAAAATTACTCTAGTTCTAAACAGTACATAGACTCTGCTATGAAATACTGTCCCAATTTGTTTCAATTGGATGGAGTTTACATTAGAACATCTGGCCTACCGCTCACATATACTAATTACTTTAGAAATGAATCTAGGGAAGGGTTAGTTACCAAATTTGTCAACCACTTTTTCGCTCTGTACGATCAGAGGGATAGAATAGTCCTGAGAGGATTATATTGTAAAAATGCGTTTTATTCTATGAGCTTGGCGATTCCAACAGCTGTAGCTCATAAACGGAACCTCGTTCAATTTACAGCGAGTAGAAATTTATTAAAAAATGTGGATTCAAATAAGAAACGGCAACAGCATCTTTATTACGGACAAGATAATATTCTAGTTGGTCTAAAGAAATTACCACGATCCTATCACGATAGAAATTCTTTTGTATTGGATATAATGTATGACGATGGCAAATGCTTAGCAATCTCAGTTTGCGGACTATTGAGGACCATTAGCACCACATCGCAAATTCTATGGTTCAACAGAACGTTCATTATTCTAGCTGGTCCTGATCACGAGTACAATATTATAAATGATCAGTACCTAGTAGATTCTACTATACAAGAAATTCCACCAACTAGTATAGAAGGAAGATGTCACGACGACGTCGTGACATCATGCTTTAGTGTAAGCGAGAAAAAAGAGTTATTAGCCAAATTTGTAGAAGCGACCAGGTTGAACACCGATTGGTGTCAGACTTATTTAGAAGAAGCTAAGTGGGATATAAGAAAAGCAATTTCGAATTTTATGAAGAACTATAAATCTTCCACTGTTCCTAACGAAGCATTTCAAATATAATATTGTTTGATATATAACAACGAAATTGTAAATATTATGAGGCAAAGTATATGACTTGTAGGATTTTTATTTTTGCAATAAAGAGTATTCCCTTCCAATTCGTCTTATTTTCTGTTATATAAACTAAACTTTAATAATTATTGTTTATTAATGCTCGCAATTATCTACATTCTGCCCCGCTAGTTTGAATCTTCGTTCAGTAGATGTCTCCACAATGTGAGTTGTGAACGATACAAAATAGAAATGCATTAATAATTTCGAGAGAGATTTTATTTGGAATAAATCATTCTCAATTAATCACGCTATTTTTATTCCTACAGATATCCCTAAAGCTTACATAACGCGAAGCACTTCCATTAATTAAAAAACGTCCACAAAAATATATCCTACTAAAATCATCAATTATTTACAGAGCTATAATGAGAAATGGAACGGCTTCAATAAAAACGAGATATCCTTGACAGAAAAGGACTTTTTCTTTCCCAAGTAGTTCTATGTTAGAATAAACCCAACACCATTATATCAATGAGCATGTCGTGATGTTACTCCTCTGGCATTTAGACAGAGGATGCTCACTGACTTCATCAAAAGGTTATACATTCAAGGATTACGCCGATTGCAGGAGACCCAGTGAATGAGTCAAAGAACTTTTATTCCCTTTCTTTTACCAAATATCCAACTATTAATTGTTTATTCGATGGCTTATATAATAGCCATTTATTACACGTTCTTCGGACGCTTGCTGATCATTAGAATGTCCTTTACAGTGCCTAGCAGAAGTGTTTGTACATTTGCCACAGAAAACTTTTATGTTAATACCGTGCGTATTTTATAAAACAATTTGTAATTTCATTAACGCTGTAATGAGACTCTACTACCATGATTACATTGGCAACAATCTAATCCAACCTAAAAATATATACATATAGATGTTACAAGATATTTACTGTTAAATTATATTTAGCAAAAAATTAATATACAGTACGAATAGTCATCTTAAGCGTGTAATTTAAAAATGGTCTCACTGAATACTGAGATTTATTAGTATAGTGGATGATTGCCTATTTAAATATTTTTCTGATCTCCATAAAATATTATACTTGTATCGTCTTGCAACTTCTGTATACATTTCCAGAATCGTTAAAAATTTTTCCAATATAATTATAATAATTGGGTGTCATTACAACGAGCTAATGAAATTTAAAAATGTTTCGTATAACACACGTAATATGTTCATAAAATGTGTAGGAATACGAGCCACTGTACGTTACAACTTAATCGGATGTTCGATTAGAAGATCCAAACGACGGAAAATTCAAATGCTATAGGTTTCAACTTTCAACGATCGATTACGAATCCTTGTGAAAACGTTTCTATATCAACACCAGTTAAAATGACAATCTACAGAACAAATCTGCGAAGCAAATGCAAGCGTGACTGAACTTTGTGCGTGACTTATACATAGGTTAGAGGCAGCACTACTGTAAGATGTTCCTAGCTTTAAAGGTTACCTTGAAAGGGAGGATGTAACTCATGATCAAGAGAATTTTATAATGTACTTTTTACTCAAGCAGTATTTCAGCTATCTATTCTTGTTGTACGTAAAAGAAAATTAATTACATTACAACATTTGAGATATTAGGCGGTATAACAACAGTGGAGAAAATAAATACAAGTAACCCTGGCTTTCCTATCAGATTCACCGGGAAAATTGTGCAAAAGCGGAACAGGGACAGCCTAAACGAACGATCAGAGCAGGCGAAATAATCGTCCTCATGTTTTCCTTCAGATCCTATCTCTCGGAGAGCGCTTTCCATTGCGCAACCAGGCTTCGTTTCCTGGTTCCATGGCAGGAAGATGCCACCAAGGAAAAAAATCCGTCTGACAATAACGCGTGTTACGCGATCGTACGTGTTAGTCGAGCAGCTCGCTTTACCAACAATTACGGGACCTGACGGCGCGCATACCTAGCGGTATAATAAAATGATCGTTGTGTGAAACTGCTGCCAGCCTCCCACGAGAGTTTTGCCTGGTTGAAAAAGAAGTAACGGCTCCACCATTATTCCAGGGTATGCCCCCGACCAATTACAACTTCCTTCGATCGACTTGTCTGCGCTGCTTACCTGGCTCGTCTTCCTCAAGGTTCTTCGATACGAAAGTCTGGCTAAGAGCCGTTGGACTGTGCGTGACACTGATCATCAATTTCGTAACGCTACACGGCACGCAGATCATCGATCAAATTCCGATAAGTCGGCGAGGACGCGCGCCTCTTCGTATCTTTCGTTGTCTATCGAGTGTAGACGAGTCGTTATTTTGGGAAATAAATTCTTTACATCGCTCGAACGTTTGCATGGAAATTTCATTTTTTCTTTTTTTTTTTTTTTTTTTAGAATTAAACTATCTGCATCGTGCAAATCGATAGCGTGAAAATTGCCCCGTAGATCCCTCACGATCGCAACTACTTAATTCAATAGGATTCGGGACCTCGTGCAAAGAGAACTATAGACGAAGAGAATCGAGGACAGCACGTGTGCCATTGTCTACGCATCATTCGACTTCACACTCTTTAGGGACAGGAACATCGCGAAAGTAGCCGATCCATTGAAGGAGGATTTTTCCTCGTAAGAGAGGAAAAAAAATCAGCCTGCGAAAGCGGCTCGGGTACGTGACAATGCCTTTAGGGGCACAACCTGTTTCTTAACATCGATAAGACTTCGGAGAAAGTCGAACCGTATTGGTCCCATGGAAATTCGTGTCTGAACAGGGAAGGGCTGGACGCTAGAAGAGAAAAACGAAACTGAAGGATCCAGCCGAGCGGGCAACGCATCCTTGTGCCAGATCCGAGGCTGCAACGACACATTCGTAGCACGAAACCGATCCTGCGATTTCACGATTGCGACACGGAACATGTCCGCGGTTCGTTTCTGTCGAAAACACGCGCTATCATTTGCTATCGTAAAATTCCATGGGATGGAAAATGAAAAATAAAATGTAAAATACAGAGAGAGCCGATTTGCCAGACAGAAGCACTTCCAAGAGAACCGTAGGTAATTTCGTGAGATTTTCTGCGAAATGTGTAATTAAAATATAGCAAAGTTGCACCATTTCTCTCAGTAATGAATGAACGCTTCCTACGCTTCTCCCAATTAGCCTTCTGATCCGCTCTTTCTAATGAAACTCGCCTCCGATCACGCAATATCCCGCGCTTTCATCAATTTCCCTCCACTCTTTACGCTCTATTCCGTTCTAACATTTCCATACGGTTTTCATCTCGATCAGACTCGGTGAAACGTCTTTAACCAGACGTGCGTGATTGTCTTCAACGACGATTTGCATAGCCACGAACCCTCGATCGGTGTCGTGCAAACATCAGATTAAAAAATCTACAACAAACTTCAATTAACGTAATTTTGCTTTTCTTAATTGAACGCGCGTTCTGTATTTTAAGCGACCAAGGCTATCAATCGTATCGAAGAAGATGAAGAATATAAATTAAAATTCAATATTCTACGATCTTCTATTCTATTCTATTCTACGAGAAACTTGAATCGAATCTAATGTGAGTCGTTGTCTGTTATATAATGTATCAATATCGATAGAGGGTTAAGGATATTTTTAGATATCGTTAAGTTCAAATCCGATATTTCTAGAGCATTGTTAGATCGAGAAATAATTAGAGAGCCTCTCACTCGTCTTCTCGTAACTGTCCATGGACCCCTGGCGGAAATCTGTCACGAGAGTTGCGCGTTTGTCGTAGATTCTCCTACTTCGTCTACTGTCGCATCATTTTGCCCCGGATAGCCGATGGAAACGCGCGCTTACGCAACGGCTGAAAGGCTAATTTGACTAAAAAATGGCCCATTAAAGAGTTTGTAAACGTTTACCTTTTTCTTGTCGACTCGAAATTAGACTTCTAAATTCTACTTTCGAATCGCTCTTTCAACGAAATTTTATTTTTACTTCAAAAATTCACGAACATCTCGATTTAACATATTTATATGCTTTTTATGGTGTCGACTTTGAAATGGCACGTGAACCAAAAATCACGCACATCGTGGGAAAGTATTTCATAATAATTCATGTTGGACACATACGTAGAGTTTCATAATATGAAGACAGGTGTTGTACGAACGTTTGTTATTAGCGTACAGCGTTGTACAAAATGAAAATTCGATTCCTAAAGAACGTGTTAATATGTTATGTGTTGACAATTGTATCCTAAACAAAATCCTATAACAGTAAAAAGAATTAGACTCGAGAGGATTACAGGAACACGAAGAGTCTCGTCGTATTCAAAGCAACAAGAACGTTATCTTCGACACTCGATACAAAATGTCAACAATTTAAGTAGACTAAGATCTGAAGAACAGAAGGAATGAATTTGGCAATTATGGTAACTCCATATCGTAGCTTCATATTATGTACATCTTGAAACTGTATTAGCACCGTAACGAGACACGGCTGTTATGATTATCAACACAGACACGATGAAAATTTGAAACAAATTTGAAATTGTATACAGAAGTTACAAGACATTTATTGGAAGCATTTGGCAAGGATCACCAAAGTATTTGCATAAATGATCGACTATTTGCTACATTAATAAACCAGAGAGATCCATTTTTAGCATAATTGTACACGTTTAACCAATTATGGAGCAGACAATAATAAATTATCACGCTATTACAAATATTTCAATTTACATTTTTACATTTTATGAACATGAAGAATCTAAGTGGGAGAAATAATGTAGAAAAAGGATATCCTTCTCATAGCCACGATACTAAGGAAATAGAATTGAAAAGTGCTTGTGGAGAACACTGTAAGTGGCAAAATTAAAAGCTTTTGACTTATTATTGAAAAATATTCTACGTACTAATGAGAATACTGTGTAACATAGAATTTAAACGCAATTTCCATCTTTAAATAGCTATTGCTTATTAATAATTGTAGATAGTGTCACAACGTTGCTTTTATACAGAAAAGTACGAGTGTCATTTAGTTAATTGTTTGTTGGCTTTTGTCTATGCCATCTATCTAAATGAATGGAACATTTCCTCGGGTGTTTTCTCCCGAGAAGCTTGTTTCTTCGCACTGAAACAGTGTCTTCTACGAACATACTTAGATCCTATAATATAAATTAACTGAGAAAGATTGCAAATTAAATGTTGCGTTATCGCAGCGCTGGCCTTTGATGTATCAAAACTACTATTCCTATTGCATACTAACTTTTAATTA
Source organism: Bombus soroeensis (assembly GCA_014737365.1). Taxonomy (NCBI): domain Eukaryota; kingdom Metazoa; phylum Arthropoda; class Insecta; order Hymenoptera; family Apidae; genus Bombus; species Bombus soroeensis. The sequence continues at coordinate 731,713 of JACXIL010000168.1, forward strand.
AATTTATATTTGCAGTAAACGTTTCATATAACTGACTTATAATTTTTATATAGATTTTTGAATTAGTTTCAAATTTCAAAAACTCCCTTATATAAAAAAGAATTCTGTGATAGGAGTTTAAAAAACATTAGGTTGTCCCAAAAGTTTCCTTCCTTTTATAAGGAAGTGATAGATGCACAACATTTTTCTGTACCAATAGAACAAAATGGATCGTGCGTAATTCAAGAAAATAATATATATTTTTTTTATTTTATTTGGATACACATTATAATCAATTCTCTCATTGAGAATTTTAAGTAAGTAATAAAATAATATAAAAGAAAAGCTTTCCTGCATCTAACATTTCCTTATAAAGCTTTGTAGCAACAGAACAAAATGGTTCATGTACAATTCAATAAAATAATATAAAACGAAAAATATTGCGCATCTATCATTTCCTTGTAAAAGGAAAGTAAATCTTTTGGGACAGTCTAATATTTGCACGAGGCACTGTACGTGGAGGAGGTCCAGGCAAACAGGAAGTTGTCGAGGTGATCATTTTTTCCATCCCAAAGTCAAGACTTCCCCACGAAGTTCACCAGCCAAGATCTTGCCTCGGAGGCGGAGGAATCCAGCCGCTCGTCTGGAAAGTCTCTCAGGACCGGCCGCTTGTATAACTTCCACGTTCCAGGCCGCGGAGGCTCCGCGTTTATGCAACTTTGCTCGGGGATTCGCGCACGCACGACACACCACCTCGTCCCCGTGTGTGCCCCGGTGAAAGTTACGCCGACTGACGGTGCGGCATCGCGACGACCTGCTGCCATTATCAAATCGGAAGCTGGCCAGTCTAAACGCCGTGGCCGTGGATCCTCCAAACGTACCGAACGAATCTCGTGGCGATTTCCAAGTGGAATCGGGTTCCATTAGTGGGAAATATCGATTGTTCTCTTCCTCGGAGAAAACAATATTGGGAAAGAAGACGATCGTTGTGCCAGCCGGCGTTCCCGATAAAAAGTGGAACACTTCCCATCGTTCGCTATTTGAAAATTGCCCGAAGCTCGCCAATAAGGTCGTCGTGTCATGGGAAAGATTTCTCTCGGAATATGATACACATGAAAATGTATCCCAATAAGCGTAACTCGAAATTTCTTCTTATTATTATTTGCTACTTATAGCCGCGTCGGCTACCGATTTATTACTGTTATTAACGACTACTTGGCCATGAATCACCTACACGTATCATTTGTCATCGTGCTACTCGCGTACACAAGCTTCTCATGATCTCAGGCACACGAACCTTTGTTTTTCGTCAGCAAGAGACGCTATTAGCGTCTAACGATTTAGTGGATAGTCGCAGAGCGAGTTAGAAATTTCTTTAGCCATTCGTAAGTGAACTTGGTTGTTTCTTGATGTCTCTAATGTTAGATCCGCATTAGACGGTAGCTGGACCCTCATTCTCCGTGGGACCACATTTTGAAACTTAACTTTGACTTGCCTCGTAACGACGTCGTGACCTGATTCTGTCAAAGTCGTGTAAATACAGCCGCGTGTACCGTGTTACACGATACTTGGTTGATTCAGACGAGGCATTTGAACGCGGTAGAGACCTCGCGTGATTTACGGACAGTAGAGTCACGAAAATTTGTTTCATACGACAAAGCATCGAGCCAAAGCGCGGATTACGTAAGAGAACGGCGACGAGTGGATAATCCTCTTTTTCACACGGAGTTGCACACTCTGTCACAATAACCAGCTACTCCGTAATTAAGACCTCGGGAGCGGCGTTAATTGCGCATGGTACGAGCTTTTCGTCCTGTAAATCGCGTCCTCGCTGTATCAATGAGCCCATTTCGAAATGCCGCATCTTTAACACGGTTCTTCCTGCTAGTAAACGGACCTTGTGTACAGACTAATCGGTTATCGGGCCTTAAATTAACCAGATCCTTAATTAACCGACTTGTTTTCCGCTAGAATCGCTCGCGGATATCTGTAGACAGGCGCTAAGGCCAGCCTTAGCCGACTAATCGACCGAATCATCGGTCTGCTTCCTCGCAGGCAACTACATTTTCAACCAATAGCAGCACGAGCTCTTATCAATTAAAAATGTTCTACAAGTATAGCGAATCGTGTACGTAAATGGTGCAACGGTTGGCTCAGGACAGCATCCAGGAGGAGGGTTAACAAGCCGCTCATAGCTCAGGGGCCACGCGGATTTTCAGGATGATCGCCAGAGACAGACGAGTCGAGATCGCCTCGAAGAGGATGCCTCCTCGAGCACTCGCCTTTTGCTTTCACTTTCTCACGTGGCGAAGACTAGAAGAGGAATCCCCTTCCCCGCGCCAAGTCCCGTCAACTGCGAGAGGATCCTCGTGCACGAGTTCGTCGTTCCATCTTCGCCGCTCGCGTATGCAATCGTTGCGCGACTGTGTAATTAGCTACACCTTTCTGCCTATATGTATACACTGTCGCTCGTACGTATCCGGACACTTTGGTATGTGAATTGTACAAATGAAATTATACAAACGAAATAGTCGGAAGCAAAGGTACTATCTTTTTATGAAATCAACAGGATACACATGTAATCCATGTTACGTACTAAAAAAACCTGGCAATTCATTGTAGTATTTATTATACTGGTATTTATTTGTTATACTAATACAGGCGTTTGCTGTTTAAATGTCACTGATTGCATCAACGTTGGGAGTTTTTCTATCTGTTTAAGCCGTTTTAAACTGTTTTACCGTTCTTAATCCGCTTCGTAATTAGAAGATTATAGAATTTGCAGAAATGATGAATACCTTGTCGAGTAAGAAAATAGTTTTACGAGGTATTGACCATTACAAGCGCCGTTTTTATTATTACTTTGTCCTGAAAGTTCCTTTCGTTTTATAAGGAAATAATAGACGCACAAGGTTTTTTTGTTTTATATTATTTTATTGAATTATGTATGATCCACTTTGTAGATCCAATGTATTTCCAATGGAACAAAATGGATCGTACGTAATTCGATAAAATAATATGAAAGAAAGAACGTTGCGCATCTGCTATTTCCTTATAAAACGGAAGAAACTTTTGAGACAATCTAATATTATGTACTGACTTTCGAAATTCAATTTAATCTATTTAGTATTATATTATCTACTTACTATGCACTTATTATATAATTATAAGTTGTATATGTATACTTATTGTATTATTTAGTTATGATGATCATGGTGATTATGAAGAAACAACGTATTATAATATAAAATACTAAATAAGGTAAATTTTCTACAAATATAGTTGCAGATAGAAATAAGTGGATAGATAATGGAAATTGTATCAATGGAGTTTAATCGAACTGGTACTATTGTTACAGTTAATATACGTAAGTTTTATTTATTATACATGGCGCGGCCGAATGTGATTCCTTATGAAATAAAAATGAAATGAACAAATTTTATTCCATATTTTGTTCCTATTTTATCAAAAGCAATCACCTCGTATCCGCTTGTGTATGTTATTCGCTCACACCCTGTATAATATCCTTACAGTACATAGATTATTTTTTAAGTAACTGAAATTAACATTCATATTTTTGTGTAAATAAGCCACACTCAATGAAACTTCATCGACATCTGTCCTCGTTATCTGTATTTTTGTCTCCGACTGTGTAACAAGTGGCTGACCTAATACTTATGGACCACAGAGTATATACGTACAATAATGTTAACTTTAGTGTATAACGAAGCGTTCAAATATTTCCATCAAAGACTTCTCAAACAAAAGATTCTGATTTCCGCGTTAAGAAGCTTCCGCGAGTGATCCTTTGGGAAGAAAAACTCGATTTGGACGAGATTCGTGAAGATTTTCGCCTCTAGAGAAGTAATAAGAAGCTACAAAACGGTGTTTTTTTTCCAAGAGGAAACGTAATTGCGACAACGTAATCGACGCCGAGATGCAGCTGCGAGATAGTAGCTCGCGCACGCGAGAGGAATATTCAAAGAGAGACATTGCAGATAAGATGCTGACACGAGAGTTGTATTGTCTTCGAGAACCTGCACCACCGAAATTTCTCCGTTTACGAAGAGGAGCAAACCTACAACGAACGTTGAAGCAAGTTTCGCAATACGTTTGTTCGAGCCGGCTGCAGGATTTAGGACGAGGAAATTAATTCGTTATTAAGTGAAATCTCTGAACAGACATGGGAAAAAGAAAAGTCGTAGACAAGTGGCGAGAATTTTCTCTCTCGGCAGGCGCATCGAATTGCGTAATCGAGGGTCGTAGGTCGGAAACGCCAGGCATCGATTTCTTCACCGCCCTTCCTCGCCATTTTTAATCAAACGATCGGATCGTCTCGTCGCGCTTCCATGTCGTCGCGGATCAAATTTTCTCGTCTTTTCGCGAAGAAACTACGGAAGCTCTGAACACCCGGAATTCTTCGATTATCTTGGCTATTGTCGTTCTTCTATAGCCTGACAGCTTCCTCGAAGCTCCAATATCTGGATCATCGTGCGCGATAATTTGCTAACTAATAATGGGTTGGCAACTATGTGATTGCGGATTTTGTCAATACCACCTAATGGTAAAATCCGCAATTACTTAGTTGCCAAGCCAATAATTAAACTAGAGGATTTTTCCGCATTTATAGAAAATTTGAAGCTAAATGGCACAGAATGCGCATATAACGGGAAAAACTGTATGTATACTCGTAAAATGTAGAAATTACAGTGCTTTTTGTAATAGTTGGTAAACAATTTTCTACCGAGGCTCCACTTTTTTAATTTTAATTATATTCTAAAATGCGAATGTCCATAAAACTCGGCGTTCTACTAATAATATTAATAGATTCACTGAACTTGTAAGTTATAAATTATAGATTTCTTTCTGGTGACTTTATAACGTGTCGCCTAATGAGATGATCAAACGTTTTGCAATCTGTAACATCTACCTGTAAAGGTTGGTGTCAGATTAAATGGCCATTTCTGGACGTTTCTCCGGACGAAAAATTTTCTTGAACGTCCTGTAAGAATTTTTCCTTCGCAAGGTAGTCAAATGGCTTGCGAATGACCAAAAACATTATAACATCCACCTTTCATTTTGTTACTATATTGTGCACAGCTGGTTTATTGATACCTGTAACTTGTAACTTACGACTTAAAACTTTGCTGATAATGTTAGTTCGATTCCACGAGACGGCTGTGATGTTAAAATTTCATATTTCCAGCAGCTTGGCCGTTTCTTTCCCTTTGAATTTCTCAACCATGCAAAATCGATCTGAATTCTTTTCCATTCCGGATCGACTTAAACGCGAAGAAAGTTCCTTTCTTCTGCCTCTCTTTTTGCTTTTCCTGCTTCTGCTTATTTCTTGCCTTACGCTCATTTCTATGTACGCGATAATTGCGATTATACAGGACGTAACAGAACGCGTAGAATCCACTTCAAGTCTCGATCGTACACTTAAAAACAACGAAGAAAGTTCATACGAACTTAGGTTCTTTACGGAAGATGCTCGAAATGACCACCTGACTTTCCTTCTGTCGTGCAACTGGTTACACTCTGAATGGTTGCTGGTGTTTTCCGAACTTGTTGAAAAGCTTGTTCTATCTTGAACGTCAGTCTCTCGACGTTTTCATAAGCGCTTGCTCTTTTTACAAAATTCGTTACGTCTCATTAACAAACACGGACAGAGCATACGTTTACATGGACTTTTTTGTCATTTTTACGTGCTATAATCAGCTCTCAAAGTTGTTGTATTATATATATATCTTGTATTAGGTTCGTATCTATTCTATCGAATAAATAAATAGACAAATTTGAATATCACAAATTGTCCGAATATCTTTCGATATTAGCACGTTGACGAAAAGTTTGATGCAGAATTAACCGACCCAGCAGCTGATTTCTCCAGCGGAGCATCGACCAATGGGTACGATAGTCGTGATGTCGATATATCTGTGCTCCAGTTCCTATTGCTTTCGCCGTTTCAACGCGATAAATCGTCGATTCGTGAGGAGGATTCGAGTGCACGTGCCGGAGGACATTGGAGATCTTCCAGCCAGCTTTCACTAGCTCGATTCGGGCTACAAGAGGAACGCGTACGAAGGGAAATAGGAAAAACGGGAGTTCGTGCACGCCAAGGCCGTACATCTAATCACGTTCACTCTTTCGTGCCGCGAGATTTCGTTCTTCGTTCGATCGAGCATGGAAATTACAAATACAAAAATAACTGGACTTGAGATATTTTTATACGACTACCTGCTCGTATATATTGAGTGTAAAGAAGGATGCTAGAACACGAAGGATCGTTGAATATTAACAAGGCGATGTCCCACTCGGGTTCCCTGCTGTAAATGGACTCACAATCTGCCATGGTTTAGAGAAAGACGCGGCTTCGCGTCACACGCGAAAGTGTTAAAAAAGATAGCGAGACGCTGGCTGGACGAAGAGGTGCACGGCTCTGACGGAAGTCGAGTGTGTTCCCGCATACGCTTAGCACCTTTTTGTATCCGCTTGGGTAACGAGGAACATTCTCTCTTCTCCAAATCGCTATGCAAATCTACGTAATATCATTCCCCGCCGACAGTCTTGTAAAACCGAGCTTTTTTTTCTTCCAGATGTACACAAGTTCGCGAAAGTATTCCAACGTGTACAGATAATTTCTGATGCGTGTATCGTGCGTGTCGTACGAAACATTCTGAAACTTGTGTTACTACGGTTAAGAGGCTCGGTTATCGCCGTTATATTCGCAATGTTCCAAGCAAATTTGAAAATTCTATCTATCGAAGTGTACATTTCGCGGAGATCCTAGTATACTGAACAAACGATTATCCATTACGTTAAAATAAACTTCGGTATTCCATAGGATCATCCTTAACGCTTACACGCCTAAGATACTTATCCTCGCTTCTATATATATACTACACGTATATCTTTATGTTAGTTTCAAATACCAGTGCAACCACGACGATGTCTCGTTACGGCGCTAATGAAATTTCAAAATGTTTTATACGATACACGCGATATACTGTTAAGCAGAAGAATCTTTTACGCTGAGCGTGCAAATACTTTCGTCTATTGCGGTCCTGAACTCCAACGTGGAATGATCGACGACGAGTGAATGATCTTAGTGCAATGATCGATGCATCCATCGCACCGAATCGTGAAGCCGACAATAAGCGTCTAGTTCGTTTCTAGATAAGCCTGTTTTAGATAAGGACGAAACATACGTGCGACTCTTTCATTTGCAACAAATACAATTTGATAATCGCCTAGGGAGTTATCACGTTCCTAGCATCCCTGACAAATATCCTGGCGGGAAAATGGCCTGTCTGTGCACCAATGACCCCGCTTTCTCCATAGCATCGGTTCGACGCTTGGTAAAGAATGTCACGACAAACGTTCATACTCGTAGGCGTTCGCGATATGGGCAAAAAAGACGGAAGCGTTTTCGAGCCTCTAACGTGTGTCTGATATACCGTATGGTGGCCACAAAAAGTATTGACACACCATCGTATTCGTATTAATTATTATTTATCAATTAGGTGCAAGTGTTCTGAATTTTACATTAAAATTACGTAATACTTTCGTACGAGTACAAACATTTGGTAGGAAAGTGAAATGCAGAATCTGAGAAGAATGTGCTTCGCTCAAAAATAAGGATACGTGTCAGTATTTTTTACAGCCAACGTATCCGTGAATTTGGTATCGGTATCTGCGCTGAATATTTTACGAACGTATTTTATACAAATTCTCGTAACCATCGGCTTTAAACGGAAATCCGAGCACCGATGGAACGATAGAAAAGTCAAAATTGCGCCAAGACCGAGATGATCCACGTACGATTTTCACGATCTCTATTAATAGATATCGAAGATGATGGGAAAAAAGGAAGCCAGGTAAAATTACGAGAAGCCACCCGATACATCTCCCACTATGGTCACGTTCCTCTAGGCTGTAGGTGCAAATATCGTGCCATCTAAGAACGAGTCGATGGCAACTTTCGCCCTCCAAGGCTGAGAAGATTCCTCGTCGCGAGCTCATCGCGCGTAATAGAGACGCAGATGGTCATTGAAAAACGGAATAGCCGCTGTCTGTGATGAAACTTTCGATTAACTCTTATTTACAGGCAGAAGATAGATCTCTTGCGAACAGGTAAAACAGTATAAATCTAATCTATAATCTATAAATATAATCTAATAAATATATTCGACACTGCTGTCCTTTGCTTATGCTTCCGCTAGTGCAATACAATTTCGCTTCTTTTCAGCTCTTCTACTTGAGATTCTAACAGCATACATAAAAGATGATAACAACGATTTTCAAGAAAAGATCACAAAGAATACAAAATACGAAACTTCGCTACAATGCATTGAACATCAGATATATTTGCTGTATACAGGGTGTCACAGGATCGATGGTACAACCGTGAAGCGTTGTATATGAGAAAATAAGTCGAGAAAATCGGCTTTGAATTTCCCTCAAGTGCGCATGAACTCGACTATGTTAGACGGATCACTATTCTCGAAAACAAAGCCTCGAACGAAACAAATTTATTCCATATATTATCTTCTCGTGTACAATCAGCCTGTCTACGACTGTACCATCAATATTGGGACACCCTGTATGTATACGTTCATATTCGTTATATTCGATCCAAGAGTCTTGCGTAAACCTCGTTTTATCGTCGACGATGTTCTCAAACGTGCCGGAAACCACCTCCGTTTCACGCAGGATAAACAGAATGCGAGAGGAATTGCAAAATTTCGATTGTCGAGGTACGACCTCGATCTTCAGCCTTCCCGTGCTTCCTCTCGATTTCCCTTTATCCTTCGCCGCTCTACGACCCTTTGATTCCTCTCGGACCTTAGGACGATCAGGTTCCAGGCAACGAGAAGTCGGTCCATCGCTGGAATGCGACACAGCACTCCTTGGATGCGCCTTTTCCAGGGGTCGAGACTCGATCTCGAGCTGGCAAAGGGCAAGAGACGACCGGTCGCGGCGTACACCACGATTCCTGTGTCGATTCCAGCACGCTCTGATCGTCGCCGATTTCGATGGTATCGTGCAATTTATCCGACCGCAGATCTCCATTGGTATCTTGTCTGTATTGTTATCTACTGTAGACACTTTCGGAACTAAGATCTCCTGTCGATCGATGATTTTTCCGGGCTTTGGCAACCCGTGTCCTGGCTGAGTCCCGCCGAATGATTTAATAGAAAGCGACTTTTACTGCCTGTCGCCTTCGTAACCCATCGATTTGTCATCCGAGAGAGTCTAACAGCAACGTCGATTTGTCATAGGAGCAGGTAAACCTTCTCTAAAGATCGCCTAGGCTTGTCCTAGATCGGAGAACTCGCAGGTTCGTCAACTTACATCAAATGAATAATCGAAATAATTGTGAAACAATTAAACGCACAGAATTACGGAGGATTACACCGCCGGCCATAAATATTGGTATTCTTGATGACATTTGGTAGAAATCGAACGCTGTTCCACTGCGTTTATACCTCAATTATCTCGCCGTAAATCTGTTACTTTATTCGCGTCATACGAGTCTTACAATGTGCTGTTCATTCTTACAAAAGCCAAATTTATTAAGTTCTTTTTATAAATGTAACAAACAGTTGTCTTAATACATAACGTGTAGAGTATTAATTTACGTGTTTCCACAGTCTCTCTCTCCCTCTCTCTCTTTCAGATTCTGAGCTCTGAAGATCGCCAGGCTATGCTTAAAAAGACGCCAGCGAGGACCTCAGAATGTTCGAAAAACAAACTCTATAGGAAGATGCGAAGAATGCGAGGTTACGATCGTTCTGCAGCTTTCATCAATAGTTTCTCTATGCAGGTCGTCACTGGCTGGTAGCATCTGCCTTCGGCGATCGAGCAGAGAGTGACGTAACGCTTCGTTACGTCCTCTACCCCCATCAGACACGTGTGCCTTCTCCTGGATAGAGAGCCCCTACCTCGTCCACGGGCCCCAGAGGCGTCCTCCCGTGGAACGTTCCCCGCTGGGCATCCTCTTCTCGGTCGTGGCGTTCTCCTCGACGCTGCAGTCATCTCGAAGAGTCCCTTCGCGAAGGTAACGCGCGAGTGTCAGCTATCTTGTGGATCAACTGCTGTAGTGAACGGTTTAGTCGAAGAAGAAGACAGGATGAAATCGATCGGGAGACTCGTTTGCCTTGTATGGGGTACGTTTAGACGACACTTTGGAGATTTAACTAAATTTCACGGGTGCTCCAGCGAATTTCTCTGTCGCGATCCTCCGAGCGCAAAGAGACGCGTGTCGCGAATACGATTCTACGAACATGCCGTAAACGCGCGAAAAAAGAAATATCAGCGCGAAGCGTGACGAGCCAGTGGTTGCCGAGCGATTTTCCCTTCTCGTTGCTGGTGAAATTAATTATGGAAAGCGAAAGTTTACGACTTTTTTTCGATGATTCCCATTTTGTTACAGTGGCTGCGCTCGGAGCCTGTGTCTTCGGGCTCCAACGGCCACCACCCAGGTACTCGCAACAGTACATGCCGGAAACTTCCTTCACTTGTCGCAATAAGATCGTAGGAAGCTATTACGCCGACCCAGAGACTGACTGTCAAGTCTTTCACGTCTGTGTGTCCGTGTCCGGCACTATTCAGGATTACAAGTAGGTTATTCTGTGAGAAAAATTAACATTCCGCCCACCAACGCGTTCAAAACGATCTATTATAAGCATCTGTTGTTTTTTCTTTCTTTCTTTTTTTCTACAAGGTTCTTGTGTCCCAACGACACAGCGTTCGACCAGGAAAGTCAAACCTGCGCGGACTGGTACGACGTCGACTGCGAGGCGGCTACTCTGTACTACGCCAGCGATAATTTTGATTTGTACAGGTTAGGATCCGGCCTGGAGTCGCTTCACTACGATAGCATACGCAGCGACGCCGAGCCCCAAGACCATCTTCAACGGTCTGAAACGAGTGACCCTGTTCGTTCGTCGGCCAACACTCTCAACAGAGTGTCGTCGGGAAACTTTAACGCCAATAGGGATCTTCGAGGCAGCAGCAGTGGCAATTTTTACAATAATAGAAACGGCAAGGATGAGGATTATGAGAGCGAGAAAACCTACAAGGACGAGATTGCTCAAGAAAAAAAGAAGACCGGAGTGAGAAAGGTCAGCAGGAAGCAGCAGTACAATGACAATGGCAACAATAATTACGTAGCATCCAGCACTGCTGTACCTGCCGCTGCTCCTGCTAATCAGAATACTTATACCGGCTTCTATAGTGGTAATAATTACAATCAGCGAGCCAATGGTTTCGTTTCGTCGACCAGTGCGAGGCCTCTAGAGAATTTCAACAGGAATCAACAAAATACGCAGAGATATAACACGCCGTCTTCGACGTACAGGCCCAGCACCAGTTATCAGAATAATTATAACTTCCAGTCTCCTAGCACGACGACCAGAACGACCATTTACAATGCTTACAACACCAATCCCAATTACAATCAACAAAATACCGGTGGCTTCAGTCAGAGTACCACGGTGAAGCCGACTAGCTATAATAAGAATTACAATCAGAATTATAATAACGGCGCGCAGTTTACGCAATCCACAACCTTGCAACCTAGCACCAATTACCAGCCAAACGATTACACAAACTACCAGAGAAATTACAATAATATTCAACGTACAAATAATAACGTACCTTATCAGTCTACCACTGCTGCACCTACCGTCTACGATAATAATTACAATAACAACAATAATAATGGACAGTACAGAAGTAGTACAACCGTCAAACAGGATATCTCTCAACCAACCACTAAATACTTCCCTAGCTTTGCAAGCAGCAGTTACGCTCCAACTACATATAGCCCAGCCACGAAGAAGTATATTCCTAATGACAATGCCCAGGCTCAAACAGCTGTGAGGACCAGCGAAAGCGGACAGTATTACGAAAAATCTAACCAGCCTATCAAAAGTTCGTCTCAATACTACGACAGTACCAAAGCACCAAAGAAAGCCACGCAATACAACAATTACGATGGAACGAATGGGAAATACTATACCGAAACCAGCACCGGAAATTACGATCTAGCAAGGTCTTCGGTTGGAATCGGATTCAGCCCTGCTAGTATCAATCATTTGGCTGAAACACCAAGGTCTACGACTCCAGTACCAAGGTATTAGATAGATTAGTACGCAATACGTACTTCTAAACTCGAGTCAACGTTCTCTCTATTAAAGAAAATACGTTTTTACATATTCTTACAGTTTTTATCATTTTGTTATTACTACTATTACTATTACTACTTTACTATTTTTACATAGGAGAATTTCTACAGCTACCACATACAATCCCAACAATTTCAACTCTAATACCCAAAGATCGCCACAATCACCAACAACTCCTAGGGAAAGTACTTATGTTAGTGGATCCGCCAGACCGTTTTCATCCACGACGAGGCTACCTAGTACCACTACAACGCGGCCAAAATCTGGAAAAAAAAATGACTACGACTATGCCTATTATGATAACACTGCTGGACTAGAATACGATAGTCTGGATCTGGAACACGTAACCGGAAACAAGGAATCAACGAAGATCGCAAGGAATTGATTCTTTTTGCCTTAATCGAATTCTTTGAGAACACACAACTATGCCACACAATTGAATAGGTTCAATTTCCGCGAAGCTACGGAACTTGCTGAATTTATGAATAATAGTGGCCAGTGTATTTGTCAAAATCGGCTTTCGATGGATAGTAGAAGAAGAATATATTGAAAACCGGTTTTGTTGTAAAGAGTAGATCGTCTTAAGTATAATATAAATAGTGATTTCTTAAAATCTAATAATAACGAGTATGTATTTCGATAGACCTGTTCTCTTTCTCTGATTTGTTTTTACAGTATTGTAGGTTAAAGAATTATGCGAGTGGAAAGTCCTTTTGCGTTAGAAATTACTATTTCTAATTTATCGATTATTCTGAAATTATTGTTGTTACTGAGAAAATATTATCTTATTAATAACGCAATTTTCTTATCGAAATTTGATGTCTTTTGTACATATAATGAAAGATTGTTTAAATCCAACGATAACGTCACTATTCGCATACTAAAATCTGCGGACTGAGTGTATATAATATATGTATTTTAATAAAAAAGCACTAGAAAATAATTCACTGTCTAATAAATTCCTTACGCCAAAAATTTCAAATTTGAATCTAAAGTTTCACCAATAGAAAAACATATAACTTCCTAAAACTTGGTGGAATTATTAATTACATATTATTACAAACATATTTATGTACAGATATGAATTTTTATAATAATAATAATAATAGTAAATTTTTGTTAAAAGGTTGCCTCAAATTATTTATAAAGGTTTGTTGCAAAATCTAGAAAGTTTCCTACTTTTAGGGAAAATTATCGTGACCTTAACAGAGATCACTATTGCTAGTACTGCTAGAAATGACAGTGTGAAGTGTAACACAATCCTAAGCGGTTTGAAGAATTCGGAATTGAGATGTTCCAATTCTTTAAAGGGCAGTATCTCTAATTTTACTTAACGTTTATTTAATATATTCAGAAACATCGTAATTTATTGAAACGTCCCCCTAATTTGATAAAGACAGATGATCAAATACATTTACTTAAACAACGATATCACATGTTCATAGCTCTATGTAAGTATTAAAACCTCCCTTTTTACCAAAACTCGAGAATATTTCATCAGAAAGTATATCCTTAGTTCTACTTACTCTAACATATCTAGTTGTGACATTGAAACAACAGAAGATGTAGGTTATTGCATAATCTATTTATAGGTTAACTTCCAACGGGCGTAATTTTTATTTTCTTGAATGAAATGATAAGTATTCTAATTTCAAATGCTCGTTGCAGAAATTCTAGAGCAAAGGAGAATGGGTAATGTAATAAATTCTGCTGTATTGGCAACTGATGCAATTATCCCAACGCACCAACAACAAATCTCAAACGCTCCATATCATGGAATACACAAACCTGATGGGAAACCTCCTCCAGAATGTCCTATGCACAAATCTGCACAGGACAAAACACCATCTACGTATCCCAGCGAATGTCCAATTAATGACATGGCTTCAAGAGACATTAATCCCCTTAATATGGTTAATATCCTAATTAACACAATTTAGAATATCTCTAGAATGCCTCTTGGCATTAATTAATTTCCTCTGAATGATAATTTAAATAAAATTCTAGATGCCACCAGCTAATCAACAACCAGCACCAGATCAGCCTTTTCCACTGCCTACAGAGAGACAAGTTTCATCTATACCAAAAGCAGTGGGAGAAGGAGAGTTTTGGGTGTACCCTTCACAACAAATGTTCTGGAATGCGATGTTGAGGAAAGGCTGGAGGTGGCAAAAAGACGACATAACACCAAAAGACATGGATGACATAATAAAAATCCACAATGCAAATAACGAACTGGCATGGCAAGAAGTGCTTAAGTGGGAGGCTCTTCATGCAAGAGAATGTTGTACTCCGAAATTGCGTAGCTTTGGAGGCAAGGCCAAGCAGTATTCGCCACGCGCGCGCATCCGATATTGGTTGGGGTGAGTTACGTTTGTCAAGAAGAATAATTCACGATTATCTTTGATGAGTTTGACTAATAAACGTGGACCTATTTTTTTTAGATATGAATTACCATTTGACCGGCACGATTGGATCGTAGACAGATGCGGAAAGGATGTACGATACGTTATAGATTATTATGATGGTGGAGCAGTTGATGAAAAATTTACGTTCACGTTACTAGATGTTAGACCAGCTATGGATTCGTTAGAGAACATTTGGGATCGCATGAGGGTGGCATGGATGCGTTGGAAATATTGTAACGAGTCAAAAGAATCGGAATGTACTACGAAAAACGAAGAAAAAAAATAGAAGTTAATAGGACAAAAAGATATTAGCTTGTTGGTTAATTTTATGCTCTATAATCTTTTATGTTCTATGAATTATGTATTACCTTTACATAATGTACAGTTTTTAAAATACAGGAAACATAGTTACACAACAAACCAAAGAATGTTTAATGATGTCACTAATGTTTAAGAAACGAAAAGAATACTGGATGCTTCTCTAGTGCTTTTCTTACTTACACAATTATAAAAATTCAATTTTAAAATTAAAATATAAACTTCAATCAATCTTCTAAAGGTCAATTTTTTTAATTGACGTATCGGATGTATATTCTAATAAATTGAAAAGATTTTTATAAATCCGAGACTCGTTTTTCTGTATATCATACTCTACTTTATTGTCAGCACTGCACATTATTTATACCTAACAGTATGGAGATTAAAAAAACTGTGTTCAAATATTTGTATAGAGTAAAAAAATTACATTATTAACAACATTGGTGTTACTTAAAACGCACGAATATTTTATTTTGTTGGAAAATTGATATATACTGTGCTTAACTGTTTTGCTATACACGCTTTCTTACATAATATATTTTTAACATATATCAATTATTACAAAAATGTTTGGTATGTATATAACAAAGAATATTAAATCGAGGCTCGAGTAACAATGATAATGTATCATCCTTAATAGTTTTAGTGAGAGTAATATATTAATACATCACTTTTTTTAATTTCACTATGAAATCATGATCTTATAATAAATCATTTCTTAATCATAATTCACGTTATATCCTGAAATCTATTGAGAATCACAATCTTTCTTGTAATGATTTTTTTTTAATTTACAATATGCTAAAGTTAACAATTGTTATATTCACAAAAATATCCCTATCCCCAGTATTTTTTCTAATATGTATCAGTGTAAATGAACACATCATGATCAAAGTAACATTCCTCTATTCAGCTATCTTCAATCCTATATTAATAAGAAAAAATTATAATAATATTCTCTATACTATTAGCACACTAATTTCTACACGCTATAACAAACATAATATCACGAATTTGATATTCAACTATTCATTTCTTACTGAAAATAGATATATATATATATATATATATATCTTTTTTTCTCGATAAACGATAAATAAACAACGAATAAATACAAATTACCAAAACTCTGTTCCAAAATTCTTTCCAGTCATACAAATTTACTGAAGACTTTTCGATAAATTTATCAAAAGGCTTAACAGTCTTAAATAGTATTTCGATAAATTTATCAAAAAGCTTAACAGTCTTAAATAGTATTATGAGGCAGATAGCCAGAACAGTTGTTGGATCCACAAAGACAGGGTGTATGACTGAGATTATGGACGGAACTAGTAACTCCGCCGGCATAGTTAAAAGTTATCTCTTCGCCTATCTCTATACCTCTGGATGCGAACAAACATAATCGAGGTACTGGTCCTTCGACTCGAATAGGTACAAGATTAGTATTTGGATCGCAACTATGATTGGAGTACCTTCCGATATTACCAAAATATTTAGGATCTATGCACGTCACTATTACTCGATCCCCGATATGTTCAGAAACGACAAGAACATAATTCATGGTATTTTTATTTGCTTCGACTCTACACCTTGCTTCCTCGATACCTACCACCTCGCCAGCGTATTCGCAAATGAATTGACCTTTCTTAATGGGTTTACTCGTGAACAAACCGTATCCTTTACCATCGATCTCTGACACGATTAGACTATCCACTGGACCATTCTGTACCACTCTATTAGTACAATTTTCTCCACAAGTACAATGAGGGTTGCATTCAACTATTGGCCCTGATAATTTTTCATCTAGTATACAATCATCTTTATAATTCGGCGAACCACGTGTACATAAACAGTTGGAACACCGAATTGTACATGAGCAACCTAATGAATATTCTGATTCGAACTCTTCCAGATCTATTCCAGGGCCTGGTATATTATGTACTGTGTACATGACACCAGGTATAGCGTGTTCATATTCATCTACACAAGCAGTCGCCTCCATGATTATTACAATATTATATCAATTAAAAAGAAGAAGGTTCGACAGGATCTTTAAGGATAGGCAGCACAAAATAAAGGAAACAATTATTTTGTATTTGTTTCTTTGTCCTCGATAAAAAGTATGTGTTATATATTAATAAAGAGCTTTAAAATTCAAATTTCAGCTATTCTACTTAGCACTGACCTCCAATAATCCTTCAATCGACGATTGCAACGCATTAAAAGAAGGTAGTGGTATAATTTTATATCCCATGTAAATCGTAGCTCCCAATAAGGAGGCTTTAATTGTAAACTTTAATATTTTGCTTGATAAAGGTTGAGGAGGTACTCTATACAAAAAAAAAAAAATATGGAAAAGAAGAGTAGGTATCCATAATGATACATCCATGAATACTTAGATTAACTTTATATATACCGTATAATAGGCCATATATCAGAGGCTTTCACTTTTCCCCAGTTTTCAACAATTCCATCAATATGTCCTATGCCAACAACTCCTACAATTCTTGGTGGTTTTAGCCCTTCTGCAGTGTGTTGTGCTGCAGTAGCCATCTGAAGATGGTATGTAAGATACATATCCCTTTCTGTGACAAACGTTCTCTCTATCGCTGGGTATTCTTCCCTCAATGATGAAATCATTTGTTGTATCACACATTTCCGTTTATAACGCTCTACGTCTTGTTTACTGATACGAGAATCTAATCGTACCATTAACCAAGCTAGCTTCATTATTTCCCACCAAGATAATTCTCTCAACGCACGTTGAAATGTCACATTAATTGAACGATCCGCTAACTGAATAATGCAATTTGGTACTTTTTTTGCCTGAAGAAGTACCGTGGAATTTATAATTATCTGATGTTGTTGTTTAAATTTGGTTAAAGTCTATTTTAGTATACCTCTTCGAACGCTGTACGAAATTCACCACCTGGTGGCATCCCAAGTTGTTTAACGACATGACTCACCATGCGGTATAACATAATATGCAACAATCCATTATAAACCCCATAGTGTCTTATTATTTCAGTTAAACTTTCTGCAAAACGAAGTAAGTGAATGATATGCCAAAAGCATTGTACTTAAATAAACAATCTGAGGAACTTACTAATACTTAAGTCTGTTGCATTATGATACAGAGCTTCCTCGTTAATGTTTATAACATCGATTCTAGTTTTACATAATTCAACTACAACTATGTGAGGCTGTACAGCCTGAATGATCTTTAATTGTAAAGAAAAAATATATTTTTTAATTATTATTAATTTATTTTATTTATTTTATTAATTATACCTATTAGGGGGTTCCTACTATCTTTAAAGAAAACATATTGGAATAATCTTTGAATATTCTGAAATGTACTTAATACATCTGGTATATGTAAAATATAATTTATTTACCATTGCAACATCATTTTGGCTTTCAACACTGAAATGTGCTGTGCCTACTAAGTATAATTTTCCTCCTTCTGGTGTAGTAAGTAATGTCACTGTCTCTGGTAACTTCTCATCTATGCTTGCATCATATTCTGGTTGAATAAATGCAGCAACATCACTACTTTTATAATTAGTTTCATTGTGAGTACTAAATCTCAATTGATGTCCAACAACTTCTAAAGCCAAAACAATCTTGTTTTAAATACACGCCTTAGAGTACAAAATGTTTATAAATATTTCTAAGAAATAGATTTTTGTAAAGACAAGACCTTCTAGGAACTATTCTATAAGTGATGATGATACCTTGAAGCTTTGAGAATTTTGTTTTATTTTTATATTTTACTGGCATTCTGAAAGCACTAATATACTACTGTGTCAGTTGTGCACTATAACTCAGTCAGTAGCTCAACATTGATTTTATTATCATATTAAAAAGACAAAGAGAGAAAGAAAGACCTTGTAGGTCTCCTTCTATGGAAACCTTAAAAGATCAGCTGTTTTAAAGTGCCTATTCAAGTGACTAACAATGTACTTATAACGAACTAAATAGCAAATTCTATTAACAAATATCACCAAAAAATTAAATTATAATCAACTACAAAATGGCAAGTATTTACAATCAGTATTTATCATCACTAAGAATGCTTTGTCTAATCTTTCTTTTATTATCACCTTTAGTTTGATCCTCTTTAGTATCTATCGAAGATTCTGTAGTATCCAAATCAGGTTTTGGAGTTGGGATATGTAAACTTCTATCATCATTAATATCGTTTGCATCAACTACAAAGTACCGTCTAGCAACTATCATATTTTTATTTTTGCCAAAATCTGTGCTCATGATATCTGAAGACATTTTATACCTAACAATTGAAAGTATACATTAAATTCAATCATTTTTCTAATTGAATTTATAGTCTTCTTGAAATTAGAGAAAAATTTACTAATGCCATATGACAACTGATTGCAAACATTTTTTCTAACATATAGTTAGATTTACATGTTTAAAATTAATGGATTACCAAAATAAAAGCATTACTTAATGAACGCGAGAAAGTTCGTTGCAATTCTAAAGAAATCTCGAAGAAATTGGTTAAAAACGCTTAAATGTTTAAGTTACTTTTTCCTATAACCTCAAGAACTAACAATATGGTTTTAATAATTGCATTATTCTAACTACCAAAATGGCTCAAAATTTTTTATAAGAATATTATGTTGTAACAGATAAACGATACCTTAGATATAGTTTCCTTTTACTGTAAATAGATATAATAAACAAAAACTATTAAGAAAAATCTGGAACTACCTTGTTACTTGTAGATGACGTGTCAACAACTATTAAGATTAATTTTACAGAGAATATTTAATTGATTTTCAATTATTAAAATAAATTGTTCTGCTAAATTTCATGAAGTGAATCAAGCTTATTGTTAAGTTTTCTCTTTTACTTATCCGCGAATACACAAAATATCGTATGAATGTATGAATAAAAGGCAATGATACACTACCCATGTATACATTTTATACCAATTAGTCAACTACAGATAAACTATCGATTATTGTCTCAACTTTAATTGCTTGTCATTATTATTATTGTATAAGTCTAGAGATTTATATTTAACATTAAAAATTATCCATATTAAGTAATGTGCATTATTCCCCTTTTTCTTGATTTTATTTTAATGCCTGAGATATGATATTAGGTATGTAAACCTTAGGTATGATACATATAATAAATAAAAAAAGATTTAATTTTCATACATTTACATTATTTTATATTTAGAGTATCTGCCAAACTAATAATCGAATTCTTTAAAATTAATCACAATTTAATGGTAAATACAATTTAAAACAAAAGAAGCAAGATATTACGCAATGCTGATAACAATTAGGCTGAGGATACTTATTTATTTATTAAAAATTTATATGTGTAAAGATGTACAGAATGTACTGTAATATGCAAGGAACACCCAAATGCTTATTATAATATTTAGACAATAAAATAAATTTCTATTTACATTGCATTTCTTTAACTGTATTTATAAAAATTTCTTCAGTCTAATTATTCAAAATATTCAATATTATCCACTTACCAATGCAGTGAAACCTTGATTGTAGAAAATCAGGAAGATGAAATCCTCCTTGCTTTGTGTTATTGTATTTTTTTCTTGAAGATGATATCTCGTGTTACTCTATCGTCTACAATAATACAAATAATATAACAGTTAGCTTATAATTCTGCTGTAAAAACGAACATGTATCAAAATTCAAATTATAAAAAAATTGTCGATAGAGGGTGCTGTTATGATTCAAATATAACGGACAAACTTAAATTGAATTCTTTTCGAACAATAATTTTCATATATTATAATCCCTAACATCTTTTCCTAATTATGCTTCATTGTCGATGTAAAAAATAGGATAAAAAGAATAAACTTTTCGACAAATTAACAATGCTCGTGGAATAAAATAGATAAAGAAAACGTATCGTATAATATAAGAAAACAGCTTAGCCTGCATTAATAATGTTTATATTGATATTATAGTATTTTATATTATAAATTACTTTTATTCATATCAATACTTACTCTTTAAAGTATACTATATACGAAATGAATAAAAACTAATTCAACTTCTCGAAATTTTGTGAAAAATTTAGAAAATTTCCTTCCACCGCGCACAACTACATAATATACAGACCGCGCGCAACATGGCGACTGAGAGAACAACTTATTCGACTCTGGGGTCTACACATGATTCGTGCGAAACGCGGGTAATTTTGAATGAGCAAAGACCTTAGTCTAACATTAATGATTATTGTATTGTTTACGTTGTAGGTATTTCATGTTTTGTAGTAAATATAAAAATGAAATTAGGTGGTATCCGGTTGATAGATTTTAAGTTTGTTAAGTTATCTTTATTCTTTTAAATGTCTTTCAATGAATTATTTTAATGAAAAATACTTGTCAACTAAATGACTTATGATAACATCACAAATTAGATAACAAATGCAATCTTACAAGTTTTAAACATATATTTATTATTCAATTTTTTGTGATTCGCACATTCACACAGTTCTTAGAGCTTCTTATACCTCACATAATTTATATAAATTGTTTATCGTTTTGAGCTGCATTCAGTAAAAATAATCTTATTTAAGCAGTAATGAACGACACTCGACTTGTGCAAATCTGGAGGTATCAAAATATTTTCTTTAAGTTATAAGGAAAACGATACTTTTACTTTTCCTCTCTCAAGAGTATCTCTTAATTTTCTTCTTTTTCGTTTGTTCTCAGTGTTCATCTCTTAACAACGTAGTAAATCTTTTTTTCTGTCTTACAATTGGAATTATTTAAGGCCGTCTTCTTTCGCAACATAGGAAACTGTGTTAAGTTTGATCTTTTATCATCAACAACAAGACTACAATTGCTTGCACTTTGTGATAATTATGTGAAACTTACGAACAGCGATTCTACCTAAGAAGTACAAAGTACAAGCAAGTATCAATGAATACAGAACCGTGCAAAACATTTCTTTTTGAATAGTATCGTTTTTGTGTAATATAATAAGACATTTCTATTTCATTTTGATTTTTAAATGCTGCATTTTGAAAATGAATTCGTTTAACACACATTTCTATATTCAATCATACTTGCCATCATTGCATGAATTCTTATTGACAAGAAAAGAAATATAGAAATTTCTTAGAAAGCCATTCTTATGCTAAGTACACATATCATTAATTTTTACATGTATAAGCTCATTATAGTTATGGAAATATTCTATCCTTTCCTTTTGCACACAAATAATATAATGCGCAACCAATAGTCAATTTACTGTGTGATACTCAATCCCTGTTCTCGACTTAAATCTATAAAAAGTTTGACTAGTATATATATGCAATACTTTTATACAATAAATAAATATATATACATATATATAAATATATATATATATATATATATATATATATATATATTTGTATCCTATTCTCGTTAAAACTATTTACGAACATCGCAATGTAATAAATTTGATCAGTATTTAGTACCCTTTATTATGACCTTTAACAAAGTGAATTTTACTTTGGAAGAAATCTTTTTTTTTTTGCAAAAAAAGTCGTTTAAATAAATTTAAAAGAAATAACCGCGATTTTTTGCTCGATACAATATTTTTATAAAATGTATACATTTCCTCTCATACATTCATTTAATTCTCTTTTCTATTCCATCACTTGGAAAAACTTTCTAACTCTTATTTATAAAATAAAATGCTATAAAAGAAGCCCTAAAGGAAGAGCATAACTATCTGTCTCATTCATCTTGGTCGTTTGGCCTCGATTCTTTATATAATCAAGGTACAATAAAAAAATGTTCGTTTCTTTCTTGTATGAAATAAAAGGCACCAAGTTTTGCCAAACATTTAGTTTGTTCATAGGAGATTCTATCTTTCAATTTAATATTGAATAAGAATAGCATCCTACAATGGATTTAAACATTTATGCAATTACTCATTTCCTACATTTCAAGATACGTTCTGACAGGATTTCTCTTGGAAAATCAAGCAATTCGTACATTTTTACATAATAATTCTCGATTTCTTGTAAAATACGTAACGTGCTTTCACAAAGTCTAATTAAACAATCTATACAGCAATGTTTTGCAATAAAAAATACGTTTACATCATCAATTCTGTATTGGAGTAAACTCGCATGCAGGTAGTAATAATTTTGAAAGATAATCTTTTAATATATTCAACATTCATTTCCGTAAATGTGCAAGCATTAATTGAAGTTTACTTCGGCGCAAGTTTCTCAAATAAAGTACTTTTGTTTTATAAAAATGGAATTATTAGAGTAATTTTCTGACATTTGGTAATAACCATAATAAACAAGATACTGAAAAAATATGTCAAACAGTACACATCAATTTCATTGAAACTTTGTACTTCTCTCAAAGTATATAATAGTGTGTGTATATTTGTTCATGTCACTAAATATATGAAATAAATGTATAATATGACATAAAATACGAAAAATTTAGAAATATCAAACTTTTATGGACACAAAACATAATAATAGCTATAAGTTTTTATGAATCTACAGTATGCAACAAATTATACTCTCTCTTTCTCTCCCCCCCTTTCTCTCAATGTACACTAAAATGCTTAGAAATGAACATATCAAATTAGAATATAAGTCTTTTGGTATCATATCGTAAGTCATAAATAATTATAATATATCTCCATTAATTCAACTAATTTCCACATTTAGGAAGTGACTGTGATATATATAATTAAATCTAATTATTATAATCATAAATGATGAAATCATTATGTAACACGAAATCCAATTTCTAGGCCATCAGGCTGAAATAAATAAATACAATAAATGATGAAATCATACATAAAAAAAAGTATATGTGTTTTCAACTTTTGTAACAACTTACATATTTTGACATGCTTTCATAAAATAATACATATATAACAAAAAAATATAACACGAAATTCACAATGTATACTTAAAATTTAGTTAGTTTTTACTACATAGATAAGTTACTTGAGTGTCTACAAATACAAATCATCTTCTGTAGTTAAATATATTAAAATTATATAATAAATGCGAAGTATGTTTGAAGACACTCACAGTTTTCACTGATACAATTTGCAATTTTATGTTCTTCTTTCTCTTTCATATTAAATTTCAACAACTGTGCAATTCTCTGACATACCATTCATATATATATACATTTAATGTAAGAACTATAATGTATATTCTATCAGTAAATCAAAACGATTATATTATACCATTACATTCGCCACTTTTCTCATCGCTGTTTTGTACTATTCGTTTAAAAGTACTGAAAGAATATATATAGAGTATAACACACAGACGGCTTACAACAGAACTTTTTTACGTAGCTTGATGTATAATTAATAAATTGCATTAAAAAATATGAATGTTGGAAATTTTTAAAACTGGTGTCGATTATACCATTATAGTAATCTAATTTGAATTTGCTCCAGTAGGAACAGTTACTTTTCTTACTCTTTCTTTTGACAATACCGTCGACAGGGCGGATCTTGTAAAATGTTAATTATTTAATGTCAATTATTTGTGCAAAACAGAATCCGTCGATATGAATTCTAGGAGAAAAAATTTTCTCCGTTAAAAATGCTCTTTTTCCGACTATTTTCTTTTGCACAAACTGATGTTTGTTATTTTAAGCTCACTCGACTTAATTTTCATGTAACATGTTAAAAAGTAAAGTACATTAAGTAGTACAAAGTTCAAGTTATTAGTGGTAAAGTTTAAGAATTTTCGGAATGCTCGAAAGCTTCAAAGGAAACGGAACTTATAGTCGAGTAAGCTTTCAATATTGAATACTATAAGGGCATGATAAATTCATGGTCCCATACACATTTCAAGGATGTTTCGACTAGATGATACATTAATGTACTAAACATCGTGCCAGCGATACGTTACACTTGCATCATATGCTCGTACGAAACGAGATTGCATTACATATTCCTACACATTATATCACACAAACTTACTTAGATTGTATATATCCTGGGTGTTCGTTATGCAAAAATCTTCTTTGTTCAAGTCATAATACAATAAGATCTCATCTTATATAAAATTATAATTTATGGGACTAGTGTGTTAGTAGGCCTGCATGCTCTTGTGCTAACGTTCCATTCTCAGGTGCTACTGGCTTATTTTCAAAACTAAAAGACGTAGGCACGCAGTTAGCTTAATTTCATACGCTTTGGTTGACTCGTATTTGATGCATCTAAAAAAACATTTCTAAATTACAAATTCCATGTAAATGGATAAAATTCATGAAAAATATTAAGCAAACATAACTTACCTCCATTAGAAGTGGCCCCAAACGCGCTAACTAAAGAGCAATTTTGACTTTTCTGAAAGAAAATAAAAACAGCTATTAATCCATTAATCATTAAAAATATTATATTTTACATTGTCTGACAAGAATACACACATCTCCCATTACTGCTATTGGAGTTGTCCCTGTGGCAACTGCTACTTGATGCTCAATCAAATAAAACATATACTCATCGTACAATAATCGAATTAGATGAAAAGATCCGAAACTTGCTGCGCTTCTTAAAGTAAGGTCACGAATAACCATGGAACTATTGAATGAATAATAAAATAATAATCAAAGATGTAAGGAATTAATCGTAATCTTTCACATATTTGAAATAATTACCTATAAAAAGACCATTTGAGCAAAAATTGTCGAGCGGCCTTTGCAAATGTTGGTTTTTCCTCGAACGGTTTAAGAACTTGAGTCACGACGCTTTTTAACCAAATTGCCCAATCTTCCAATGAATTTTGTTGTTGTAATGTTACCTTAAAGTCTGCTTCCAGACGTTGTACCATTGCGTAATCGCATTGGCATACCCATGAAGCCTGTAAAATATACATATATGCATCTTTCAGTGTTAGAAGAGGTACACTTTATATTAAATTACTAAGTCTTAATAAATTAGATACCTGTTCTTGCACATTATGAAAATCAACGCGATTCAGATCAGCTAGCATTTGATTTATTTGACTAGAATTCTGAAGCACTGCACGTGCAGCTTGAGCAAGATGATTCAACGATGTATAACGCCTTAGTGTCTGAGCAAACGCAGATACAGCAGTCAACTAAAATAAAATATTGTTAAAAAAGATACAAGTCTTCATTATTTTTTTAATACTACCTTTATTTGAGTCATTTCTTCAGGGCAATCAGCCATTGCTGACGTCAACCACGATTCTAGTCCTTTTGCAAAATTTCGGATAGACTGTGTTAATGAACCTGGAAATTGTACATCAATTGTTACCGTAATGATATTACAAATACATAATGACGTGATCAATTCAACTCACTCGGTATGGGTCGCAACACATTAGGCATTAGTACTTCTACCAAATTTTGATAAAATGTATAATCAACTTTTCTTATGAAATCTTGAACTTCTGAACATTTACACATCTGATATAACTTAGTCCTAAATAAACAGTATAAAATGTCTTAAAATCTTTTTCAGAAATTTCTTTAAAAATCGAGTATAAAAATCTTACTTTGATAAATATTTTTCTTCCTCACATTCATCACCATTATTATTGTCTTGGCTACGCCAAAATTCTCTCCAAAGGCTTTCTACAGTAGCGAACTCAAAGTTGAGAACAGCATCTAAAAAGGCTTCACAATGTTCTCTGTATATACTACGAAACGTATCAATATCCTCTAACGTGCAATCTTCCGGAAGGGACGAACCATGTCCGACTATTATTTCTGGAAATTCTGGAATAGCACCACTCGCCTCACCCAGATATTGATGATATTGTGGCGGCGAATTGTTCGAAGAAATGTTCGTATTCGAATGCGCATTGTTCTCATATGTAGTATCCTGTTTTTGGTTCACGAATTTGAATCGTTTCGTTTGCGAATTTGTACCATGCTGCTGACGCGGTGTTCCATCTTCATTTAGCATGACTAAAGGAGAATTGGGTTTAACACGAATTCCATAATAATGATACTTTGAATTTCCCCTGTGGAAGATGATAATGGTTAAAACATAATCATTTACAACATACAATTAAAACATAATGCAGAGTGCATTTAGAAAAAACAATAAAGTCTTTTACCTTGTGCCCAATCGTCTGGTTCTTAAACCCAAAAATACGGAACGTATTAATTTCCCAAAACTTGCAGCATTTACAGGATCTAACTTATTTTCGGAACAGTGACGTAGATAATGATTGTAAAGTGTGGATCTTGGAAGAGAAACACCATCTGCTGTTTCATAATTTTCAAGCAACCAGTGAACCTGATTACATAAAATTCATTATAAACTTCAAAATTATATTATTAACGAACATCAGATATATAACACTATATACATAAAAAATCAGAAGATAAAATGCTAATTCAAACTACATATAAGACCCACACATGCTAGTAATATTTATGTTAGAAAAAATCTTTCTTGCATTGGCGAATCAAATTAAATTTTGAGCTTGTATAAAGCATCTCTAAAAAAAGCAGTTTTGCATGCTACAACAAATTAGTACAGCTAAGCTTACAAATAGAGATTATGTATCAGCTTACTGTTGCTTGGGAAACTCTAGTGGCATGCGTCATATTTGCAGCTGCTGCTGCAGCATCTTCCACGGTGACAGCAGTACTTCCTGAATTACCGCTGATCAAGTATGCCCCTCCACCCCCGCTAACCACAGTTTCCTATCAAACACCCAACATACCAATACCATATTAAATCCCAATTTCGAAAAAGTAGCTTCATTATAGATCATTCGCTATTTAATATTCTAGAGCAACTCGATACAAATTTATATTATATAAAAAAAGGAGTATATATATATACAGAGTTTTGCAAAATAATAAAGAAATTGAAAGCAATGGGAACCATAAACATGCATTGCTATCTTACCGCATTTTCTGTCTGTGGACTAGCACGTGCAGCGGCTGCAGATATTAACGCGTGTGCTGTCGGATCCCCATCTACAACACTCTGTTGAATAAGATACGTGCCATTACCCTGGGATAACAATTGTCCAGTTGTAGAATTTGAACCTTGACCAGTAACCTACATGCAATGAAATATTATTCACGATAATACTAAAAGCCACACATTATGTTAGAATTACAGTTACATCCATTAATAGGAGATAAGATCTGTTATAAATTACCTGAGCATAAGTTACTGGTGTGGTTGCTGGTGTGTAGTACTGACTGGATGCAGGAGTATACATTGCTCCTGCTTCTCCAACAGCATATACAGGGTATGTCCTATGAATGATAAATTATAAAATTTAGTGGAATGATTGAATATAATATTAATATACTTACATCTGGCCATTTGTCGGTATATACGTAGAACCATCCCCCTCAACATATTGAACATAGGTAGGATGAGAAACCGACTCGGACCCCACCGCTTCCGGTTCACCAGACACTGAAACAAACGCGATATATTTCAATATATTTATATAGACAGCACTTTTACACGAATTAAGCTTCGTGAAATGCATAATATTTAGGAGTTACGTAGTTGTATCTTGCCAATCACTAGAAAAAATAGAGTGCATTTAAGTAAGCGCTTCCACTATTAAAATAAAATTTAATATCTACACGTATTTATATTTATTTATATTTTTCTTTATTATTCATCCATATAAAAAACGTACTATAACATGCAAAATTAATTAATGCATATTAACAAATAATACATAACTCTTTTACAAGCATGTTGTACATTAGTAATGAAATAAATAATGCATGCTAATTATATTCTGCCCTCACCTACTGCCGTTGTGAGGGACGCGTAGGATGGTGAGTCACTGGTGCCTAGTGTAGTCAGAGTAGAAGAACAGAGGTGCATGTTTTTCAGCAGCATGGAAAGGGCCAAATCTCTACTCAAACACTATAATTTTTTTTCAAACTGATCCTGATACTCACCCCTAACATATACTTATAAGGAGTCTCTCGACAACTTATCGCGATTTCCTTTTATATATATCAACGGTATTTTTTAAAACCAAGTTCTCAAATTTGAACGTTTTGCAATTTTCGACTCGGCAATCGGCAATTTTGCAACTAACAGCTGAATTGAAATTAGCTTTGGCTCAAAACGCACCTGTTACTGTAATAAAATGTGGAGATCCACTGACAATGGTACCAGCAGACGTGGATGCAGCGTCAGAATCAACAAGAGTATGCTGACCAGAATGGGTAGTATTCACTACAACTTGTGCTGTAACATGCGCTGGAGTACCTGTTGAGCCGTTGGAAGAATCTCCAGCTGTTTCAAGTGGATCCTGAACCAATAACTAAATTATTATTTATAGTATGCATGTTCTCATGATCAACGGTAAATTTCTATATAATAATATAAATATTTAACACAGTTTCTTCATTTCCAATAATATCAAACATATATATAATTGATAAATATAAGGTTCCATACATCATGAAAAAAATTTCTTTAAAACTTCTTTAAAAAAGGAAATCTTTTAGCAAATAGAGAATTTATTAATACTATGTAGTTGAGCAAACCTGTATAGGTTGTAGATTATTTGGACTGGAAGGATCAGGACTGGTAACAACAGTGATAAGTTGCTGTCCCCTCGTAGACTGACTCTGTGCTGCATTACCACTGCCACTGGAGCTGGAAGTAGTCACGACAACAACGCTTGGCTTAGGTTCCACCCCCACTGTTGTAGAGCTACCCCCACTGTTATTAGCTCTGGTGGATGCTGCGAGGGCATACTGGGCTCCTGTCGTAGTCATGGCAATCACTCCTTCACCTCTCTCTACTCCCACTGTATCACCACTACTGCTACCTCCCCGTTTGTGAAGGGAAGAATCTGTAGACGTATACATATACAAATACAATAAATATCAATAACGTTCTCCAACAGACTCAGAACAGGAAGAACTGCTATAAATTCTTTCTATATGCTTATGACTGTTCTATAGAATGCAATCACTAAAGAAATATAATTGATTGATAAATAAAGGAAGCAAAATTACTATAAAATCTATAGATTGCTACAAATTATTCCACTTAATAGGTATTATGTACTACTTTTTGGAAAGTCTTTAAATGAAAATGAGAAGGATAAATATTTCGTAAATGAATAAAACTTTTATGTATATTTTGCTGTGTAGATATATTATACAATGTGCAAGAATGTATTGATTATTTTTTATAGTATAACAAATACGATTGTGTATAAGTATCGAAAGAATAACAATATAGTAGAGTTAATCATTTTTATTATAATAAATTTCAGAATACATATTGTATACGTTGATAGGCAGAAGCAGGGAACATAATCAAACGGTGATATCCGCGAATCGGATGTCAGTTATAGCGATAGATTAACAGACACCCTAACCTACATATAAGAAGAATCGCCTACATAATTTCTCGCAGGTGTGTAGCATTCAATAATCTATAGATCAAAGAGAAGCCTCAAAGAGCGCTCGAATGAAACACGGCATTGTCGTTTCGGCGTATGTGTAGCAAGATGTATTGATACACCCTGTACCTGTAGGGTGACAGGTACCAAACAATGTTTCAAAGGGAAGAAAACGAAAGGGCGAGGGGTAGTGGCTAAAATGTAGCATACGCGTGGATGGACATAGAACTCTTGTCAAGGGGATTGAAAGCATCGATAGGAAAGGTCGGATCATAGGTGCAATTAGAGAGTATTAAAACTCCCTCCTGATCAATAGCAATAAATTTTATAATTAGCCTACGTACCCGTGAAAAAGTTTCGATGGTACAAAAAAAGTAGGATATAGAAATTTTTATTGTATATTCTATTGAAAAAAGATATATTAATTGTTTTCTTTGCAAATATAATATCAACATAAAACTATTAAGACACTATTAATGTAATAATTAATTTGAGAAAGAAATATATGAAAAATATATTATTTGATATCAGGTATTATGTTATTCTAGAAAATGGTGGTTTCATTAGAAAGCATACTGTGTATGCACCTGGCCTCTGTTATGCATGACTGCATGACTGATGCCTGAAAGTGTTCTGCAGCACACCTTATTTGTTACTTTACATTGCATGTTCCCCATATATAATATCTTATCTTACAAACATAATCTATAAACATATTGAACAAAAAACATGCAGTACTTGAAATTTTAAGTTTATTGCAGCGTCATTTTTAAAATAATTAGATGGCTGAAGGTGGGCTTTTTCTTTCATGCTTCAAGAAGTACATTGATAAGCCCATTTTAATTAAATGCTACACAGGGTTCCAAATATTAGATATCCCCCAGGTAGGGTGCACAATAAAACCACCAAAGCGTAATGCAATAGGGGAATATATAAAGCAAGAAATCTGCAATGATTTTCTCCATGGGAGAAATTAATTAATCTTCGCTATAGCAAATACTTAGAAGACATACTGACTATAGAAAATATAATGGTTTAAAACAAATTAAATTTTCAAATCAGAGGATTAATCTAATTCATCTAGAGTCTTTTTAAATGTCTGAACAACCTAACGATTCATAGTCTTAACAGTGTAGTGTGAACATTTTTAATAAATCTTCACATAAAAAGGCCAAACAGTAACGTATGAATGTCCATAGTACGATGACTCTGCATTAAGAAATACAATTATGAAACGTGAAAAAATTCTCAGAACCATAAATCGCAGTTATTTGGATAGTTCAGCTTACAACTATGAATAATCAAATTGTATCAACTGTCACTATACAAATACATATTGCAGATGATAAAATTAATAATATAACAGAGTTTGATAAGACGCTAGTACGCTGTATGTTTGAACACGTTACGTTCTGTTTTCTGTAATCGTGTTTGGAAAATTCCATGAACACGCGCACAAACAATAGTAATTAGAATCGTAAGAAAGCGCGGTTCATACGTTTCTTTTTCACTCACCTGTCTTCATGAATGGCGTGTACTTTCAACACGACGCCCGGACGCACTTGCGCGACCGAACGTGTCCCCCCACGTATTTCAATCGGGCTTTTCCCGTTCAAGGAACTGCCGTACTTGTCACCCAGGAAACCACGCGGACAGCCAAGGCACCGTAGAAGTGGAAAAGCGGAGCAGCACACTCCGACAAACCTGTATATTTTGTTGTCGACGGCTGGTCGGAGTGTTGGTTGTCTGCTGCTGCGGTCGCCTTGACTACGGCATCACTGCCCGCGTCACAACCAGTACCGTATCTAATCTTCGTCTACCTTAGGGTGCTATAACTACCCTGTACATATATACAAAATAACCAATACTACAAACTACCACTATCATTTATACCCTTTCAGAATATATCCTTTCATGTTTTTAAATTTTATTCTTTCAACGTTGTCTGATTAAGCTCACTATTTCCTCTAAATATTATTAAATTCGCCCTTCTCCCTCTCATTCTCTCTCTCTATACGTACGCTCACAGAAGTATTCGAATATCCTTAGGAACTTTAATGTATATATTATAAAAAACATTTTGAAATTTCATTATTACTATAGTGAAACGTGACTATTGTAATTCATATTGGTAAAATTTGAGACGGATCTAAAAATGTGCATAGAAGTTACAAGATATTTATTGGAAACATACACTTTGTAAGGACGAGCACAGTATGAACAATCAATTATTTTCTATATTAATAAACCATAATATTTTACGACTCCATCTTTAGCACTAATTTTATGTTTAAGACTACTATTCATCCTGTATACTAATTTTTTACTAAATGTATGTTTGCAATAAATGTCTTGTAACTTTAATATACATTTTCAAATTGATTTCAAACTCTATAATTATAATCACAATAATTGTGTCTCATTACAGTGCTAACGAATTTTCAAAAACTTTTATATAATGCGTATAATATATTCATAAAAAAAGTTTTGTGTTCAGTGTTCGAATATTTTTGTGAGTTACTATATATATGTGATTAGTAAGATATAATAAGTAAATGTACTTTGGAGTAAACAAAATAGTATTCGTTTTTTTAACCATATTTTATTAAAGATTCGGCCATCTTCAAGTTCAATTTGATAGACAGTGAACTTAATTAGTACTAGCTTTTGTGTATGTTACGTGATCAAACACTTCTATCGTGACCATAGTTAAAATCATCTTATAAGTTACATATCCCGCAATACACAACGATATTTAGTAATTAGACTGCGAATTTTTATGTAAATTTATATTTTTGGGAATATAATTTAAAAAGTAGTATCTCAGTAAAAAATTCTTTTAACTATCAAGTATTACAGAAGGCACTATACTTTGAATACTTTATATATTTTTTCGTATTACGTGCATTTTGTGCAATTCTGCGCTTTCAAATTTCTTATAAATGCATAAAAATCCGCGTCTATTAATAGTCGATTAAAATCGAGTAAAAAATTATTCTTACAGAATAATCTTGAACCGGGTCTATAGAATTATTGATACGCCTATGAATAATATCGCGCGTGCCCTTCTTCTACATTAACAGTGGGACTCGATTAAATCACTAAAATCTATAACATTCGTTTAGATAAGATTTAACTCGAGGTTTCTTTCCATAGGTATCCCCTTTTCGAAAAACGGCAAATGTGACTCATAAATAGAAACTGTGCTACATAGCAGTTAGTGTATGTGTGCGCAATCGCATATCAATGCGCAGCCTATACGTGATACCGACTAACTGCATTATGACATTTGCTTTGCTCCGATGAATAATCATTTAGATTAGCCTCTGATTTTTACTCGATTGCATATGCAATATGTCAGAGTATCTTTAATTCATCTTAATCTGCATTTAATTTGTTTGAATCAATCGATCATACAAATACACCGCGCTTTCACGCGGCGCGCTGTTCGAAATTGTCGAAGAGTGAGAGATTGTAAATAACTGACCATTATGCACAAATATAATTACTAGATTGCGGATTTTTATACATCTATGGGAATTCTGATGATGTAAAAATACATCATGACGCACAATGCATATAATGTGCAAAAAAATATAAAATATCCAAAATAGGATATTTACTATAACATTTGATAGTAGATGAAACGAATTTCTATTTAAATTAGAAATTTGATTCAAATTTTATCTCTTTAGTTACGTTCATAAAAATATAAAAATGCATAAAAATCCGCAGTCTAGTAATTACTATTATCATAACAAAAAGGAATAACCTGAATAGGATCTTCCTAAAACAACTAATTATGTTTACACCCAATGACAAAAATGTTATATTTTAAATAAACTTTCGCTACACGTTTAACCTTCTGACAGGTATGGGAAATATGTAAATGTAAAGCTTACTTGACAACAAATTTTGAGATCGATAATAAATAATCGGCAATGAGGATTCTTCCGCCATCATTATGGAATATCTCTTGGAAAAAATGGAATTGTATTCGTCTTCTTCCTGCCACTCCATACTTTCGCGAAGTACACGCCAAAGTTTTAGAGTTCTAATCGCGGGAAAATCTGTCGACTGTATCCCGAGATACGGTTTCCACGGGCGTAAATTATTTGCTCTTTACTCCAGAATGTCGTAAATTTTTTCAACCACGCTTTATAACAACCGAAGATCGGATTATAGTTCTTCAATTACAGAGAGAACAATATACGATTTTTCTCTTATAAGGATCTAATAAGAGAAAAAGTGCCCATAAATTGTAACACTTATAGATTGTAATGTGGAATAATGATTAATTTGATTACGTGAAAATTATTTATATTCAAAAAAGAGGATGGTCAAAAAATACTAAATTCGTGTTCCTTCAGACATTTAAAATTCTAGTCAGGCATCAGGCAGATAAAGGTACAACCAATATTTTATCGAAGAAATGTCATCTGAATAAAAGAAGGATGAAATATAGCGGCAATTCTTTGTATTCAATATATTCCCTCTTGCTTTAAAAGTAAGTTATAGTATAACTATAAAAACATATTTCATGGAATATTTGCTTTAATTTGTCGCGTTTTATTGTTATTAATTAACAATTTGAGCAATATGTTTTTACAAATCGTTTGAAAGTTATCATTATTCGAAGCCAGAAAGTTCTAATTCGCCTTTCGGAGTACCGTCGACTTCATCTACATTTTTTACAACTTTCCCATCATATTTATTATAAATAATTGTACTTTTATGATAACTTAGAACTTATAGAATGACATCTTATTAGGAGTTTAGAGACCTGAAAAGATACAGATTCCTCAATTTTTGTTGACCGCCCTCCAGTTTTTAAAACATGATCAATGTGCGTATCGTACTCGTGATTGACCTAATGCTGCGCATTGTGACGCAGGACGCAATGCTGTTAAAGCTGTGTGTCTGTTGCTTGACAGTTTAAAGATGATGATCTCTTCGGAGATCGAGGTAGAGAACTTGAGTGAAAAGAATGTGGAAGATTCTGCAATTTTAGAAGTAAGCACAATGGCAGTTGGCGGTGTTATTAAGCAGGAAAGCCGCGATGTCGATTTTCTTTCGAATTGTAGCACGTCCGTCGAGGGTTCTGTGGTAAGGATATAACCTGTAATATCTTTGACAGTCATTGCATTACTACGATACAGAAATAAAAATCACGAGTTTTGCNCTAATGTCTTACTGTATACAATTGATAGCTTTAATGATTTACGTTTAATATCGTGTTTTATTTAATGCAACTTTTATTTCCAGATAGCTTCTCCCTCCATTGACAGTTTCTCTACTCTACCAGAGCAAGAAATATCAGATTTTCAAACAGATTCCAGAGATCTACAAGTAAAAGTAGACAATCCTCAGAAGCATCTTGAAACGCTTGAAACTTACATTACTTTTCGTATAACAACAAAAGTGAGTTTTATTTCAAGTTTATAGTTATATATCCATTGATAGAATGATAAGCTTTTTGAATTATTTTAGTCCATGAGACCAGAATTTGAGGAAGGAGAATACATTGTCAGGAGACGTTACAATGATTTTATTTGGTTACAACAAAAATTAGTGGATTTATATCCTACACATATCATACCAGTGAGCCATTATATATTTCTGAACCATATTAACTCTATGTTTACTTATTTATCCTCACGATAACTTATGAGAATGATTAAATATTAATATTATTATTACAGCCAATGCCTGGAAAACATACGTTACTTGCTCAGTTAGATCGTTATTCCAAAGAATTTATCATAGCACGTATGAAGTTGTTACATGTATTTCTTAACAGAGTTGTGAATCATCCCATCCTCAGTTGTGACAAAAATTTGTACATTTTTCTGACTACTAAACCTGCGGTAAGAATATTTTTGTCTCTTATATATTTATTTCTCCAATATACTTTTGAATATTATACTTCCATATTTTTTAGGAGTTTCTTATACATCGTAAAAATCATGGAAATGTTCTTGTTAAAATGACTGATTCTCTGCAAAATATCGCAAGTACATATACCATGAAACAGCGTCATTTTGAATTTGAGCAAATTCGGGATTATTGTATAGCTCTTAGCGAAAAATTAGCAATTGTAGATAAAATAAATCATCGTATACATAAGGAAAGGCAAGGTATAACCAAAGATTAGTTGACCCGTTATATTAATTACTTTTTATTATGATCTCAATTAAATTATGTTTTATTAGACTACTTGCTGAAATTGCATCAATTACATCCAATTTTCACCTTATGGGCAACTTCAGAGCCAGAATTAGCTCCCTTTCTATTAGCTATTGCTAAAGCAATAGAAGGTAATGCAGTGGCTCATCAGAAACTCTTAGAAAACGTAACGAACGAGGAACGAGAATACATTTCATATGTAGATGCAGTTAGAAATGCTTTATCCCGACGGGACTCAATGCAAATTGAATACGAAATGACCATTGAAGAATTAGCAAAGAAAAGATTAGAGAAGGATCAGGTGCACTTTACATTTTATTTTTAAATGTAGTTATTATTAATAAATAGCGATATTTTATGATATTAATTATTCAAATAGCTAATGGGTCTTACGAGCGGTAATTCTTCAACCCAAAATTGGGGTGAATCACTTTGGAAGGCAGAATCCCGTGACGAAAAATTAGAAAGACTCGGACAGACTATTCCACGACTAGCAAAGCAAACAGAATTATTGCAAGATCGTGTAGAATGTGCGAACGAAAATCTTCGAAGTGATTTACAAAGGTGGAACGTTGAAAAGCAAATGGATTTGAAAAATATGTTAATTTCAATGGCAGATCGACAAATTCGACATTATCAGCAGTGTATGAATGCATGGGCAGAAATTCTCACTGGTTTGAAACTGGATGGAATAGGATCCGAAGTTAACGTAGGACCACCTATCAAGATTCCCGTTTGAATTCTATAATCTTTCACTTTCGTACATACAGATAGTAATTATCTTATGCATTTATAAAGGTAAGAAACTTAAAGCCATCCTTCGCCAGTAATGACAGATATTTTATTGCATTTAAGAAACTGACCTTTCCAGTTTCATCGTCACTGCTTCAGCAAATTAAATAACTTTATCTCTCAAATCTTAAATGTTTTTTGTAGAAAGTACAATCGGTACTTATATACATTACAATACAGTGATTAGTCGCACACGTTGTGCACATTTATATATGTATTTCAGTTTTTCAGATATAAAAAAGTTTATGGTAAAATGGCTTTATAATACAACACGGTTACGCGAAGTTAACGCGAAAACGTAAATAAATGTATTTAATTCTACAAATCTAACTAGGGAAAATTTCAGCATAAAAAATTGATTAAGAAGTATGTTGAGATATATTTTTCCTT